>PTEX01000063.1:1235558-1277651 GCA_003342815.1 Eudromia elegans | reverse complement strand
AAAAAAAAAAAACACACACACACACACAAAACAAACAAAAAAAAAACCACCACACACATCCACCACACACTCCACAGTGGCACAGTAGTTGCTAAAACAGTAGCCTGCAGAACACACTTGAAAGATCAGTTTGTCCATTTGGATGGGAAACATTTTTCTTTACCATACTACTGCAGTAGCTGTTAGATATGGTAGTTTGTTTTCCTTTTTTGTTTCCTTTTAAAAAGAAAGGTCGAAGTATAATACTATGATGAACAAAAGCCAAGACCCATGCACAGAAGAAGCTCTGAACCAAACCAGTTGTTTATGGGAAAGCACATTCTTATTAGCAAGCTTAGAGAGAAAGCAGAACCAGTTAATAAATCTGAAGCAGCACAGCCATAGCCGACCATCACTGAGTATGGGCAAGTCTGGTGACTTGGCAAAAGCAGGTGCCACCTCACCTCCAAAGTTGGCTAGTCTTCCGATCCGTGTGACAGGAACTTTGCGCTCTCGAGCCCGTTCACTGAGCTGCAGCAACAGGGGAGGAGGAAGAAAGGGAGAGAAAAAAAGCCACAAATGAACTGAGCATAAGGTCAGACACCTAGAAATTAAGGCAGCAACTTCTAACACACTTAAAAAGTATTGCTTATGTACAGAAAGTTTCTCTCTGATATCAAGCCCCATACACATTGAGAGATTTTGAAGGAGAATAGCCATACCATAGAGTGAAGCATACACTAAGTAGACAAACAAAACTTTGACAAAGGTAGAAAAGCTGACAAGAAGGTTTAAAGGTTTTATTTACTTAACCTTATACATCAGCGGTCCTTATATTTTTAAGATGTCCAACGCCAACCCAATTCCATGCCCAATCCCTTCCACACATGCTTTACAACTCATGGAAGGTAATCAGATACAGAGTGCTGCAGATACCTCCTCCTCACACAGGACAGCCAGAGCCACATAAGCACACAGTTCCACTGACGCAATAACCCAAACGTGTGAACCCACAGTGGCATCTGATATTGGCTTTGGGGAAGAAGGGAGAAAGTCAGAGGACTCTCTGCCTTGGCAAATCTCTCTGTCATGAAGAGAGATTCTGTTCTCCACTGTGTCTCTCCACTATGACAGAGAGAGAAGAGACAAGCCATCTTGCTGTGGCCTTTCTGTCACATCTCACGCATGGGCATGATACTGGAAATGACACTGGTGAGCTACATCACTCTCCCATCTACCAGTGATCAAGACAACATTTCCTTCATCTCTAAAAGCTGTAAGACAGAGCTTAGAAAGCCATGACCCTCACAGAGAAGTTTAGGTTCAGTCTGCTCTTCCTGGTCATGGCTAACTAAGAGAGACAGGCTTTCTAGATCAAATGAGACCTTTTGAAGCAGTCCTCAAATCTTTGTAGCCTACTGCTGTTCTCCTCTGCCCAAAATCTCACCCTGAAAACTGGTGTAAAATACTGACTTGTCACTACTGCATTAGGACATCAAGTCCTCACAGCCCATGGAATGGGGAGAGAGTTCCTGTTTGTATAAAGTTGAAATCTAACATGACATATTCATTTTAAACATCTTACCACACTAAAATATCTGATATACAGGGAGATGGTGTGAGAGAACAGCCTGAAATACTTGACAGCAAAATCAGAAATCCAAATTAAAAAGCAGTAATGCTTCTCTTTTACTCCCACAAGAATGGAACAGTGAAAGTGTCAGAGGTGAGAGAGACATGATGGGGTAAGGACAATGCAGTACAGAAAAACAGTGCTAAGAATCCTTACTAACAAAGACACACACACACATATATACCATCTGTTTGTATGGTTTCTGCTCCGAACCAGCTTTGGCCTGTCTGGCTTTATCAATATCTTCAGCTGTCAGTCCACCAACTGAAGAATGGTCTTGGTGAAAAGCTCTGTTTTGTCCAAAGGCAGCAGCAAAAGGATTTCCAGGGTCTCTAAAGCCTCCAAATAACCTTGCATCCATTTTGCCAGGGAAAGGTTTCTGGCCCAGGCCTGAATCTCCAGTCTCACCAACATTTCTAAACGGTCCATTTGTAGTGTAAGAATGAGCAGGGCCCTCACCACTGTGCTCATGGTGCTTGCTGGGGGGAGCAGAGAAATCCATCGAAGCATTTGACGGTTCTTGTGCTGAAAAGTCATAATCTTTCCCAAAATCATCACTGAGATCAGTTAAGTTCTCCTGCTGTTGGCCAAGTTCCTGCAAGCAAATAGTAGAAATACTTTAAGAACAGGGCTTAAAACTTGGTACACGAGGATCAAAAGGTAGACAAGCAGCTAGGCTGCCCTGCCTTTACAAGGAGCAATTTACACAGAATCTGCCACCAGAGCCATTCATGGTAGGGAGACGGGAAAAGACACAAAGGACATCTGGGACCACAGGTGGTATTTCAACCACATTGATGCGACAATGAATTTTCATTAGCAGCAAGGGCCACTATTTCTAGAGATCACTACAAGCAATACACTGCCCCCAAAAAAACACCACAATGGCATGAGATGGCTTTTTCTGTCTCTCCTCATTTCAGTGCCACCCTCATGTTCAATGTGTGCTTCTTACCCCAGTGTGCTCCCCCTGCTGCCACCAGCCCCAAACAGAATGTCAGCACTTTCCAGCCCAAAACTACCTGAAGCAAAACCAGGTATCTTCCCATATGGCAAGAAGCTCAGACCTTCATGGCCAACGACATTAGGAATTTCAAAATACACCCATCAAGCAATGATCTACAGCAAAGGTTGCTGCCATCCAAACAGGGAGGTGCTAGAAGCAAGGAGAACAGTGCCAAACAAAGTAACACTCAAAACAAGCTTCTCCTGACTGTATTCCGTTATGTTCAAACCTACAATAACCACCCCATGAGCCCAAATGTTTCCCATTACTTTTTTAGCACAGGCAATAAGAGACCCAGTAGTCGAGTATTAACTCCAATTTATTTGTTACTCTATATAGTTCAGTAACCTGTCCCTATAACAACAAAGCCCTGGAAGCCCTAATGATTATCAAGACCCATCAAAAGGTTTCAAATCCTGCTGTGGTCAGGTAAGCAAGCAGTATATTTTAGGCTTTTTCCTAAGCACTAATTATTTTCTCCCTCCTGACAGAAAAAAAGCAGAACGGAGCCCTTCCTGTTATGCACCAGGTCTCATGCTATTCTGAGCAACAAAATCACTTGCGGGATGGGGTGGGGAGCAATCTATGTACAGGGACCATGGCCACAGCACTGCTTGACAACTGGAAGCAAAACAGCCTCTATTTCTATACTCCAATCTTTAAAAGCACATTAGGCAGCCAAAAACTTGCCACAGATCAAGAGACAAGAAATACAGTCACTTACTATGAAAGCCTCCCTCATTTCAAAACAGAGAAATCTTGCAGCCCAGACTGCAGGTTTAAGAGGCTCTGCTTTGGCAGCAGCTTCTCCTACAACTCATTTACAGAGTGCAATGCCAGCAGGTGCACATGCATAGATTTTCTCTTTTGTAGTGAAACATACACAGAAACAGGAATACACCATCTTGTGGATGCAAAAGGAAGACAAAGGCATGACAAAGCACTAACAAATATACCTGGAGTGTTTCTCAGGTCAAAGCAATGGCAAGCTTAAAAACATACAATCAGATTGTAGGGCTGAAGCCAAAGGATACTGCCATGATAGTCTGAACTTATTGCATAAAATAAGCCTCAAAGTCTCACCCATTAATTTCTGCTTCAAGACCATAATTTGTGCGGTAGTATCTTCCTAAGGGATGACTGTTCCTCATTTAGGTAACTTGCATCTCCTGAAAAATCTGAGGCTTGTCTGAGAAGGAAGACAGCAGATGGGATGTTCTTATCCATACATATATTGACAATAAAAGTTGACATTAAAAAAAGATTTTCCTTAGGTTCCTCATTCAAAAAAAACAGACTCCACTGGAAGAACATATCAACCTTCAGCTTTACTCAAAAAAAGTGTCAGACGTACCAACTCCATAAAGAAAGGAAGAAGCACTAAGCTAAAGCCAATTCACTCTAGAAAAAGCTCAACCTCTCAGTCAAAGGAGGGATGACCAAAGTTTGAAGGAGACCAAAAGCAACAAAGCTGCTGGTCAATCTTAACTAGACACGGCACTCTCACAAGTTGAGGACAGCAGAGGACACTGTTTTTAGCATGCCTTAAGCAGTCATAAATAGAAACTGATAAACTCCACAAGAATCCTCCCCTCCTCTTTGTTTCTAGGCACCAAACAGCTACTGCACAGCACAGAGCTCAAGGGGATTTTGCAGCTTGTTCCATCATCTGTAGTTTTGCATCACACTTCATACAGCTAGGTTTGAGTTCACGATGGGTGTTCCTTGCCACTCACACAAGTTCTCTGAGGAACACAGACCTACTGGACACACAAGGTTTCCTTACCTGCATTTTCCCCAAGGCAGAACTGAACCGTTCTTCGGCAGCAGCCTGCAGGCCCTTTGCAATGGTAACTGCATCGCCTCCAAGGAGCACCTGCCGGAGCTGCCCTGCCTGGGTTTCCAGGACAGCCTTGCTGAGCTTCGTCAGGCCTCTCATCACCATGATGGCATCACCCGCCATGACTGCTCTCCTTCCACACTGAACAGAGAGAAAGGACAGAAGAAAAGAGAGGGGTTATAGAATAGCAATAACAAAAAGTCTGTAATTAGCTTCAAGTCTGGAATATGCCACTGGCTTTCAGATGATAGCCTCACTCCCCTTTGGCAACCAGTCCCTGTGAGAAACTGCTTGCAGTGCAGATAACACATTGGGCAGCTTGAAAAACAGCTGGCTAGCTGAGTTTACCAGTAATGAGAATTTCCCCTATGAGCATGCATTAGTTTGGACAGCTTTCCTGGACTTTACACAAATATTCAAGTTATTATTGACCAGGAGGAGACAAAGACAGGTAGATATCAACAATGCTGCAAAAATGGTCCTAATTTCTTTACAGTCTTTAAAAAGACTAGTTGTATTAGCATTTGACCTTTGATTACAAGGCCCCAAAACATATTTTCAGTGCTCGATAGGAAGGATGACGTGTACTGACAACCGCTACATCCCATCCCTGCCTTGGAACCAAGCCAAGCATTTTACATAGCACAATTTCTTCACTCCCACATAAGTCAACTTGGCCTATCCTCTAAAGGTATCTACTCAGCCCCCAATTTCTAACTGAACTGCAACTTGCAACTAGAAACTTGCCATGCTCTAAACACCTCTGTGCCATGATCTTAAAAGCCATTTGGAAGCTGCTCACCATCATGAAATACAGAGGCAGAACTCAATATTGCTTCCTCCTTAAGAGGCACCCTGTCTCAGATTTGTAACAGTGTCTGCTGTTTCCACATCTTCAAGTACAAAATGGATATTATTAGAATTATAGAATGTTTTTGAGATGAAAAAGTTCAGCTGATCCCTTTCAGCACGGCCTAGAGATAAGTTGAGGTTCAGAACATCAGCTCTCCTAATATTGCCATGGGTTAAGTAAGAGAAAACCAAGAGTGACCAGTTCCAAGCAGAACTGTTCCTCCGAAAAGGCAGCCCATGGATACGAAATAAATAAAGCAAATACACACAAGTTGTGCTGGGCTACTAAAGTCATCTTGCCAGGGAGATTTTTTTTTTTCCTATTTATTTCATCTTCCACATCTTTAAAGCACAGCAGGGGCAACTCAGTGCAGACATTTCAGCAGCCTGAGGGGTTGCAATTTCAGGGCTGACTCAGTCATGTATACTCCCTCCCACTCCCTCTAAACACAGGAGATGGGGCCACATACCAAGAAAACATATTTAAGCTATTACCAAGGTGTATGCACCAGCACCATTTCATTTGTAGAAGATATTCATGCAAAAGTACGGTTTGCTATAACAAGTTCAGGATACATATATAATTTTACTGCAGTCACACAGGAGAAGCGTGTATTACTGCAACTGCATTTCAGAAACACTTATGTAAACAGTGGTTCAATCTGGGTTATTGGAGTCTTTGTTCAACACCTGTTAATCAGTAATCAAGATCAGGAACAAGTGCTGCAGCCAGGAAGCGGGCGTTAGACACTACATGCCCCAAGGATGGACTTCAAAGGGACAGCCAACTGCTAGCAATGTTATCTGGGTTTAAACGGTTAGCTGGAAGAAAACAAAAGCAAGTCCATCCAGGTCTTCATTTTGTGGTTTTCTTTACAAAGCCAGCCTATATGCTTCTGACCTATTCAAGTGTTACTTCTCAATCTCTCCAGAGTTTAGTTCTTAGGGCTAGTTTTAGTGATGAATATTGCACTTCAAAACTTAAATGCTGTTTGTTGGGTACAGAGATTTACTCTGCTAACAAGAGTGTTTCCTCCCCTATGCCCTTACACTGAAAGCATAAAAATCACCCAAAGCATCTGCAGGTGATGCCTGCAATTTAGTGCCAGAAAAAGTAGTTAACCAACAGCACATTAGTGTCCTATCTGCAATGAAACCTTTTAAACGCTGCCTTTACTGAAAAGCTCATCTTTTAAACAGTGTCATGCACTAGACACACAGAAAATATTTAAGTATGAACCACTCCTTCCCCTTCAGGAAGGGCAAGGGCAGGTAATGTAATATAGATCAATGTACACTAATACAAATGCACAAAAAAAAATTGCTTTTACATGGATTCTTTCTAACCAACAAATCTCCCTTTCACCTAAACGAGAGCTGACAGATATTAAATGGGCATTTTTAGTAAGTTTTCCAAAATAAAATTCAGTGGAGAAGTTAATGCAACCACAAATGAAAGACACATTGCTCAGCGTGTGCTCAACCCCATCATGCTAAATATATCAGTGAGCAGAAAGACCAATTCCCCTTTATGGGTTTTAGCTATAAAAGACAACTTGGGCCCAAGTCATCGCTATTGACGGTCTGCTGACTTTCCTGCCCTCATCACTGCTTTCTCCTGCACCGTGGCTATAGCCACCCAGGTATCACTCAAGGGTTTTAGTCCCAAAGAATCAGAAACACATTCCTCAAGGCCAGGCTACTATTATAGACCACCTCATCCAGCACCTCTTTACTTGCTCCTCTCCAATGTGGTGGGGAAGGTAGGTCCCACAGGCTTCATAATAAATAATCACTCCCACCACAACTCCCATCCTTTGTAGCAAACAGAGGCCTACAGGCTGCTGACTGGCTGTTTTCAGTGATCTTTCCCAGACCATATACAAGCAGCTTGCAGAGGACAAACTGAAACAGCTGCTTGAGCACAATTAAACAGACAGCATAGTTCAGTCAAAACTTCATAGGTCACAGCCAAAGAGAGTAATCAACAACTAAATACTGAGGAGTAGCATATTTCCAGAAGGGAAGACAGTAATCCAACTGTAAGGTAACTCTATCAGTAAGGCTGTCCTATCTGTAAGCCACCTCCTTCAATTCCTCATTCTCTGTACAATAAGTGCTTGACATTAATAAAACTAAGTCAGAAAAAAAGTAGATGAAAGAAAAACATGCTGCAACAATTAATCCTTTGGCCATAAACATCAGGAGCAAGAAAATATTCACCTAACATCCAAAATCATCACACATTATGAAAATGAGAGTTAGAAAGTGCAATCTGAACTCTACTGTAAGCCTTTTTCTCACTGGGAGAAAAAAAAAAAAGTTTGTGGAACTCACATTCTGCAAAATGCATTACTTTCCCGCTCATCACCAGTAAAACTAACCAGAGACTAGTGAGGTTGAAGGAGAAGAAGAAAACATGCTAGGAAAGCTAGAAGGGGAAAAAGATTAAGAATCAAAAGGAACCAGTAGAGTTACCTTCCTTCTTCTGTGAAAGAGTGATGAGCACAAGCAAAGACAGGAGATAACTGAAGGATGGAAGAGCATGCACTCCTGAAGTAGAAGACTGGCACCGCAGCCCCAAAAACAGGCACATTAACATCCAATGAAGACACAGAAATTGTTTCTACTGCAGGCTCCATTCATGCTTCTACAGATTCAATAAACAGTGTAGGCAAGCTCTACCAAAAACTGATATAGAGAATAGTTTCAGCTACTGGTCCAAGTCCACAGAAGTTGTATTATAGTTAACTTGTCTTCTCCCATGGAATCATCACCCAGTGCTGGTGGAAATCAGCACGCTTCCTATGCAGAGTACTGACAGGTTGCTCATGCCCATACAAGCAGTGAGAGCCTCTGGCGATGCTACCTGAGGAGGACTGACAAGCATCAACCACAAGGGTTGCCCAAGCGTAGGCTGGGTCACAGTATTTGCAAAGTGAACTTTCCCAGCTGAATGAACCTCCAGAAACCAGCCCACACCTTGCAGCATGGGGAAGGCAGTTTGGCACCAGGGAAGTTGGGACTGAGGCACCCACGGGCAGACAAAAGGGCTGATGTGGGGCACATGCCACTGTAGGAGGCAACTTGACATCAGACTTTGAACCCTGCTGTAAAGACACAAAACTAAAATATTGCAAACTACTTGGATTGCTTCTATGTGCAACAACTGCCTTCCTCAAAAAACTGTCTTCTAGTGAGTAGCAGCAGTTTAATTCCTTCTTTCTTCAACACACCACACTATTGACTGAAGGCTTAAGCAAGTACAGCAAGATTCAATAAGCACATCAAAGGACAAGCACCAAAAGGAAAATATCAAATGGGTAGCAGATAAAACTTACAATTCTTACCTTTACAGTGCTGATAAAAATCCTGTCCTGTATTTGAATCCAAACCATGATGCAAGATTCTGATTCCCTTAAACTGATTCGGTCTCTGAAACCTTTTTTGAAATATCCTTGCACAAAAAAAAAAAAGTTTGCCAATGGTATTTAGAACTGCAACAGCTTCCAAAGGCAGGCTGCACTTGTTTACACTCTAACCCTGGGACAGCAGCACCTGCACTCATGAAAGGGGGCTGGTTTGCAAATAAATGCACTTTCCCCCCAAATGCACTTTCCCCCCAAAACTCATAAAATCTAGCAGCTGGTTTTGATGAATGATAGCTAGCTGAGAACCCAGCATGTGCAGTTTTCACCATAAATAAGGAGTTTGACACATGCCATAGTCAAAAAAAAGAATATGCTTGGCCATTTTAGTAGTAAGTACAGAGTCTGTTTTATTTCAGGCGCAGATACATCATGCAAAGTGACTGTTCTGGCCTGGCAGCTCTATATACTTTCGGCTTCAGTCAGACATTGTGGACAGCCACGAGCAGAGTCACAGCCCACGTGCCTGGAATTAACAGAATCTTTCTATCTTGCTCATAGATGTAGAAATAATTCATTTGCAATTAAGATCTTGGTGAGAGCTCGCACTGCCTTCATTAGGGGCAGCTTCCTCTGATACATCTTGACACAAAATCCTAATGGGTTCTGTCACAGGCATAATTTTGAGCCAGATCTCATGCAATCATTTTGATTTGAAGGCTGAAGTTCACTCACTTTTCCAGAGATCAAACTCTGTTCCAGGGAAACAAGTACTTCACCCTGACAGAGCATAAAGCTCCATTTCCCTTTTCTGCAGGCCTTTAATTAAAGTATGTATGCAAAGATTTGGGCTACTTTCACACTTTTTTTTCTGCACCAGGGCTGTGATGACCCTGGCTTAGCTTTATCTGGATAGTTCCACAGTGTAGCGGCTACCAAACCCCTGCCTGCAGTGCATGCCTTTATTTTTCTTTTCAGCAGGGTAACCTTCTGTATGTAGAAAGTGACCCAATTTACTTCACCAGCTTTTGATACCGGAATTATGGGGCTATTTCTTCCACTATTTCAAGGGAGGCCAAGTTTTCACGAGTATTTATAGTCTCTGTTTATCCCAGAACTAAAGAAGAAGAAAAAAAGGCAGCAGACCTCTCACTAGCAGTTCCACTGTCAAACAGGTCAAGGGCTTTGCTATGCTACCAGTGAGTTGAAGCAGCAGTTTAATCTCCAAATAAATAAGGTTATCCTTACTGATCGTACTGAGGGTTACTGCGACCATCTGCCTACTCCCCTCATCCACAGCTAACTTGTTCCAGCTACAGACAACTGGAAACAGCATTAGCTGGAATTCTTACTGTAGTGGACACAGCTAATTAGAAAAGATACCTCCACCTGAAACTGCACTTACATACAGCAGCTGGTACCCTATCTTTATATTATCTCAAGTTCCAAATGTAAGAGGAAAGAGGAATAAACGGAAACATGGGGAGAAAATAGGTTATTTTTTCAGTTTATTTATGCAGTAACGCCTAGAACAAGTCATTTCACTGCATCATCATAGGGCTCCGTACCAGCAGGCACAAGTGCAATTTTAATCACCGGCACAATCCTGATAAGATTTGTGATGGAAGTTACCTCTTGTGTGTCAATCTTTCACTTATCCAGGAAAACAGTATGTTAAAAACAAGATAGAGCATGACCAAAAAACACACAGATTAACTTGAGATTCAGGCAGGCCAAGCTGAACCTAAAACTTTGGTTTGTTTTATAGTAAACTTGCATGGATCAAATATAAAAGTTGTTTGTAATACTAGTTTTACTGGAGCATATTTCCCTTGACATTTCCAGATTAGCGCCACACTCTGTCAGGCAGAGGAGACCAGAAAAGCCTAGCTGCACATCTGTTGCAAGACAGGAGTTGGACACCTCCACAGGTACCCAACAGGACTTACCAATGGTCTCATGCTCCAAATTGGAATGCAAAGTTTAAAGGAGGGGGGTCAGCAGTTGGCAGGGTGGTTTTTATGTTTGGGGGTAGCAGCGGGGGGTTGTTTTGGCATGTGCTATTATGCTGTAATTGGTTTTATTGGGAATTTTATCTTTCTGAAAGCACACAGAGTGCAATTTGAAAATTACAGAATGATAAAAAGCTGTGTCTCAAATAAGCAGACTATTTTAAACTTAAATATACCACAACTTACGACAACACTCTTGAGAAAATAGGCACTTTGCCTTTTAAATGCCCATCATCTCTCACTAGTAGATCTCAAATAACTAAAGAAAGGAGAATGGCATAACTTTTTTTTAGTTTTAGAGGAAAGAGAGCAATTAATTTGTCAAGACAATACAGTACGTTATGTACATTATGAATGAAAGTATCTAATAGAGTAAATGTTGCAGGATCAGAATTTGGGGGTCAGAACTCATTTAATTGTAAATTTCTGGAAAACTAAAAACATCTTGGACCTGTAACCAGTCTATTCATCTGTCTTTCCTTAGGGGTAGGAAGACATTTTCTTTATTATCCTTTTTACGTCCATGTGTGCTTTGCCCCAAGTTGCAGCTCAAGGCAAGTGAATGGCACCCCATGGAATGACATTCCCCCTGTACAATGCACCCCACTCTGCTCACACCGGGACAAAACCCTGCCATGATTGTGGCACGCAGGAGGTCATGCACAGCTTCCCGCTATGCATCCTGAAAGTCTCCATCTCTATACAGATGCCGTGCCTTTCAACCTTGCCCTGGGACCTTGGGGTTGAGACCAAATTTAGTAACTTACAGCACACGCAGGCCTATTCATAGCCTCCCTAGCACACTTGTACCCTAACTACCAGAGCCTTCACACTCTGGCTGTGCCAAAACCTCTCCTGCAAGGACAGAAAAAACAGAATGCAAGAGGAGGACACAGGACACAGCCATAGGCAAAAAGGACTATTTCAAGTAGCCAAGGTTTACGGATGGTTGTAGAACTACAACCACGGTGCTTAACAGAACATGCTGTGAGAGTCTACAGTTCCTGTATTCCAGCTCTGTCACAACTCTTTGCTTCAGCTCCTGCTCTTCATACAGAGGGCTATCTTCAACATCAGGGTATATAAAGCCCACTACTCTTTTTTCATAACCACCGTGCAGTCTAATCTGCAAAATGTCACCCCTATATAGAATCAGTCTACACTTATTTACATTGTCTCTGAATATGTTCTGTAAACTCATATTCTACACAATGCAGAGTCTAAATATTGTTCTTTCAGACTAAAAGTACCAAAGCTTTGCATAACATAAATAGATGTCTTTCGAAATCCCAGACTTCCCACAGTGACCTCTGAGTGGTCATATTCCAAAAGCTTTGCTACATTACATGAAACTGAATGCTTAATTCTATGCATAGCATTTTTAGAGACGCTCTCTAGAAGAAGCACTCATTTCACTCACAGCTTACTATCCAACCATTCTTCCTTCCACCTCTTCCCCAGTCCTGATTAACCTTTTTGTTCAGTCAAAACATTGTCAAAGTATTCAAGACATGCACTTAATGCTCCCAAATAGCATGGCTCAGCAGAGGAGCTGGGAGGTTTCAGAATAATGGCCCTTTTATAGGGCACTGCCCCAGCACGGGCAGAAAACCAAAGCGTGTGATAGGTTAGAAAAAAAAAATGAATAGCAGTATGTTAAGATATAGGCTAAACACACAAAACCTAGGTAAAAAAAGGCTAAATACAGATCTAATCTGCACACAAAACCAGGAGAAACTGAGAGGCAAATTCGCACAATACTCCGTAATTGTAGATGAAGATTTTACACTTAACCACACGAAAAGGTCCAGGACCAACTCTAGCGCAAGTAGACCATCCTATCGGACATCTCTATACAGAAAATGTATAGGAAAACACACAGCCTTTAAGTAGTTTCCAAGACAAAACAGTTTGTACTCGATGTGTTTCCAAGCTTGGACAAGCAGACATACAAAGTTTTAACATTTCCAGAAGTTAACTGCATAAAACGGTCAGCTCTGTTTTTCAGAGCGGTAAGCTGTATTTCCTATGTTAAAAAGTGCGCATTAACACTTCAGATTCCAAATCACTAGGGAATTAAGAGCTTTCATTTAACTCTACAATCTCCATTTACCGACAAAACACAAAAGCCATTAAACAGCGCATACAACTGTGGTAAGATAGGGCAAGACTTGTATACCTTATTATTTCTTGGTTTTGCTCACCAGCTTAGATTGGTTTAACTTTGACATCTCCTGTAACCTCAGGAGAGAGAGAAATTTAAAAAAAAAAAAAAAAAAGAACACACAGACAACTAATGGCATCTACTTAAATATGGAGGACATCTTTGAATCTAAAGATAGACTTGTGTCAATAACATGAACTTTCACTGCTAGGTGGGCGGGCAAACACTCAACAAATTCCCCATCACCCCCTCAAAATGCTGTGCTCCACTGTTAACTCGCATTCTGGCCCCATTAAAAAAAAAAAAAAAAAAAAAAAGGAGAGATATAATTTGATAATTGCCTATATCACCTAACAATTCACTGCTTGTTATCATGTGAAATGAGCTCTTTAGTTGGTATAATCTTATTGAGATCGTTGAGATTGATCCTGATATGCACCTGAGAATGGTCTTCAGAATTTTGCCCATTAAAAAAAAAAAAAAAAAAAAAAATCTTTTCTTCTTCAGATCCTGAGGAAAAGCATGCACTCAAACATATGGAGTTGCAAGCATTTTTGTGAAACAAGTTAGGAAAGAAGCTCCCTTTTTCACTAAGATGCTTTACCTCAGAATCAACAGTGCAATATGCCAAAGGCCTCTTCGAAGTCCCCTTCTTAAACAGTTTCAGACTGAAAAAGCCAGGAGGCCTACAGAGGTACAGGTCTGAGGATACCTAAATATTGCTTCAGACTTGTCTCAAAGCAGTATTCTTCATCCACCATTGCACAAAGATTTAAGGAATATACAAGAAAATTTTATCCATGCATCAAGCTGCACCCTGAGATGTGTATTTAGCAGGCAAGTTGAACCAAGCAAGCCGAATCAAGTGGTCTGACAGACTCAATGAAAAAGAAGATATTTGAGAAATAATATAACCTGGAAATAAAAAAGGAGGATGATGGAGTGGAGAGAAGAATAGCACACTACCACCTTCCTATAAAAGGAGCAGTGGAGGACTAGAAGCCAAAACAACAACAACAACAACAAAATGTTCCTGCTGCATAGATTCAACACCAGTTATTATTAACTGGCTCTAAATATCACAAGTGAAGCGAGCAGCGCTGCATCGCATGGCATGGAACTCATTCTCCTTGACAGCAAGGAAACAAGGTGACCAATGCTCCAATGGTAAACAGGGAAAGGAATTCTCCACATCTTCTGACCTTTTCTTCCACTTATCACTCCATTTTATTTTTAAGAGAGAGACAGACTTCTAAAACACTGTATGTAATCTATTCTCTCCCCCCTCATCACATTAAGCCTGGGCAATGCACAACAGTTTATTATAAGCAGAACTCATTCAAGGTTATTAAGGTTACTGCTAACCAACTTTGAAGTACAAAATACAAAAATAAATCTGGTATAAGAGCAAGCAGATTGACAAGAAAATGAACTACAGTTAAAATGTTCTTTCTACTAACACACTAAATAGAATAAATTATTACGACAGAGAAAGCAAATTCTCAGCTTTGGCGGGGGGGTCTGGTTTTTTGTTTTTGTTTGTTTGGTTTTTTTTAATAACATTTTATGTCACTGAAAGCATAAGAATCCTTTACATCCCCATTTTTATTTAACACTAAATAAGCCAGATTGCCTCATTTCTGTCACAGCACTTTCTTGACTTGTTTTTCATAGAGCTGGCTGCAATGCTTGGGTTTTCATAACACAGAAGGAGAGTTTTTCTGTAGTTGGGAGCAATTCGATTGCGTTCGGATCAGGAATATTCTTAAGTAAGGCACAGTTTTGCAGAAGTTATGATTCAGTAACCACGAATGGAACATTTTGGGAGCACAGCATCCCTACATACAGCTACTGGGAATAAGCTTGCAAGGTGCGTGTTTACAAGCACCCATGCGCTTATTTTTGATCACTTGGTTAGAAAGAACCTGCAAATCTGTCAGCTGGCCTGCGAATATGAAGATTTCCTCGATCACAGCCTACAGCTCGGCGGAGAGGGAAGAGGCGGAGCAACCTCGCAAAGCTCCAGCCCCGAGCGCGCTCCAGCGGCCCGCGCGATCGCTGATGCGCGAATGCGACCGTTTAACGGACACGCGGGGCCGAGAGCCGCCGCCATTGCCCCGCGGCCCCCTCACACGTCTCCAGGTGACGGGCCCCGCGCGCCGGCGGCGTCTCCTCCCCGACCTGCGATGACAGAGCCCCTGTCCCTTCTCCAGCCAGCGCAGCCGCCACTGCCGCGCCGCGCAACCCAGCTCACCCCGGCCCCGCTCGGCCCCGCTCCGCTCCGCTCCGCTCCGCTCCTCGCCGTGCGCGCCGCCCGCGCCCGCGCGGTTGTTTACCACCCCCGTCCGCCCTCCGCGCCGAGGCGCGGGCCGGGCCCCGCCCCCGTGCCGCTCCCATTGGCTGCGCCGCCGTGCCCGCCCCCACGGCCTCCGCGTGCCGAGCCCGTGCGCCGCCAGCCTCCACCAATGGGAGCGAGGGGGTGGGGCGCGCGGCGGCGGCTGCAGCGGGACGTGAGGCCCGTGAGGTCCGTGCGGTGGCGACCGTTGGGCTCGAGGGGCGGCGGGGGGCGGGGAGCAGCAGGGGGAGGCGGCGCGGTGCGTGAGGCACCTGCGCGGTGACTCAAACCCCGCAGGGTACGCGCCGGGTTGGAGTCGGAGCCAGGGGGGACGTGGGAAGGAAGAATGTGGCGCTGTGTGTGGCGGGCTGTGCCCAGCGGCACGCGGGAGTAACGGCCACGGCCGCCTCACGGCTAGCTTGAGCCCCTGCATCCACTCCGAAGGTGCTAACGTCGAGGTGAAAGGGTGCTGTGCACTTGTGAAGAAGGAGACTGGATAAATGGCCCGCTGCAAACATCTATAAGGCCCTAGATCCATACATGGACAGTGTTGGTGAACACTACTGCCTGTCCTGCGTTGATTCCTTCCTGTTTTTCTAAAAATATAAATATACTCTTTCCACTCAGGCTATACTCTTCTTCCTAGTTCAGCCATGGGACATTTTCTGCAAGGAAATGCATAGACACTTGAAGGTATATTTAGCAACATCTATCATTCAACTGTTACAGGGGTCAGAAACAAGCCTCAGTCAGTGTTAGAGTGGCTGGATTTGATCCAAAAAGCTTTTAAAAATGTATCTCCTAGGAACGTGTATTCTTTGCTTTTTATTCCTCTAAAGAGAGGCCTATCCATAGACACAATGTATATTATCGGAAAGGCCAGATGTGATGCTTCCCTATTTCAAAGCTCGATGCAGACTGGATGCGTTAGATGATTCACCAATGCAGTTGCAGTAAGATAGCAGCCTTGCAAAGTTTTGTCTAAAAATGCCTAGTCATCTTAATTTCAACACTGCCATCTCCAGAAATTTCTATGTGCAAATTAAGTGTTCTCTTTGTGGTTAATTCCATGCTATTTTCTCTGAAAGAAAGGCAATCTTAACACACACCTATAGAGAAATAGGTATTTTAGGAGTAATTCTCTCCATGCTGCTGCGGTATGGGATTGGAATGCCGGGTCCGGGTTTCTGTGTAGCGTCACTTTGCTTGTGTCAGCTCCGTGCTAATTGTGAAACGTGCGTTACTCACTGTGCTGAGCAGGGAGCTCCATGGGTTTCTGCATGCACACACTATCTGCGCTTGAGATGGAGGCAGAATAAGGCTCTCCCAGTCTTTTAGAGACAGCCTGATTGGTCCACCTTATTTCCACAAAGTAAATTATTTTATAATCTTAGCTGTCAAATTTGCATTACGCTACCTATTCCCAAGCTTCTCAGAGCCTTAAAAGATCCCTTGTCTCCAGGGTAGAAGCCAGGGACGATCTCCTGTGTGCTGGGAAAAAAGGGGAACAAGAAAACCTTGTCAGCTTCAGAGACTGGCTAGTGCGACCAGCCATGAGAGTCAAAGCCCTGCGTCCTGGACGAAGAAGAAACAAGAGTGTTCTACAATAAAAATAGATGAGGGAGTCATTCTTTCCTTTGGAAAGGGTAACTAGTTTATGTAACAAGTTAGTATTTGGCAATTCACATGGGCTTCAGGAAATCCAAATTCAGGTTCCCTGTCTGCTCACAAAGTCTCACAGCATTCCTCCCTTGCGCTGGCACCCTGGCTGTTACTCAGGCTCTTGCCTCCTCCTCGCTCCAGCTCTATTATTATTATTATTTTTCTACACAATGGAAAAGCTCAGCAAGAGAAAATGGGGATAGGACACTCATCTATCCTTTCCAAATCCCAGACAAACTTACAGGATGGCCTTGTGCAAGCTATGCCTTCTTCAGAGGCAGGACATGTGGATGTGAACTCCACAAGGATCAGCCAAAACTGCCCAATTCTGGTACTGGGCCCTCCACCAAAAGGTGGATAAAACAGCAGTGACACTTGTTAATCCCTGATTTGAATCAGCTGTCAGTGTTGTGACGTTGTCCTGCAAAATGGGCTACCTGCAAACACTTGGTAGCCTAAGATGCAGATAGTATAAGCAAGTGTTCATGGATCTTTGCTCACCTAGGCAAATTCCATGTAAAAACACAAGCTTTTGTATCTGTGGATGCCTGAGTGCCTCCAGTGTGATGTGACAGCAGGAGGAGACTGTTTAGAGGTTTTGCTCAGTGTCTAAATCCAATGTGATTCCCATGCTAGATGTTTGCATTCTTGGTCAGAGTGCTTAGTGCAGATCTGAATTTGAAGAGCAAGCCATAGAAATCCAGGGAAAAAGCAAGCTCCCAGATTTTCAGAAATCTCTTTATTACCTATAAGAACAGTAAGTGAATTGCATCACAAAATCAGCCACAGCACATCTTTGGTACTGCAGCTGTCATTTTCTTCTCTTAGCTTGTTCAGTATTATTATGTTCAGTAAAATTGCAACATACTGGTGTCTTACGTAGAAATGTGAGCATGTACAGCAAGAATCATGTATCTGCTTCATCTGTGTAAATCATCCTATTCAAATTGTAGGTAATTTTAAAAGTTACTCTTCCCCAGAGCCTTCTCTCTGTTGCTGTTAAAATTGTTTGTTGGAGATCACTTAGTCCTCCCAAAATCCAGATTGGGCAAGTCAGAGAGAGGCCAGTACATTTCCCAAGGTCAGAGACCTGCTTGATATAGCAGCCTTGAGTCCTGGCTGTCTAGGAGATATTTTAACTGTGTCATCATATCTTCACCTTGCACTGCCTGTTGATATTTATATAATGAAGGGCACTGCAATGCAATTCCATGAGGTGCGTAGAGTAGCTCGGCTGCAGTTCTGGGATAAAAGCAACAAGAATATTTGCTGGCTTCCTGAACAGAGCTTTGGGAAGGGTCTGTGCTCCTGCGTATGGGTGAGGTTGCTTTTCTGCTGCAGTTTGCTGTTTTCTGCTCATTCACCACCTAACAGCTCCCTGCTTACTGGATGCCGGGCAACACCCAGCCAACTCCAGTGCCAATTGCTTTGAAGTGCTTGAAGAAAGCAGCCTCTTTATGAAGCCTGGCACGGAGGAGACCAAGCTCACAGGCGCATGTGAGGAAGAAGAACCCAGAGTGGCTAAACTTTTGCAAACTGAACAAGATAAAATAACTGAATCCTGGAAAGACCTTTAGGTCATACAGTAAGAAGAGCTCCATTGCAACAGGAAATTAGTAGTCAGCCAACTAACCTACAGGAAAAAATTAATGGGTTCTCAATTAAACAACCATTGGTCATATCATTAGGCTAACAAGCATGCAGGCTATTCAGAGAGCACTCAGGAGCCCTCTTAAATAGGACAGGCCTGAGCTGTCACTCTGGCCACAGCAAAACATATGTCACTGTACTTCTCTCATGCTAACCACAGAGAAAAGCTTCTCAGAAAACATTTCGCCAGTTCTGCCTCTCCAGCCAACCACGGTGGGTCACATAAGCTGCCTCATAGGGCTGTTTGTGTTCCTTCATGTTCCTTTGAGGGAAAGCTCTTCAGAGGAGGAGGAATGCCTTATCTGACCACGTAGCTTTACTGTATGCCATCAACATAATAATATAATGATGATGAACTGTAACAGCTCAAGAAGTTGTCCGTGGACAGGTGGCTTAGTTTGAGTAGTTCACTTGCACGTATTACAAAACTTTGGCAGGTCCCAGTGACACTGTTTGTACCATGTGTTATTTACATGGCCTTACAGCCAAGAGTGGGAGGAAGAGCCTTTGCAAGAAATGAGATCTCTCAGATTGACCGGGTGGTAGATGCACATCCGATATCATAGGATCCAAATGATGAGCTATTTTTACAATGGCTCTGCTCCGATTCCTGAACTCTGTGTTTTCACCCAAGGCATTCAGGTATTCTTTGCCCTTGTCCTCTTTTCCCCCTGCCGCCGACGCTGTGAAAGGAGGAGGCGAGGCTCAATTTCATTTAGTCAGTGAGCACTTTGTTTTTAAGACAGTGTGTCAAGAAGACAGAGAAACCTCCCTTTAGATTTTGCCTTACTGAAAAAGCTACTTCGACCAATACCTTTTGACCCTCCTGCTCGCTCTTCACAGCCCAGCAAGCAACCAGCCTTAGGAAAGCCAGGCAAAGGGTGTTGAACCACAGAGGCAATGTAGTATGTCCTTGAGCCTGGGGGATAAAGATCAACTCAGGGCTAATTCTAACAACTAGCTGGGAAGCAGCAGCTTCCTTCAAGCATTTTAGAGTATCCTTCTGGATTTCTCTTTCGCAGGCTGAGAGGGAGATCGCAGCCACATTATCTTTCCTCAGGCTTCAGCCCTGCCTTCCAACCCACATACCACATTCCCAGCAGACCAGATAACACTGTGTTCTCCCCAACCAGAAGTTTACATACACAGGTGAACTTTTTTTTTTTGCTTTAGATTATGAAAGAAAACAGATCTCGATCTAGGTGTTGTATCTAGATGGGCTTGTAACAAGCCACAACAAGCTTAGGCCACAAGCTCATCACTGATGGCAGATCACCAAAGATAATTCTGCAGCATTACGCACCTTTGACCACACCAGGCTCTCCTATGGTTCATGTTATCCACTGCCCCGACTGCCTTCCACCTCCAACCTTGGCCAGAAGGGCACAGTGGGAATTGGGTGCTTTGGAAATTTGGAGACCAGACCATGGTGTTTGAGAGAAGGACAGTGTCAGGTCGAAAGGCTGCAGAGAGAAGTGCTACGTGGAAGCAACCTTGTCTTTGGGTAGCTTGTGGAGTGGTACAGGGCAAGGGCAGGCACCTGACCCCATGTTTCAGCAATTAGTGCACTAAAATATAGCTCATATGCTCAGAGTCACATAACTAGTGCTTGTTATGCAGCTCAGTCAAAGTCTTTCTGAATCAAGTTAAAAAGAGGGTGTCAGTCTGGTTAGCAGCTATGTGCTTCAACAACATGGTATTTCTGTTTCTCACAGGATCAGTGGGACTCACTTAAACATTACCTGGTTTGTAATTCTTCTCTGTGTCTGGGCTAGATGGATGAGGTGTTTCCGCTTGTTGTAAATTGTGTTTGCTTGCACAGTTTGGCCCATGCTTTCCTCATGCAGCTCAATTGATCCTGCAGGGGCCAAGCAGAAAGACTCCACTCCTTGCAGCTTCTAGCTGGGATTCATTTTACAGATGGTAACTAGTGAAGACATCCATCCCCTAGGAAAATATGGTACATTCTTCAAAGTAGGTAAGCAGAAGCCAGCCATTTGCCTACAGTTAGCCGCTACAAAGAGGCTTTTATGAGGGACAGAAGGGTTATCTAGGACAGTTTCCACAGGGTGGCTTCCAAACAGAAAGGCAAGTTGAAGCCACACAATACAGGAGAAACAGCAATTCTTGAGGATTTTGGAAAACTTTAATGTTAGTCAATGCAGTTTGCTTTGCATGCTACTGAAAGCTCTTACAACTGTTTTTTGGTGCAGTATTGCCAGAGGGTGCTTCCCACACAGTCCCAATGATACACTTTTAGCAGGCAGTCTATAAGGCCTAATTCCTCCTTTTGGACCCTGACTGAACCTTTTATTTTTTTTCTGCTGCACTGTGGCTATTGATCTGCTTCTTGAGGGGGTTTGTGAATGACTACATAATCTGATCTCTGATATCTCCATTTGTGTCTACTTAGCCAGAGGCAGATCAATGGATGGCAGAACTTCCCGCCCAACTCCCACATATCAGCCAAGAAAGAGACTCCAGCAGTGAAAAGAAACCTATGAAAGGAGTGACTGATCAAGATATGGTCCAGGCATCCAGGGTAAGCCCTTTGTTTACCCTGAGTAAATTATTCATCTCTCTCTATAAAATAAGGTTGACAGCATTCTTCTGCTGTGTCCTGCTCTTAGAAAGCCTGTCTCCCAAAGGCGAGCTTTGCAAGCCTCCGTGGAAGCACAGCAGGATCATTTCAACATGCTGCATGTGGGGAGAAGCGCTTGCCTTTAGGCACAGCTGTGAACCTGCAGTGCAGGTTCATTTTCCCATCAGCTTCCAGGTGCTTCCAAGATTTCTAGCCTGCAGAGCTCCAGGATGGGAGCACAAAGATGTCCCTTTACTTCAGCAATCCCACTAGACCCAGTATCTAATGATGCAGCACAGACAGTGTCTATATAATTAACATACCAGCCACTCCATACAGCTTAGCAACAGGCACTTCAGTTCAACTGGCAACTTGCTTTCAAGGCAGAGTAAGCACAGCCTTTTTTTAGAAGATAGATGTTCTCCCTGTTTTCTGTCTGCAGCAGCACTCCTGTTTCATGGTGACACCGAAAAGTGCATGCACACAAGGGCAGTGAGGAAAGCAACCAAATTGTGTGCAGGATAGATGCACCTGCTATTGCTTTATGTCCCCGACTAGCCCTGATTTTCCTATCCTGTGCAACTCTTGGAAGCCATAATCACACTGTGGTAACAGTGGAGAGAGAAGCCAGCACTCCCCACCTCTTTTGTAAATGAAAACTGCACCTCCAATCTTGTGTTTTTTCCTTGGCTAAAAGTCCACAGATCACAGCCTCTATAGCCAAATGCATTTGCTGGATTCCTATTTCTTATTAGTTTTCTACATGACCCAAAGTTTATTTGGCAGCATAATAAGTTTTCTGAAATCACCAAGTGTTATTTGCTATTTCAATTCTCAGTTTGCTGACTCAAATTATGTAAGGACAGAAATCACATTTTTCTCAGTAAAAAGGCAAATCAAACAGTATTCATTCCTCCTGAAACCCCTGCGCAGCACTGCTGGAAGACCAACTATTAGTACATTATTTAGAGAACAAAAATAGCTCATATTTGAGCTTCCAGGAATATCACAAAAGCCATATTTAGCAGGGGCTTGCAGAGAGGACATGTGTTTCCCTAAACTGTGAAGAGGTAAGGAATTCCTGTTGGAGTAATTATGTTGACTCTACTGGCATTTTATTACTATTTGTTGGTACATCAAAGCTGTGGGTATGTAGCTTTAAAAATAATCCTGAATGCCTGCCTTCAGCCTCCATAATCTTGTCTCCTTTATACCAACTTCAGAGGAAGATGCATCTTTCATAAGCAGATGCAGGTCTACAATTCTGGGAGAACTGCATCTGCTTATATTTAAACTAGCTGAGAGAATGATACTGCATATATTAAAAGCTGGATCAAGTTTCCACTCTTTTTTTTTTGTTTTTCTCGCTTCACCTAAATGCAAGTTAGATGTGCAGTTTATCCCATTTTATCCTGAGGTGAGCAAGGTCTCCCTGAAAATCACAGAAACCAGTGGTGTAGGTGAAAACATGCATTTGCTTTTCCTGTTCTGCCCCCTTCTGATTCTTCAGACCTATTTCTACACAGACCTAATAATGAATTGGTCCTAGGAGCAGCCACTTAGTTCGGGGTGCATTTGATAGGACTCAAACAGTCCCCAGGTTTGGAAAACTTCCACTGCAGCTACTTGGCCCCATACCTGTCTCAGGTTTCTATATCAAGGAATGTAGCTTGTTCCACTTCAAAGCCTCTGTTTATTTATATCTTTTTAATACTGAGCCATAGATAGTGCTGAGCACTGACAGCTCCCAAAACGTGTTTTTGGGCACCTGTCAAACAAATGTATGGCATGAAGAGGACACACACACATTCAGTTAACTCTTAGAGTGTCCAGAGCAAATCTCTTTAATTTAGAAAGTGAGAAAAGATGGAGGAAAGCAAAACAGCAGCAAAAGGAGGATTTAAAAGGAAGGAGGGCAACGTATGTTATGATCAGTGCTCTGATTTGAGCAGATACCTCCTGCATGCGCTTAAACCCAGCATCTAACTCCTTTTCCTACTTGTAAGATGAAAACAGCTCACATTGCCTTACCTTAGGGGACGCTGGGGAAGCAAGGGTAAATTCAGCTAGGGAAGGCACATTTGGGCCCATATGAATACCTTAGGACACAAAAATCTGGGGAAGGCATCACATCTGTCTAGACTGCCTTCTTTTAAAGCATACTCACTTTGAGTTAACTGGAATAAGACATAAGAAATATGGTCTAGGTAGACCCCTTAGTGCACAAAGGTAGAATGGAAGCAGTGCACTCTTTACTCAGATGAGCAGGAGCTGCTGGGAAGGAAGAGGAGACTGCAAGTGACAGGTGTGACAAAGTGAAAACCGCAGTTACTCCTTTGCTTCTTGAGGATACTCAGATGAAAATCTAATTTGGAGATGCCTAGAGGAGCCTGTGAATTACACAAGGGTTTACTCAAACCAGAGCAGGGTGCTGGAAAAGGACCCACACAAACCTGTCAGCCTGCAGTGTAACAGCCCCATCTGGAGCTGACTGGGGCATCACCCTGAAGGTTTTTAATGGATTCTGGTGCCACATGAGCTTACATTCACTCAGGGCTTCTCCCGTGCTGTGCCAAAACTGTGGCTCTTTTGGTGTGGGGAGCGGCTGCTATTTCCCTGCCAGGAGGTAGACTTCAGCCTCACTCAACAACAGGGAGTCCATAGCGGAGTATTTTAAAATGGCTGGTACTTCTCCACACAGACCTGCTGCCCTCCCGTGGCGCCGTGGAGCTCGTCCAGTGGCAAAGAGGGGGACCGAGTACTAAAGGAAAAACTGCAGCTTAAAAAAAAAAAAAAATGCACAAAAAAAAAAAAAAAAACCCCAGACAAACAGTTTTAAGTTAGATGGAAGTCAAAACTGCAACTAACTCGCAGGAGCTAGAAGGGCAAGAACAAAGCAGAGAAACGTACTGGTCAGGGAATGGCAAGGCAGACCTCTAGTGCTTTGTTTTACATGGGCAGATGCCCTTGAGCCCATGTCCTGCCACTGAGAGCCCGTGCTTAGAAAGATGATCCCTCTGACTGCACCCGGGGGCCCCACCGAAGAGGTGGCATGAGCTACCAGTGCAAGGAGGCAGGGGAGAGCAAATTGCTGCCCCTTTTCGTGCGGACAGGAATGTGCTGTAACATTGCTGTATCCACTTCTCTCATTGGCTCAGTTTCAACAGCTGTTGCTTATAAAGCTGTTGGTTAAATGAAGCACGTTGCAAACGTCTTTTTGCTCTGTGAACCTGAGGGCAATTCCTGCCCAGAATGCCCCCCCACTGAGGTGTTTCCTCCAAAAGCCTGAAGTTGGGTACCACAATCCCAGAAATACTCTTATTTCTTGCACTTTCTTTATAGTTTTGCTGTTCATTGTGTCACATCTGTGGGCAGGATGCATCTCCAGTCCTTGATGCACAGTAGACACTTCAAACAAGCAGCAGAAAGCAACAATGCAGGGGCAAGAAGAGCAGCAACTCAGGTCAGCAGGTGACACCACCAAAATGACTGAATTGCAAATGCTTCTGACAGGGGAACTAAATACTGCAAGAAGGCAGCATACCTCTCAGCAGTGAAAAGCTTGGGCTTACTGGGCCAGGCTTACCACTGTTTTTGTTCCTGAGCACAGCCTCACTCTTACACGGAGGTTACACTGCCCTTGACTGAGGTATGCCCAAGCCACTTTGGGACTAGATACAAAGGGACACTTAGTTTAGACTGGAGAGGAGTGGGTGAGATAGGGCTCCTCTACAGATTTGTCAATACATGGCACCTTCTCTAGCATTTCAAAACACTCAGTGATGTCTTCATCAAGATGGGTGTCATCCCAGTCTTCCTGAGAGCTGTACTTTTTTTGGCGGGCTATGTTTACCAGTATTCAGAGCCTCTCCAGGATCCAAGAGATGCTCACTCCATTTGCAGATCACTGGGACAGTTTTTCACATGGTTGAAGTCTTCAGCCTTTTCTCTCTCTCTCTCATGCTCCTTTTTTAAGGGAGTAAGTCCCACCCTTGCCATTTCTACATTATGAGCAACATTGGTGCATGAAATTCAGATCACAAACAAAACTTCACGCACAAGTGAAGTGCATGAGATATATGAAATAAGAATGAGGTAAGAAATCACTCAATATCATTTCAAAACTCATGTTTGTGTGTATGTGTATATATATACATACGCATATATATATGTCTGTAGTAAATACATAGGAATTTTTACACAAATAAAATCACTCCAGTATATACACAATATTCTTCTATCACTCACCAAAACAATACCCTGTTGCACTGACAGAATCCATTGCTCAGTTATCTTTTAAATTATGTTTTTAAAAAGTTACACACAACTGCTCAGTTGGAGTTTGGCAAGCCTGAATCTGCAGAAACCCACCTGGCTCCAGCAGTGATCCTTCAAGATTTGAAGGACCCTCCCCACTTTCCTTTGCATATCTATTCCACTTTCATAGAAATAAATTGTTTCTAATAATATGCTGCAACCCTGCATCAAGCAGGATTTTTTTCTAGTACCTAAGTGTTTCATATCCTCTTGACACCATGCAATCCAAGAAAATACATCATGATTGCAAACAACTGTATTTTGATTGGTCCCAGAACTTTGTTAAAAAAATGACCCTCACATAAACCTTTAAAAACAGTGGGCACTTCTACTGATTTACATTTCAAAAAAAAAAATATCTTTTAGTAATAATTAACTCTATTAGTAATAATCAGCTCTAGCTTTTAAATCCAAACATTGCAAGTGTGAGAAACAAGGACAGAAAACTAAACAAAGCACAGAAATTACTTGTTCAGAGACACACAAAGCTCATACAAATTCTTACGTACTTTTTAAAAAATTTGTTTAAATCACCTGCATGATGTCCTTGTTAAATATCAAAGTAGATTAGCTTTAACAAGACTATTGGAAAAAGCACTATCTGAAAAATAAGTAATTCAAAGCCTTATCTAAAAAGTACTTCAGACATGAAGTTCTGCATCTCTTGATGATGCTGCATTGTTCACAAAAACCTTGCGTAATGTTACATTCTAAGATACTGACATCGATCAGCTGTCAAAGAAAATGGAGCTTATTTGAGTAATACACGCTCAAGTACATGTGAGAAAAAAAATCACAGAAGCTGCCTATTTCCAAGGAACTGACTCTGGAAGTAGAAAGAAACTGCTTTTAAAATGTGGATAAATAAATCTAACAGCAAGACTGAGTCAGACCTGTATCTTTTATTGGGAACAAGCACTGTGATTTTTTTTTTTTTTTTTAAATGAACTCACTTGAGTCTATGTAAATAATCCCAGCAGTAATGATGGCTTATTTAGAGTAAGATAACAGCAGATTAAAATTTGCACCTCCATGTTTTGATACAAACTATGACAGGGGATTTTCAAATGTCCCTTCTACATTAAATAGCTGTTTTAAAATTTGTAATAAAAATCCTTTAAACATCAAAAGTAGTTAGTATCAAAAGCCAGGTAAGCCAAATCTCAATCAGCATTAGAGGACCTCTGCATAAAGAGAGAGTCACTCGTCTTCAGAGCAATTACAGTACACACAGAAGTGAGACCACACAAGAAGCCACAGCTCAACCTATTTACTGTAGTTGTGCAGTAATTCCACCCTATGGCAATTTGAGGATTGTAATATGGATCCAGAGAGAGGTTTCCTTAAAAGTAAAATGGCAGATGGGGGAAAAAAAGTAGGGAAAATATCTGCTTTCCCAGGGTGAGGACTGGAACCGCTGGTACGGCCAGCCTTCAGCTGCAGCTTCAGCAGCGCACGCACTGCTCACAAGCCTGGCGTTGCACTTGCCATTGCTCACATCCTGTCCAGATCCAGCACTGCTCACTGTGGCTCACCAGGGGCACAATAAATAGGCACTGGGGGCAATTTCTACAGAAGCTCTGCACAGAGACACTAGCTTATGAAGGTGGCCCAGCACCCCCACCTAATGCTCACAGCCAGGCGTCACACGGCTCCGTGCAGGTCGACTGCCACGTGTTTGGTTTTTTAATTTCAGGTAGGACTTACTTTTGCTACATGTTCATACAACACTTCAATACACCAAAGTGTTAACAGTTACAGAGCACAATTAAACTTCACTGCAGTCCCAGTACTAAAACACCTGAAGCTCCTGGAAGCACAGATCAGACACTTCATCTCTCTCCCTGCCCATGCTACATGCAGGTTTGTGCTCTCAAAACTGCCCATGTACACATCAAATACATTTAAGTAATGCTCAAATATTAGCAATGAGCCAGGCTTTTCACAAGAGTCCAAGAAACAAAAAACCTGATGGCTCCTGTGAAAACTCTCAGCCTAAGATGTAACTACTAGATTTTTAGTATATACCATGTTACAGTTAGTGTTTTCCTTAAAAACATATGGCACTAAGTGTAAAACTCAATGACTTATTCCAAACAGCATACCATACTTCACAGCAAAGGTTTTTTTTTTTTTAAGCCACTCCTCTAATTTCCACTTCTTTTGCTTCTAAATATAGAGCTGGTGGGAAGCCAGGGTATCCATGAACGGTCGCACGAGGTTGTCTGTTGAGAAGTAAAAGACTAAGCCGAAGGTGATGGAGATGGGAAGAGCAGGCAATGCTTTCTTAAAAACAGCCAGCAATAAAAGAGTTAAACATAAACCCTGCCAGAGAGAAGGGAATAAAAAACACAGAGACACATATCAGAATATCTGTCATAAATAACTCTATATGCAAATAATCTCCATATTGTACAGAAATTGAAGCCTGCCTGAACTACCAGTGGGATGAGGTGCCTTTGCCCAGTATCTCCACATTTCACACAAGCTGGTCAGGTATTTTCCTCAACAGTCTTGAGGAGCATAATTTTCTGCTGAGAGAGCAATGTGAACAGCTAGTGCTAACACACAACTGAACCTAAGAGGTGAATTTGCAAATTATTTTAGCTCTACTTTTATAACATTATGTTTTAATTACTGATCCAGCAGATAAAACTACTGAAACGCTAGTAAGCTGCAAAGCTGCTGCTTGGCCCTGCTTTGAGGAATTCTCCCTCCCAGCCCACAAGATTTGGTTTCTGGCAGTTGTTTAAATGCTGCTTCTATAGATAGGGCACTGGGCTAGGAAACACTGGCAATTTCTTCTAAATATCCTGCATGTTTCCCATAATGATTTCACAATGCCCAGCTGCTGATTCTTCTGGCAACACTGCAGCACTAAGCAGACTGTAACACAGCTTTTCTAGACTGCTCACTTACTATGAGGATGGCTACAAAGCAGGCCAGGGTCGTATTCCAGTCTCCACTAGCTGTGGCAGCTGCTTTCCCAACAAGCACACTGTAAAATATGAAGTCTCCAAGGCCCAGCTTCACACCCCCTGAGAGAAAGCAAAGCAAGCAAGGGTTACTCTCCTTCTGTTCTGCTTCCTCCTCGACTCACTCTTATCCTCTGAGGATCGGGTGAAGGCTCCCAGTCCTGCCAACCAACCTGGATCCTTAGCACCCCATAGTGAGGTAAGACAGGGCAGCAGGTTACTGAAGAGACAAGAACTTTCAGCCCCATCTTTTGCCCTTTAAAGAGCAAACAAAACCGCACATCCTCTGCCCCTCTCCATGAAGGGCTTTCTTGTGTTGCCCTGCAGCTGCACTAGCTGAGAAAGCGGGTGGAAGGAAAGAGGAGGAAAGGGAAGATGGAACTGCTCAAACTGCCCTGGTAGACAAGAGATGTCAGTGGAACTAAAGTCCACAAGTGCAACAGCATGAAGTCATTTACAGTCAGATTCAAGACTATGGTTGCTCAGAATGTCACAGCGCTTCAAATTTATGTCAAATAGATCCAAGTGCGGAGTAAAGTGTAAATAACTGCAGGTAAAAACATCAGGCTCTGACCTTGATGGCACTGAAAACATATATATATATATAATTTCCCTTACTTTCCTCCTCCTCCAGCTCCTCTAAAGAAATGACAGGGTGGGTTGCACCAGGACTCCTCGTCTCCAAAATTTCAGAGTTTGAGTGCGAAGGGCTTCTGTGGTTCACTCTCCCATCCTCAGCTTGGTTCCACACAAATAAACCAATAAGAAAGGAGGAAAAAAAAGAAACACAAGAGGTAGGTACATTCATAACTTGTTTTAAGGCATGAAATCCACACTGCCACAGAGTTCATATGGAATGGGTAGGCACTTTGTCTCTTTGAGGAATGCTCGTCAAGACCAATTCCAGCAGAGAGACATAATTCTGGGGAAAATATGTGTGTTCTATTTTGCATTATTTTAAATTTAAATTATTTTAAACAGGTCAGAAGGCTACATGTTCACACCTTCTTTGGCAACCACCCCGGAGTTCAATGACTGCAAAAAGTGAGTAAATACAGAGAGGTAAGCACTGCTCTAGCAGACAGTAAAGTCAGAGGTAGCCTTCCCAGCAGCTCCCAAGTTGCCAGGGATGCTGCTGAGCTACGTCCCTGCGTGGAGCTGCTCAGGTATTCCTTAGCTAGTAGCGCTGCAAAAATGGATGACTAAGAGCACTGCTCTTTATGAGAAAAGTTCTGCTCTGAATCACGTTGACGTTAGAGCTGGGTATTCACACTTAAGTAAGTAGACACATGTAATTCTTCATAGCTCGTTTCTTCTGCCTTTTTATTTTTTTCCCCTCCATGTTAAATGTATATAAGAGAGGCCTTTCATCTTTCCTGCACTCATGCTATTTTGCTTCTAGAAGTAGCTGGCCTGTAATGCACTATTTTAGGTGACAGTTCCTAGGATGATATGGAGTTTCCAGTCCATGTCAGCCTGACAGGATGCTGCTGCTGCAGATGAGATGCAAGCAGACTACAGGCTGGGACTCAAAGAACTTCTACAGGGGCATTTGTGGTTTGCTTCTGCTCTACGCCTGCCACAAAGCAGCACTGTGTCCCTGTAGTTAGTACATCAATGGCTTTATCCTGAAAATAAGCAGCATGTTCAGTCGTCAAGCCTTAGCATACATTAATTTCCTGAAATGGCTATTTAGCAGAAAGAGATACTGTCAGCTCTGAAGTATAAGAGGACCAAATGGGAAATCCTTCAAGTAGCACAAATCAGATTTTTTCATTCACCTTCATGACTGCAGTTTTATTTTAACTTGTCCTTCAAGAAGATAAAGGCAAAGGCACAAACATTACCACAGGATTAGCTACAAGAGAAGCTTGGGCTGTGTGGGTACTCCTCAAGCATATGCTTTTACCCAAAGGTAAATGTAAAGACAATCATTTTCCTTGGCAGGGTAAGCTAAATTGCACTTACAGCTAGGATATGATCATTCCGTTCTGCAGATAACTTAACAATACTGGGGAAGGAAGAGAAAAAAAAAAAAAAGCAATCACTGAAGTTAAGGGACCCACATTCATTATGGATTCTTAAACACACACATTACCTCCATGGCACATTGCTTTGTATAGAAAAGTGATGTGCGGACAAACCTGTATCCCACATCTGCTGACTTGGCCCTCTTCCTGCTGTATCTGGCTTTGCCATTCCAACTGTCCACATCATAGCAGCTGCAAGAAAGCAGTTAACTGTGTAAAATATGGGTCACACCTCATTCTGGATTTCACAAAACACAGATCAAGAATTTAGTTATCCCTACAAATAGAAAGCCGTATTTCTGTAAGTGCTGTTAAAACACTTGCTTTTAGTTGGGTTCCCTAGTCCCTTAGAGGGCAGAGAGGTAGTGAGAGGGAATTAGGGCATTGCACCCATTCAGTGTTTGAGAAAGTCTCAGAGCACAGGTAATTGGAGTTTGCAGTCTACTCTGTAGCTTAAAGAAAGCAAAAAATAATAATAAAATAAAAAGATCTCCAAACAGGTTCATCTCCTTTGCTTTCTTGTTTCTGATTCTTATATGAAAAGAAAACATTTTCCAAGAAACAATGGCATTATAGCAACCAACCAGAGATTAAGTTATACAGCATACTTCTACTTCTTGTATTCTGCTAACAATACAACAGATGCAAGTGGGGAATTTGCAAGAGTTGTTGAACAACCACTTATCTCTCAGCCTTTTGTTTTTCCTCCTCCTGTCAATCTATTGGTTATTTCCATTTTGAAGAACTGAAGGATAAATTGAGGTATATTCTTGAGCAGCACATACAACTTAAAAAAGCAAAACCAAAACCTGACTGTTCTGAGATCACTGAAAAGGAACTAAAAGCAGCTGTTCAAGGGTACATACCTTTATGTCTTTCATAAAAAAAATAAAAAAATCCCACACCCACTAAACAGGAAAGCCAAGGCAAACACAGTGCCTGCTATCCCATTACAGGCCCAGCCAAGGCAATGCTATTTGAGCTAGAGGGAGCCACCAAATGCACTCTACCAGTGGAGATGCTGGCATTCTGCACAATATCTGTTTGGCATTATTTTCCATTTTTTTTCTTATATACAGGACAGGCCTGTGAGTGCAGGGCAGAACAAAAAGAGCATTTCAGGTTCATGGGCTGAGTGTGCAAAGTGGTGCCCCCCTTGGGCTAACTAGAGCTAACATCATTTTAAGTGAAAAACAAGGCCTTCAAACTGTTGCCAAACATGAAAAGTGCATTAGTGGTGCACACGATTTTGAAACAGACACAGGTTGCAAGTTTAATCTGGCTGAAAGCATTAACCTTCTAATTTTACTCACAAGAATAGATCAGCGCAGGAAAAATAGGCTCATTTCTCTCCTGCGCAGTTTCTACCAGCATTCTTAGTGGCCCCTTGGGACAGAGAACAGCCATCAGATCTGCAAAATAAAAAGGGCCAGACAGTCATATCTCAAACTACTCTTCACATTTAACCTCCATCTTTAAAAAAAATTACTTCCCCCTCAAAGTGACATCTATCAGTATCAACGAGATGATTTCTTGAATGGCAGTTTTAGCTGCTTTGCATAACTAGCTGCTGGTCTCTGAAGATGTTCACTTAAATGTAATCTCCAAGGCTTAACGCAAGAATTTTCACTGTGCTAATCCTGTAAAAAGCCTCTTGAGAGCACCATATTACTGCTCTGAAAGTAGATGGCAGCATTACACAGAGGTAAAGGATTTAATTAGAAAAGAGCTGGGGGCACTTTGTTGCTATTCCACAACTGCTCCCACGTTGTCCGACTCCACTTCCCATCGATACCAAGGCTGGTCTCTGGTTCCCCTTGGCCTCCTCTCTCCCCATCCAAGCTCCTGGCCAATCTAAACCATCATCTCCCAAACACCTCTTGTTCTGCAGGTTCTCTTGAAACTTTTAACTCGGACCAAAGTCCACAATTTCCTGATAGGCAGTAATTGAATCCTACAGGACTCCCAAGTTACTACTGCTAATATCCAACCACACTTGCATGCAGTTAGATGTGGTTCGGTAGCTCCTTGACTCAGTCATCCGCTTTAAGGAAGAAAAGACACGGTATGAGGAAGAAAGCCTGTAGCACATGGACAAGTTCCCAAAAGACAAGCCAGCAAGTCAACTTTTTTTTCCCTTCTGTCCTCTTTCCAAAGTTGGTCACCCCATGAACTCATTTGAGTGACATGGCATAGCCACTAGCTTGCGTCAGAGAAACCTGCTCCTATGCACCACAGCCCAGACTTACCATAGATAGAGATGGCACCTAGAATGACCCACGCTGACCACTCTGGCAGATATTTAATGAAAACCAGTGCCATTAGAGCACTGATCATAATGAGATATGCTTGCTGGAGCTGCAAAGGACCTTTCCAGTGGATGCAAATCATTCCAACAGCCCCAAAATTCCAGATGATTAATATCAGAGTAGGGTAATCCATGGCCACGTTATACGTTTTCAGTACTTCCCTGGAATGGAATACAAGAGGGAAATTCAGCTGACCAATAAAAGCAACAGATCAGCAAAACATCTTACCAGCTCTCCTTAAATAGGCAAGTCTTCTACTCTACCAGGAGAATGCAGGAAGAATCATTTTGGACACAATTCTTATCACGACACACCAAGAGCATGTTTTGGGAACCTCCAGCTAGCCAAGCAGCTTCAGCAGTTTCACATGACACTCCTTCTAGAAACCACTTAGGACCAATACCGGTGACTCCAGAAACTCACTACAGATGTGACATAAAGTTCTGGGAGTTCACTTAATGCTCAGTGTATCATCTCCCATCTCTGAAGGCACTGCAAGAGTCATGCACTAACAGTTAATAGTCTCATATTCTATATAAAAATTCTAGTAATTTTTAAACCTTCGCACGAGAGCGGCATTCTATTCTTTGTTTAAATTAGGAGTTTTTTCTAGATAGAAGCAAGGAAGTTCTGAACTTCCATGACACCTGCAATGTATCCACTCACCCGAGGTATATGTAGGTGAAAAGGAAGAGCAGCATCAAAGAGGACAGGATCAGCCAGCCATGGATGAACTGCCAAGGGCAAGAAGAGACAGTGACCAAAGGGGCTGCTGGTTTATTCTCCCACTACGCCATTTTATAGTATAGCTGGTGACATATATATATTTTTTTTTATTCTCTTCCCTACCTATGTCCACGGGTATCTTCACTGGCTTGCAGTTCAGATAGGTTAGCACAGCCTCTCTGCACAGCAGGCAAGGGGTCTGCCCAAGGCTACACAGAAAATCCATCTCAGGATCAGGTTTAGGAATCAGCAGGGCCTGGCACTCAAACCTGGCTGGGCTGGTACCTCACATTGCTCCCCAGGCAGGCTGCCATGGAGCCAAATATGCTTTTTTCTCCAGGCCTTCTACCCTTCCACCAGAGCTCCACCCACAGGGCTAACACCAGCTCCCACAACACCTGTCCAAAACTTAGGGAGGAAGCTTTGGACTAGTGGTACAGCTTAGTCCCTACAAGCCCCTAACTCTTCAGTCAGATGGAGAAGACTCAAACCCATCCAGCACAGAGCAACCAGCCTCATTTTTAAGAGCCTACCATTAGTTACAGCATAAGAGCAGAGTGTATCCTGAAGCACAGCTCTACCTCTGCTCGCAAAGACTCCCCTACAGTGAGATTCTTGCCACGTCTGAAACATGGACTAGCCACTGCATTGCCTGCAGCTCTGCTGGGTGCACTAGCTCCGCTGGAAAGTTCACAGCATGTGGAGAAGACCACACGCTGGCTGTGGCATGAGTGCTTTACCTTGTAGCAGCGATATTTATAGAGCAGAACTAAGAACACGGTCATGACGACAATGACGCTGATCATGACGATCGTGTTCAACACTGAGTTCAGGAGCCGCTGGCCCACGGACGGGGTGTCCTCGCTGAAAGGCGTGTAGATCCTGTAGCGGAAAGCAAAGGCCACGTCAAGTACACATCTATCCCCTCCTTAACAGGCCAGCCCAATGTAAAATGAGTCGCTGTGTGTAGGAAAGAAAGGGAGGTGTGACTGTGAGGGACAGTAAACGTGATAAATAGCCTTCAAAGGGGCCTGGCTCCAGTAAATTATCAATTAGTGGTCTTCAGACACAGCAGCTTAAACTACAGAGCGGCTGTGGCTGTCCAACCCCTAAATAAAATAAATAAATAAAAATAGGTCATAAATGCCTTTAAGTCTTGTAACTCTCACTGTGTGTCCCTGGATCCTCTTTACAGTAATACCAGAGACACAACAGAGCTGCTGCCCTCTTCCCCTTCCCTACTTGATAAGGGTCTAAATATTTTTATCCCTTCTCTCTCACCCCACAAGTTTGGTTTCCTTTGGTTTAGCTCAAGGAACCACTGCCCCTGTTTCTCCACCCTCACAGTGAAGTGCCCCCTTCCAGCCCCAGGAATGCTCTCGGGCACAGTCACGAGAGCTGGATGAAATTATGTATCCACACCATGTGAGTGTTCAGGAAACAGAGATGTCATCAGGAAATGAGACAGTTTTCTCACTCATCCAAATGAGAATGCTACTCCCTGGCCACTGTCTGCCAGCAGGTGAATGGATTGAGAATTCAGCCTAGGCTTCTCATGCTGCAGCATGGAGCAACTTGACTCCAACTCTGCTCACAGAGTAGTTCTGCCTGAGGCACCCAAATGACAGTGCTAACGAATCAGTGTGACACAGGGACGGAAAAACTCACGCAGATGAACTTGGGTGAGATCTTTTGCCTGCTTGCACAGATACCTTGAGTTGTGTAAAGATTCTCCTGCCCTGCCAGGGGAGCATTCTGCGTGCAGAGACACACACGCTGGGCATGTTTGTGTAACGCTAGGGATCCCGGGTACCCGGAGGCTGTTTTGAAGACCCCACTTACAGCTGCCCGTTTTTCTCCGTATAGAAGCGCACTGACTTTATGGTGGCGACGACAACAATCATACAAAGGGTGACAGGCACAAAGAGCATGATTACATGCTTTGCTCCATATTTCAGAGTCAGTTCCTCCTCTTCGTTTTCCAGGGCGCTCTCTCTCACTGGAATGCTCGAGCCGGACATGCTCCCGTTGGCAGCGTTGTTGGGGCTGCGGCTGCTACCTGTTCGCCTCTTCTGAAAAGAAAAGTTTGCAAAGGTATAACATGATCCTCTCTTTTCTATTCACAGCTCCACTCGGTCTTATTCCAAGGAGCTGCTGTGGGCTTCTGCAGCATACCAACTTCTTCCTATAGGAAGGTATTCAACTGAGCAATGTGGTTAAGAATTACATTACAATCAGGCTGCAATAGGGCATTTCAATAAAAAGCATGACTATCTGAGGGCCTCTCCAGTGCATGCATACAGATGGACCCATGCATAGAAAGGGTGAGAGGAGCAGAACTGGGAGAGAAGACATGTGAGGTGGCCTAAGGCTGTGCAGTTTGGTAAAGCAAACCCAGCATGGCTGTGGGAGCAGATCCAAGCTGCCTCCTCACTGGAGCCAGGACAAGATTCTGTTTAAGGCTTGTTGCATTTGACCAGAGTAGACAAAGGTTTCTGGCAACACAAGAAGACTGAAAAGGTTAATCTGCAACAGTCACATGTGCACTGGGTTCTGGCTAAAAGCCTGCATCTTCACCCAAAAAAGGAGAAGGGGAAGAGCATATATGAACATAAAAAGGGAAAAGAAGTCATAGTGAAGAAAATAGGAACAGGCAATACTGCTGCTGGCTGAGACAGCAACACGACAGAAGCAACACAGGCCAAAGCCAGTCCTAGGAGCCAGGCTGCTGGCAGGGACTGAGGGGTGACAGGACAGCAGCTGTCTCTGTGCCATATTTCTTCAGGCCTTGAAAAGGACACAGGCCTACCCTATGTGTCTGCGCTTCCCCTGCTTCGGAGGCCTGCAGGCCATCCTGGTAGGAGGGTACTGGAGGGCTCTCTGCAGACATCAGAGATGTTCTCTCATTGCATGGCTCCTCCTCGCTGTCCGAGTTGTTCATGAACGTGATCATCATTGCTTTTCCAAGGAGCACTCAGGCGGCACGGCCAAGCACTGCTTGAGCCTGAGGAGACGAGAAGGAGGAAAGAGAAACAGTCAGCACTGCGGTGCAAACACACCTGGAAATCTGAACAGAAGGTGCCATTTCAGCCAGCAACTCATAGCAGGGGGTATAACTACATAACTACACAGAGTCTTCTAACAGAAGACTTAGTCTCCTGTCACTCATGGCATGACAACCCTTCAGTTAATGTCACCATCTTCTTTGCAGTCTAGGAGGACAGTGAAACATGGTGTTGAAGCAACTGGACCTGATCTGTCTGACAGTTCTCCGTTGTTGCAGCTTCCGCAGTTGCTTTCTCCCCAATGCTCTTTTTTCCCCTCCCTATGCTGCCTTGTGGAAGAACATGACAATCTGGACGTTGACAGTGGGGCTGGGATTTTTTGGCATCTTTCCACAAAAAAGGAAACCAAGCAGTGGCACAGTGCAGAACAGCAAGGAGCAACTCTTCAAGTCACTGGGGACAGGAGGTGCATTGCCTTGGCTAATTCAGAGTAGCCCAAAGGCCAGGATTACAGGAAAGTGTAAAGATGGGAAATATGTTAATTCATTTTATAGTGTTTATCAAACACTATAAAACACTATCAAACTTAACAAAGCAACTGAGTCAGTAAAGATAATTCAGGCACCTTCTTATTCTCAGCTACCAACCGTAAGCAAAACCAGATCTTTAATGCATGGGAAAGCTGTAATATCTACAAAATCATCTCCTCTTTTCTGCAGTATTCTACTCACGGATTTCTGAGAGGAAGAAATAGTATATCTCAGGAACATATCTGACTCAGAAAAGGAAAATGAAGAAGACATGGACTTGGACACCATCACTTAAATCTGAATTGGCGTTCACAGCCCAGCCAGTAGTCCACGCTGCCTGCCAGCCAGCTTGAGCGTTCACAGTGGATACTTCCAAGCTCACTGCAGGTTCAGAGCAAGCAAAACCAGGGAGTGGGAGATTTCCCTTTCTTCCACAACCTCCTGAACACACCTGGTACCTTCATTAAAATTTTAGGAAGCAAACTCAACCTCTTCTCCTGCCTTTTTTTCAAGCCTTTTCTTGCCACTTTGCTCCTCTTTTCATGACTCCAAACAATACAGGTAAGGGGGGCAGATGCAGTGGCAGCCTCAAGCCAGGGCCAGCCGCTCCACAGTAATACTGTGCTCTCAGCGAATGAGCCTCCAACACCTGCATTTTTGTGCTTCCTTCTCAGACAGCCTGAAATCTCCATGCTCTGGATGCCTAACATTCTTCTGACTGAGCACGCAGGGACTCAACAATTCACAGTTGAGAGCCTAGGTTCTGGTTCAATTATAGGACTCAGTCCTTCTTTAAGGGAGTGGGTGCATGTTTAATACGAAGTCGCCCGTGCATGACATAACTCTGGATCAGTGGAGTCTGAACAGGTGAAGTTATGCAGGCCACCTGATTGCAAGCACCTAGATCTGGGACCTGTGGAGTTTAAATACCTGCTGCACATGCTGGAGCCCAGGGAAGAAGTCAAGATTTATTCTCCAATAGTCTGAGATCAAAACTTAGGTTTTAACAATTTAACCAAAGTATCAAAGAACTTCCCTACCCCTCCAAATCAAACTGTCAGGCAATTTCAGCTATATGAACAGAGAAATACTGCAGAGAACCTCAGGCGGGGCCAGTTAGCCTACTTTCAACACCCTAGTTGTACCCACTGGAGTTAAGCTCACAGCAAGAACAAGTTACTAATTATCAACACCTATAATTACGTGGAGAGAAATCTCATGTTGTAAAACAGCCGTTTTTAAACTGGACGTTTTCTGTTCCTCTCCCTAAAAAAAGACTGTGAGCAAAGGCTCACACTTCTGAACACACTTCTGAGCAACAGCCAATGCGCTTTTCTAGGCTCATCTTGGAAGAGGAAGGAGGTTTCAGGAAAGGCAGGAAGGGCTGGGACCAGAACGCTTCCTTTAGGGCTCCCGGGGGATGCACACGTACCTGTATTCACGGGTGACTGCGGAGCATGGTCTGACCAGCGCTGTAAATGGGGGAAAGGAACAGCACGTGCCACACGGTCTTCAGAGGGATCACAGGAATCACAGGAGATCAGGCGCAATTTTCCCCTCCTCCTCTGCGGATGGATTCAGTCTGTTAGGAATTGTTCAAAACTGCAAGGTATTTTAAGTGCCAAAAGACTAAACTTAAAACCATACAGCGAAAATGAATGGGCCCAAAAGGCAGGACAGTACTAAACGTCTCTCATAACCGAGCAGTAGAGGTGGGAATGTGATGCAGCAGCTCTATGGAGCTGAAGGACTCGCTGCTCTCATCCCAGACGTCTTCCATGCAAGGGAGCTCCTTCGCCTGGGCTGAATCCACTTCATGGACCTCACTGAAGCCAGGACAAGCCATCTAACACTAGGACTCGGCCCCCGTTTCCCTTTAATATCAGGCGACAGCATCCCCGTTGCCCTCCATCCCCTGCACTGCACTTCATCCATTATATACAACACATTATGTATATATATATATATAAATGTACAGCACAGAACAGCTCCTATAGGTTAGCAGAATACTTAATAACCCATTTGAGAGTTTAAGCTCCTGCTTATACATATTGTCCTCTTGGACAGCACTGAGATGAAGAGAAACGGTTTTTGTTTGCTATATTTAGATCAAGAGAGCTCCACACTGAGAGCCTAATGCTCTCCCGCTGCTGTTAGCGAATGAGAAGAGGAAGAAAAAGAAGTTTCAGAAGTTCTAAGTAGTGGGGCCAAAATTAGAAGGCAACAAAAGGCGGTTCAACCTTTCGGATTCCTCCCCACAAGGGCAAAACGTGCAAACTCTGCACAGGCCCGGCCCAGAGGGGTGAAAATAACCAAACCGGAGGCACTGGTAGGAAGCTACCGGGACCAGCCGCGCGCCCGTACGCACCAGAGCAGCAGGTCAGCTCCGTGCCGGCTCCGCACGCATGGCACAGCCCGCAACGGCAGCGAGAAACCTTTGCGGCGGCAGAGAGCGGCCGCCAGCGACTACACAGGAGAGCGCTGCAAAACCAAACACTAAATGGAAATAAAATAAAATAAAATAAAATTACATACCCACATATATGTATGTATTTTTAAAAATCTATTAATCTATACATGAATAATACACATAAAGATATATGCACGTGTGCGAATTAACCCATAACATGCACTGTATAGACACCTGCACACACAGACGCACATATACAAGAGCACATCTACTTGCTGACGCACATATGGATACACAGACAGACAGAACCACGTCTATTTGCCGTCACCAGAAGGAGCCAGCAAGACTCCTGCCCTCCCGTTCACCCCGTGCCGAGCCGCGAGGGGCGGAGGGGCCGCGCACGGCTCCAGCTGCGCGGCGCCCCCCGCGCAAACGCCCCTCGCGCAAACGCCCCCGGCCCGGCCTCACCTGGCCCGACAGAACGCGGCGCAGCCCGGCACGGCCCCGACCCCCATACGCCTCTCCCATTGGCTCCGGCGCGTTCTACCCCGTCCGCAGCGCGGTTCTGATTCGCTGCAGTGGACGTCACTCCTCCCAAGAGCCCCCGCCCGCTCCGCGTGATTACCCAGTAGAAAAGAAGGGTGCCAGGAGGGCTGGCCAATAGGAAGGAGGCTGAGGGAGGTTCCTGCTTGTGCTCTCCCCTTCGGTAAGGTGGTGCCTGTGAGGAGCCGCCATGTTGGCGGCGGCGCCCCCTGATCTGCCCGTTGTCCCGGGGGTTCGGGGGGTCCCGCCAGTCCCCTCCGGCCGCGGGAAAAACACCCACCTCTCCAGAGCTGCCCTGCTGAACTGAGCCCTTCCCACCTTGCACGCACCGTTGTCTGTCGAATGTGTTTGATGCTGGGGCAAGGAGATGTTCAAAGCCAAGGCATTTGCAGGCCAAGCTGCTGCCTGTGTGGTTTTCGGGTGTTAAAAGGTGGCCTAATTCCTAGCCTGTCATCTGTACGATCACGTGGGTGATCAGGCCCCCTTCCCCATGAGTTAATTCCCTACGGCTTCCAGTCAGTAAGTCCCTTTATTTTGTGTTTTTCTAGCTGCATCACATGAGAAACATCTGACCTGAGAGCACATTAAAGGACTCTTTATCAACCCCACACACCCTATTCATAGGGGCACCAGAAATGCTTCCCTGTTTCTTTTCCTCCTTTAAGCAGATCTGCAAAGCCCTCTCCTTGAAGGAGGGAAAACGTGCAATGTGGCCGTGACTAAAAGGATGATCCTAAAGCGCTTGGGTCTCAGTTTGCCCGCCCAGGAGGTCCCAGTCTGTCCCAGGAGCTCCGTGGGGCTGCCCTTGTTCCTTTCACGTAGCACTCTCGTAGCAGGAGCTTTCAGGGAGCTTTTTGTCCAAGCCTGTTACGATCCTCCAAATATATCCAAGAAACAGTGGCTGTTTAATATCAGGAGATATAAATAACACCCGGAAATGGGACTACTGACACAAATTCAAACACTGAGATCCCCTCTCGGCTTCCAAATGGAAACAGACGCACCATCATCCTGCAAAACAGCATTAAAAGCTTCTTACGGTTACACTGAAGAAATGAGTAAGGTCAAGTCCAAAATATCTGAGGTTTTACACTAGAATGTAGGCAGTGCTTCCTACAGGTTTTGCTGGGTTTATTCCTCTCTGCAAATCTGCAGTCCCTCAAGGAAAGGTCATTACTGAATCCCAAAGTGAGCATCTTTCTCCTGATTGAAGGAAATCTGCTCGGTCATAAGGTTTTTCAGCATGCAGGCAGCACTCGTGACCAAGTGCCAGCCGTGAACGGGCATCACACAGTGGTGTCACACTCCTGTGTTGTGTGGGTTCTTAAAGAGTAATCACATGTGTTAGCTGCATCAGGAAGCCTCAGACCCAATTGAACGGCCCAGGCCTAGCCTCCAGTACAGAGGAACACAATGTATCCTCCTGCCTAAAGAAGCTAGATACGAAATACAGACTGAGGCTCCTCCAGCCTGTAGACTATTGATCTCGCGGTTGAAGGAGGTCCCCTCCGTGAGGAGATACTGACTAGTCTAGGATGGCTGCTCCCTGTGCTGTGAAGGGTCATGGCATAAACATATCCCATGGTGTTACACAGCCCTGAGGTCATCCCGTGCTCCGCTGATTCCAGGATCTTGGTAGTCTCCCAGTGCATGATCGGGATGGTGCACGTGGCTGCTTGTTAGGGTCGGTAGAAATGAACTAAACATGAGGCCTGAACCAAACAGATGGGGCCAAGGTGTTGGGAGGGGAATGGAAATTAAATCCGACTGAGTCTGGAACCAGAAAGTAATCACAGTGATGCATCCAGACCAACGCAATGTCAGCACAACCTTGCCTTGCTCCAGAGTCCTGAGGACAGCAGCATCTCTTCCCTTATGCATTGATCTGCCAGCTAAGGCAGTGTGGCATCAGTTGCAGGATAAAGATAGTAACTTTGACTTTAGTACTCAGCCTTTAACATTACAAAAAGTTTCTCTCATCTGCAGCAAGCAAAACGCAGCCTTGTGGGTACCCTGCTCTTCCCAGTGCTCCTCTCGTACAGGATCATAGAATCATAGAATCATAGAGTGCCTAGGGTTGGAAGGGACCTGTAGAGGTCATCTAGTCCAACCCCCCTGCACACGCAGGGTCCCCTAGAGCATGTGGCACAGGGTGATGTCCAGGCG
>PTEX01000063.1:1144563-1234183 GCA_003342815.1 Eudromia elegans | reverse complement strand
GGTGTTGAGTTTCCTCAGGTGCTCTCTAACCAAATCTTCCTCTACTCTGGGCATGTGGAACATGCATCCCTACTGAGTCCAAAGCAGTACTGCCCTAGAAAGAGAGGCTTTGTTTTCTCCAGATAGAGCCAATAGTAAGCTCTTTTGATGATACTAATCCCTGAATCAGAAATGGTTTAGTTGGAAAGAGCTGAATATTGACAAAAATCAAGTATCTCTTCAGGCAATAAATACACCAGCCCCCAAAGCAACCTGCATGCGACCTCGGGCTCACAGGAGTGAGCAGAGCTCCCCTTCACATGGGTAAGGAAACTATGAATGAAGAGAGCTCTCTTCAGACTCAAGTCAGTGGTAACTCCGCAGCTTGGTTAGTGAGGTGAGATCAGCCTCGGGGAAAAGGAAAATAACAAGCATCTTTTAGAATTGCACATGGCAGACAAAACAAGATGTTCCCCATAACGCTACAGATGGATCTGTGTCATTTTCTTGGGCCCTCTACTGGGAGACATCGTGGGAAGGATGTGGCCAAGGAATGTAAATTTCACGTTTGCGTCCAAGCATGCTTTTCTCATTCTATTTTGTGGAGATTTGCGACTCCGTCTCCTATCGGACAGAGTCTTGGTGTATACGCTAGGGGGCACAGGCCTTCTGCGCATGGGTGTCTCCTTCGTGGCTGGAAGAGCCGGTTGACGTGCGCCCATGTCCACCCTGAACGCTGCGACACTGCACGGGCGCCCTCGGAGGGCCCTTCACCGTCGTCAGCCTCCTGCAAAACGCATTGGTTGCCCCTGAACCCCCTAGAGAGAATTTACCCGCAAAAGGCCCCTTGCTGCAGCATTCTTGACCTGGCTGGAGCAGCTGGTTGGGCTGGGTGCTGCCTGCCGGGTTCCTGCAGCTATTGGGGCGCTCAGCGGCCGCCCCGCTCGTCTCCACCAGCCCGGCTTCAGTGCGGCCATTGTTCCCACCGGGAGCTGCACCTGTAGCACCGAGGGTGGGAAACGGGAGCGAGGGCAGCAAGAATACATTTTTTCCCTTTCTGATGGGGCGAGAGGAAAAGCATGCTATTTTGGGCTTTGTTTAAAAATATAAAAACACACTCAAGGCTTTATTGCCTGCTATTTCTGAACTTCACCCACTTCCTCGTGCTACGGCCGCAGCTTTCCACTGGATTCACTGTCCTACGCCTGCAGGCTTCCCTGCACAGAGGCTCTTAGAATAGTTTATCTAATTCACTTTTAACATAAATTAATTAAACTTGGTTTTAGCCCCTTCCCCTTTAGCAGCAGTTGCTATTCCCAAAATAGTCTTCATTGGCACGTAGTTTATTGAACTTTGCATTAGCACCATTGAATTGGACCTTTAATTAGGTTTTAAAGCAACTTTGTTAAGCTGGTTCAGGCCAGTTTGACTTTCAATTATGTGGTAGTCAAAGAGTTTATTTCATTTCAAGATAAACCAAATAAGAGAGCTCACACAGGGATCCTCTACTGATCAAACAAAGCAATTTGGAATCAAAACTACAGTTAAACTACTGGAGCTTTTCAAAACCTTAGGGCTCCTTTTCTTTTTCCTCTTCTATAATGTAACTGTAGGTTGCAATAAAAATTAAATTGAAAAAGAGAGCAATTTCTTTTATAAATGAAGAAGGCTCAATTATGGGTCTCAAATTAAAGAAATAACAGCAACTAGTACCTTCCATTTTCCATCTGCTTCATAACTTCCCTCTTCTGTGTGTGGAAAACATCAATTACTTCAAAAAGATCTTCAGAACTTCGGACATTTTAAAGTTTTGCCAGGTCTTTCACTGTGCCAATGCATCACACTCCTCATCTGCAGCTTGTCATGAGTGCAGTCACGGGGGCCTTTTTCCCTAGCATGACCCTGTTTCAGCCGCAGCCCCTTGGTGCTCCCGTGATGCGCCCGCACATCTCGCTGCTGTGTCTGTGTGTGACAGCAGTTCGTGCTTCCAGAGCAGCAGGACTTTGCAGGCACCAGACACTGCCCTTGGGCAGGAGGCCGCCGGGAGCTCCTGCAGACAGGTCAGAGATGGTGCTTGAACTGTCCACTTGTCAGCCTGACCAGAGCTTGTGTCTCCTGAAGGCCTGACAGAGCCTGGAGATCATCCCAGGGAAGCAGAGAGAGAGGCACATAGACCCGACACCGCCACGGGTGGGAACAGACACCACCATGCCACCACGCCAGGGAACAGAGAATTAGAGAGGGGAGGACATCCCAAACACTTAAAAACAACAGCCTTTCATTAGAATACAAAGCGCAGGTTCTCCACAGATGGCTGTGGTATCTGTGGATGTATATTTGCTTTTTCTTAATACCCATCTGAGGAAACTATGTTAGAAATGATAAGATCCTCAGATAAGAAGGAGGTGAAAAGAGTAAGGAAAAAAACCAACCTGCACCATGCCCTGTGACCGCGTAAGTGGAAGCTCCTGAGCAAGCAAAACGCTGCATCGGAGTGTGGGTCCATGCTGAGTTCATTGACACTGCTCTTCTGCACGTCAGGTCTGTGCAAATATAGGCAGGATCTGGCCACGTTGCCCAGCAGACACCAAGCAATTCGGTTCAGCATCTGTGCTGTCATGGAAGGCAGCAGAAAAATCAGCAAGACAGAGAGCAGGTGTCCTGCTGTCAGAAGAGCTGCAGTACTTCCTTGTCCAGAATGAAAATTCACAGCTCTGCATGACAGAAAAAGAAGCAATATCTTCATGTTCCTTATTCTGCAGGATGAATTTAGTCATATGGACGTCAGGAAAAAGCAAGTGCACCTCCCCAAATACTTCCATGGGATTTGTGGATGCCTTACAGGTTTGAATGTGAATGTAAAAGCTGTGATAAACAATGTCAAGATCAGAGATGTTATTTAAAACAAAGGAAGATGCCCTTACTGTAATTGAGAAAAGGAAACAGTAATGCTGGTGACTTTCTGTATGAGCAAGAGTAGCATTGAAAAGACGAATGTTTTCCCATGCACTCGTTTCAAGTGCTGAGTTTGAGATACTTCAGGCCTCGCTTTTGTGCATGCTGCACAAACAGGACTCTATCCTTTGTGGGAATCCTGAGGTTCATGAAGACATGGGTCAATCCAGACCAGTTTCCTTTGGGGCCCACAGGAGCAGAGGCACCAAAAATCACTGAGCTGCTTGGAAAATGCTGGTCTTTACCTCTCCCTGCCTCAGTTTTCCCGTGGCCTGACTGCTTCCTAGACAGTAAGCGCTTTGACAGAGAGACTCCTGCTTATTATACATGCGTGTGCATTTCACGTATGGAATGAGGTTCTGCTTCTTCGGTCTCCGGAACAATTTCTCAGTTGAGTGGCTAAGCCAAATAAATCAGAGCTGGGTTGAAGTCTGTTTGAACGGCTCCTCAGCAGAAATATCTGGGGTTTGTTTGTGTTGCAAAAAAAGACTATGAAATGTTTCTCTGAGTTGCGGAAAATATTTTATTCAAGATGAAGTGGAACCTTTCCTTCTTAACACCCTTACAGTTAAAGCAATAATAAAAAAATTGAGTGACAGACTGATTTTGCAGGATGGCTTATGGTAGTGACCACCTTCTCCTGCCACAGCAAACACGTGTCTGGGCTGTGTGAAACCCAGATCTTGGGGTCTTCTCCACTGGAGAGGATCCAAACCCACTTTTCTCGTTTCTCACAGAGGGGCCTCGTCAGAGCTGCTCTGCAGCCACCAAGTTGACTCCAAGAGAGGGATCTTGCCTAGTGCTGTGATCCCTCTTGTCTTACAGTTTGATCTCGCCCCAAAACCAGTGCCTTTCCAACTCATTGAAATAATTCCTTTGGGTGTTGAAAACGTGTAGTCTAATAATATTTACATATATATAGTAGTATACATGATATTTAAAGAGATACACTGAATACTTTGTCTAAATGTTAGGCGGGAGGGGAGTAGGTGCTCGTTGGCGGTGCCTTTCCCTGCGAGCCCCGGCGGGACTGACCGTGCCGGTGCCACGCGTCCGCTGCTCTCCGTGTGCCGGGCCGCGGTGCCATCGACAGAGAGTCCTCGCCGGGGTGCCACAGACCGACACATTCACACAGGGGACATGAAAGTACAATGTGCGACTTGGGACGGACCTGTCCACATTTACTGTACCGTGGGGCAGCAGAAAAACAATTTTTTTCCTTCCAGCCCCCTGGGGGAAGGGGAGAATTGACTCAGCGAGGCCTCTGAATCATCTGAGCGGCCCTTGCTGCTGCCGCAGGGAGGGCTTTAGCTGCACGCTGCTCTTCTCACCCCTCTTTCATGCAAAGCCTGTGTGTCCTGCTGCACCCTGGGCAGCATTTCCAGCCCCAGGCTCCTTCCTCTCCTCATCTGGCCCACTGCTAGGTGGCTCCTGAGCCTGGATAAGGGCTCCTGCCAGCAGGGCCAGGCTGCAGCGCCCGCTTGGCTGCCACGTGTGCGGGTGCTGCTCATGTGGCCGTTGCGGGGCCCTTCCTCTCTGCTGTCCTGGGAAGCCTCTTCCTGGCTTCTTCGGACTCCACTCCAGGCTCTCCAGCCGTGTGGGGGAATCAGCGTCACACACGGTGCTCTTAAGAGGAAACAGGAGTCACTGTTCGGCTGTAGGGCGGGCGGCGCTCTGTGATTGCGGCGTGTGTAATGGAATAGCCAGGTGCCTGGGCCCTTCTCAGGTTTCAGAAGTCTCCGTGGCTCCTCCAAAGGAAAAAACTGCATGTAAAATGCTAACTAAGTACATTTTGCAAATTAAATAAACCAGAGATATGCAAACCATGCTTTCTTTGATTTGGTTCCCAAGCCTTTATTTGACATTTAAAATTTAGAAACCAAACCAAGAAAATCAATAATGTTCTACAAAGCATTTAAACTAAGCGCTGTGAATCATTTAAATGAAACTCTGTCTGCAGGAGGACCGAGCCTTTTGGTCAGAGAAAGGGGCTCCCGTTGCCCTCAGTCTCTTCCTGGTGCGGCCGGGAGTGATGAATTCACCACTGCAAAGTGCTCGGTGATCTTCACGTTGTCCCTGCAGAGACTTCCCTATGAACCATCCGTCTTTTTAAGTCGCCAGCGTGTTGAAAGGAGAGTCTGATTTCCTTGCCTTAAATGTGGATGGAAAAAAATAAGTCTAACCGGTGGAAAGTAATTTTAATTCAGTAGACTATTTAGCAGCTTGTATGTAAATCTTTGCTCTCCATTTTTGAATAGAATGAGTGAAAAGAAAAGGAAGAAAACAAAAAGTACTTCCTTGGAGGCAGTGGCTGATTGGATTTGGAGCTGAGTTCTGAGGAGGGGAATTACATCAGTTGCTCCCTCAGGGACGGCTCTTTCTGGAGGAGTTTTGCAGCATCATACCTGCTCCACAGCCCATGGCAATCAGTGGATGTTTCCCTTTGCACATAAGTGTGTCACAAATGAGGACTATAATTTATATTTCTTTAATATTCATCAGCCAGTTGGGGATTTTTCAGGGCTTACCTAAATGCCAGAAAAAAAGCCAAAATTTATGATGTAATCCGTTTCCATGAAGTAATCCCAGGGACTGATCTGCTTTGTTATTCTCAAATTATTATGCTTATTTCCAATGTAATCAAAATTAATTAAAGGCTTTCAAACCCCACTGATACTCTGAATTGCCGCAATAATTTAATTGCATTTACTCATGAAAAAGCTTCCATAATTGTTAATGCTTAAGCTTATTAGTGGAAAATATTTGACTGCAATCTCCTTCTTCCGTAATGGTTTGGAAAAGCGAGTGCTGTAAGAGCTATTCTAATGCAGCTCGCCCGCAGCGCAGCTCGTGTCAGCGAGGCAGAATCAACCAAAACTCTTCTGCATTTATATTGTCACGGTGTTGCATACAGTCTGAAATGTTGGAAAACCAACATGGAAAATAAACCCTGAGAGCTATTCCAAAACTAACCCCTGCAGAATACCTTGTCAAAGACTGCTTTTCTCTTTTTTTTTTTTTTTTGCAGAGAACAGGTTAGACCAGATGTCAACCGATCCCTTGCTGGAGATAGGACTTGACAAAAAACGCACTTTTTGGAGGAGGCTGAGCCCTGCCTCCCCCTTTCACCAGCTGCTTTGTCTGGCAAGTGCCTCAGGCTCCCCCCTAGCCTTTGGGAAGAGCCTCTGAGACTTGTTCAGGCTTTAAGAATGCCGTGTTGAGAGAGAAAAAGGTGAGAGCTGCCGATCATGTTTTTAATGGAAAATGAAGCGCAGCCCTGACTCTAGACAGACTCCCATTGCTGGTAAACTTGAGAGACATCATCTGCTCACAGCTGCCAGGCGGCTCTCGCCAGCACTTAAACGTCCTGCACGCTGCCTGGGAAAACCATCATCCCTGTCTTTCCGAGGCAGCCGAAAGCCGAGGCGCATGTTTTCATGTGAGTGTAAAGGAAATGCTTGTTGCTCAGGACAGCTCGCCTCGGAGGGACCCCATCCTGCTCCCAGGCGTCTCCCAACCAAACTGAAACCCGCACGTGTCACTGAGGTGCCCCTGGGCTGCTCCCCCTGCAAGGGGCTGCCTTGTCCGGGCCGTAAGGACCCCCTGTTACCAGCAAGATGTTTTTGCTTTGAGACACTGCAGGTGCTGCCGAGGTTCTGGCCATGGAAGCTGATTTTTCCACCGGACAACCAAGTAAACTGAGATCGTATGGGAAAAGAGAGGCAGCGAGCGCAACGTCACCTCTCCGTGCAGGACTCGGCTTGGCCGCCAGCCAGCACAGCCGTTGTTTAGCGAAACGAGGAGGTGAGAAATGTCGTGTTGGATGGCAATCTGGTGTCAGAGCCCCTGACATCACCTGCTCACAGCTGCTGATTAATCACGTGAAGGGAATTAATGCGAACGTGGACAAACATGAGTCTGACTGCTGGGACAAATAACTGCCTCCACAGAGAAAGCAGGAGAGAAGAATATATCAAGTATTTGGTGAGATCGGATCTTTTCTCCTAGAAATGACACCCCTAGTTCTCCGTGTTGATGTCAAATCCATTACTGAACCCTTGGGCCTGATTCGGCTCTTACACGGCCCAGCGCTTTGGCTGGAGCAGAGCTGCTGCAGACCCATTTACCCACCGGCAGACGCTGGCTGCAGCTGGCGGAGCAGCGGGCAGGACGGCGTGGGGTGGAGGTAGAGCTGCAGAGCGCCCCAGAGTTTCCCTGGGCCCGGCAGTGACGGAGCCCCCAGCACGGGCAGGGGCTTCAGGGGGCTTTGCAAAGTGCTCAGCATTCCCATAACAGGGGGCCTTGGGCTCTGTCTGACTCTTGATTTTCAGAAATACCCCCAGACATCCTAGGCCCCATGTGTAGTGGTCACTGCCCCTCCAGGCAGACCGCCTCAGGAGAAGGAGAGAGAAGGGGCCTTCATGTCAGGCCTTGGGGAAAATAAGATCCCTCTTAAAAACCCTACGGGCAAGACCCCTGCTCAGACAGCAGTTTGGTGCTGGGGTTTTGCTAGGTGTTAGGGTTCCTCTCCTAGTCTGCAGTGGTCTCAGGAGGGCCAAAGAAGCCCTGCTGGCAAATGGCAAAATGGACGCTGATCTGAAGCAGACTAGAATCTCACTGGTTATTTTATTGTCCCTTCTTGTGTCTCTCCAGCAACTTCAACGTGGTGGAGTTCAGCTTCCGGTTATAGCTCAGAAATCTGAGCACCGAGCAGGACAGTCCCGAGGAAGTCTGCCTCATGGCTCTACACTGGCACGTGACTTTCTCGATTCCCAGCTCAGCCTCCAACACAATTTCAGTCTCTCTTGGAGGTTTCAGGCATGAATGCGCTTGTGAAACCTTCCTGCCAAAAGCAAGGCCCTCATGCAAGGTTTGTACCTACACAGACTCCAAATTTCCATTTCCCTAACTTGAAATACTGTTCCATCGACTGTAATAAATCGCACTCTGCTCCCCTCTTCCTCTACATCTCTCTCTGAAACAATAAAAATGGTCAATGGGTCCCCAAGGGCCACTGCTGCTGATGACGCAAATGCCACCTCGCTTACTGGATCCTGTAATTCTTGTCCGGACCCATCCATCAGCTTCACAGAGGAGAAAGGAGGTTAAGTAAACTGTCTTTTAATGACAGATGGGTCTGTAAAAAAGAAAAAGAAGATGTTTCATTGTTCGAACATTTTGTTCCTTTTCGGAAATATCAAAAATGTAAAACAGAAGGAAACAGAGTTGGTTTTCTATTATAAAATACACTTGCAATCCCATGCAAAAGTGACCCTGAGGAAAGTTAAAGAAATTTGGTCACACGGCAAGTGAAGCGAATATCCCTGCCCAGAAAATAGGGGTGTTTGCAGGATACTGCATCTGCCATCATGCCAAAGCTCCTCTCTCACACCTTTTATCAATATTTCCCCCTCTCCCTGGGTCTGGAGATGGGGTGGTGGTGGCAGCTGCCCCAAACTCTTGCACCACCCCAGTTCTCCCATTCAGGAATTCAGAAGGAAAACCCAAGGTAAAGGCACTGGCAAAACTCAGACAGTTCTTTGTATAGGGACACACTTGTGACGTTAACCCTTGGGCTCTGCCCTTCCTGCTCCTCAGCCTGCAGGCCCAGAGGACCCACCCCTGAGGGCTGCTAATGAACTTAATATGACACAGGGGACAGAAAGGACTTCTCCATATGGATCACTCCAGAAAGGGAGAGCAAAAAGGACTGAAAAGGATCAGAGAAGCAGTGGAAAGGAGCCACAGTGGCTCTACTGAGAACTGCAGGCAATGCCTCTGCCAACCTCACTTTTGTAGCTCGTTGAGCTGCTTGGGCACTTAGGTGAATTTCCCTGGGAAAATCAAGCCCTGAGAGCAGCCACTTCTCATTCTGCGCATTGATCCCAGTCCAGCAGGGAGCAGGGGCAGGTACTTCCTAGGAGCGCATTAGTGCTGCCGCCCTGCTCGTGGGCTCGAGTTCAACAGGCTTGCAAATGGGCTCCTGATGTCCCTCCAGACGTACCTTCAGGCAGCGAAGCACTGTGAGTATCGGCCAGACCACAAAAGCGTTTTCTGCCTCCCTCTGGAGAAAGAGAAGTGGGCAGCCCGCCCCACAGAGCAGGAAAGAGTGGCGTGGAGGGATGGGCCGTGCTTGTGAAGAGCCCCCGGCCTCACAGAGACATGGGGGTCGTTGCCGCACGCTTGAAATCCATCCCTTTGTGCAGGCACCTAAATATGCGTTTAAATGCCTACTGAAATGGGCAGATGAGACCAGGCAGCTGGGAGCGTGCAGCCTGGAGAGGAGGAGGAGGAAGAGGGAGGCCGGACTGCCGCCGTTACCAGTACTGGCCGTGGAAAGGCCGTCACAGGAAAACCGCTCGGCACAGAGGGTGCGTGAGTGCAACCGGGTATGCTGCGAGCTGCATCCAGCGTGAGGGACTCGGTCTGCCCGCGGAGCGGTGCTCTTGCCCAGGACAGTTCCACAGGCAGGGCCGGTGTTTTTGGGTGAGCGCAGTAGTACTGCTGCTTTCTCAGGAGCAGGGCCCGCTGATCCATGCCGTTTGCTGCATTGCAGTGAACGGCACCGCGTGTGAAAGCGAATGCAAGGGGACACGTTGCTGTCTGGAGACATCACTGAAGAGTGTTTTCATAGCTCTGTTGCTCTAGCTATTCAAAGTTATGGGGAATCAGCTTAGATCTGCGGGTTTATTAAGATCTGCTGTACTCGCTCAAAACTAGGCATTTTTCCTTTCACAAACATATGGACAGAGAAAGGTAAACATCTGTCCCTTTTCTGGGCACTTTATTAGAAATATTTTGGTAAATCCTTAAGAAGTATTATGCTGCTTTTGGATGGATGTAAAAAGACATACTTGGAAAGAGCCAATATGCTTTATTTTAAGTTAAATGCCGACGGCCCAATATGGACTTTAAAATTATTAATCGTGTCTTGCGCAGTGCCCTCTCTTATCCCAGTTTTTCAAAACATAGAGGTCTCTCGTTACAGAGTGGAAACTTTGACAGCGTTTCTTGCGATTTCATGTTTGTCTCATCCCTAAAAGGTGCGGAGGAGCCTTGCAGCACTGAAGCACTGAAAGCACCCAGTGTGTTCTGCAAACCCCAACGTGTGTGCGACATAGAGCACACTTAAAACAACAGCATCATCTTCCTGCCATGGTCAGAGCTATCTCAGACAAACGCAGAGCTGCCCAATTATGGTTATGTGGTCACAGTCTGGTGGAATAACTGACCCACGAGTAGGAGAAAGCTCCCCAGACAACGAGGCAGTATTTGAACCCCCATTGTTTTATGCCCACAGACCAAGGTGCAACTTCTAATGGCCTCAGGGCCCAATGGGGAGGCATTTGCTGTTTTAGTTCATTTTTACTGAACCTCAGGCAGATATAAGAGCGTATATTTAATGTGTTCCTAGTGCTTCTTCGTAGGTCAGTGCAAAGTAGAAAAAGGAAACGTGAATGCTGAATCACGGGCTACTCCCCCAGCGCGCAGGGCAGACGCGCCGTGGGCTCACGAGCTGCGCGTGGGAAGCAGGGGCTGGCTCGGCGCCGCGAGACCCAGCCCCAGAGCGCAGCGGGGGCGGCCCCGGCGCAGCGCTGGCCTCTGTGCCGGCACCAGCAAAAGCAGGAACGGCAGCACGGAAACGCGCGAGCGTCCGCAGAGCTGACGCCACCACACGCTCGCATCGGGCCGTCGTGTCGTCATCCTGAGCGCTTTCCTGGCCCAGGGAAAAGTGAGGGCAGCACTGACGAGCGTGCGTTGCGTCAGGACGAATGGCAGCGAACATCTTGTGCTCAGGATGGGGTTCACAAGCTGCCTCATGTGTCATGCGTGTGTGTAATTCCCCGTCGGAGTGCTTAGCTGTGTACAGTATTTTGTGTACATACATTTCAAGCCCTGGAGCTCCACAGCATTTCTGCAGCGTCGTGCTGCGAAGCCTGGAGCGCGTGGCCCGGCCCCTCGCTTAGCCCCGCGCCGAGGCTTGGCCAGTGCGTGGATATGCGGCATGTCTGCGTCCCTCCCTGCAGGCCCCGCGCGCCGGGAAGGGCGTGCAGGCTGGAGCCGCTCGCGGGACGTCCCAGCACGCGCGGCCTCCTCTGCGGATGGGCAAGGGAAGGCAGAGCGAGCCCCGGCGCGAGCTCTCACAGCGGGCGGGAGAGACGCAGGAGCCTCGGCGGGTTTCTGCATGGAGCCCTGTTGCCTGCTGTGGCACGGGGTGAGGAGCGGCGGGAAACGTGTGGAGGAGGCGAAACTGGTTCCTCCGCTGCCCAGGGTGCTCGGCCAGGCTCGCACAGATGTGGGCGCAGGGTGTAGCATACCCTGCCTTGCAACAGGGCCTCTGCAGAGCCCCGTGCGCTTCTCCCTGCAGAGGAGCCACTGCAGAAACACACCTGCCTGTCCCCACTCCGTCTTGCCCGTCTCTGTGTGACGGAGCGGAGCGTAGCAAATTGCCACTGACCTAGCTGAGAGCTCAGGAAGCCCAAACCGGCTGCTTTCACCACCATCACGACACGGGGGTGCTGGTGCAGAGCGACGCGCCGAGCCCCGTGCTGCCCGCCCAGCCAGGCCGAGCATGGAGGGTCCCCTGCTGCAGCGCCTCCTCAGCACACGCCTCAGGCGCCCCTTTCCTCCCCACCCTTCCGCGTTTCTTGTGCTGGTAAAATGCTAGTCACGGTAATTCTCCATCACACCAGCATAAGCGTAAATTAAGTGTGCCGACTATAGAGTTATTCTGTGTTTCTCCATTTTACGTGGCTGTTAGATTCAACCTACTGGTGACAAAATGGCATAAAATACTAGTTTCTACTGCAGGAATGTGGACAGTCTCCCGATGCCAAATGGGTGAATGGTGACAGCTTGGAGGGCTCACCGTTGAAATAGAGCGGCAGAGAGTAGTATTTTTAAAAAATCGTTTAGTAAAGGAGGAACAGAAAAGAGGAGGATGTTTTGGGACTATAGTTGTTTCTATGATTTTGATGATTTTTTTTCCCACATTTTGATTTTCAGTTTGATTGGTACCAAGCAGGCTGTGGTCTATTCTGTGCTATTCTGTCCTCGTCACGCAGCCCACACCACATTAACCGAGTGCCTCCAAGCATCTCAGAGCACAGTGTGCCTGACGTCTGCGGTGCTCCTTCTCGCCCCTCTCCATGGGAGTGGGAATTTATGCAGCGCAGCATCTCACTTTGGCAGGATATGCTTGCTTGTTGCTTTGCTTTGCTTTGCGTGGGGGAAGGGGTTCATTAAAGCAGTATTCATGTGTCACTGTGTTGGTCCTAAGGAAAATAGGTCAGAGAAATAGGCTCTGCACCTGCAGTAGTGGAAAGTGCTGAGAGTCGCAGCACGCTCTAGTCCCGGGGCGACTGCTCCCAGGCCTCAGCCCCTCACAAGGGCACAGTGAGCGTCCCTCGGATGCAGGAAATGGTCCCAGTCATTGACTTCATCCTGGGAAGCCCTTAAGTTTGAGAGCTGGGATATCTCTGTCCCAAGACTTGTACAGTCATGTTTGGCGGGAGATTTTTGCCCACCTAGGCAAGCTCCAGGCCCTTCTTTACGTGTTTGTCCTCACTCGGCCTCAGGAGCAGGTCCTGCGGCGCATACCTGCCTGCCTGAGGCAAGCAGCCTGCTCATTTCCACGGGCTCTCTTGCGTGGGCACAGGCATGGGCTACATGTGCAGCTTGGCCTTAGTCGACAATGTGCTGGGTCTACGTTTGCAAATCACGGCCTTATCCCAGCCTGCCTCAGTATCTCAAGCAGTGCTTTTCCTTGGAAACAGGAGGCACAAATTCCTGCAAAGCACACGATCGTTATCCCTGAGTTGGGCAGAAGCAAGACGGTTTGGGACGGAGAATCACCCGTGCGCTTGGTGAGCCCGCGTGGAGATGGCAAGCGGGCTGCAGCAGGACCGTCTCTGAGCATTTTGCCCACCATCTCTTGCAGCGGGGTCGTGTCTGCAGATCCCACCTGCGCCCGCGGAGGAAACCTGCCTGCTTTGCCCTCCGCCCTGCTCTGTGGCTGGCCTGGCCCGTTCAGGGTGTGCTGCCCTCAGACGCTGGGTTCCCCCTGTCCTGGAGAGCAGTGTGCTGCACGCTGCCTGCTCCCTCCTCACCGCACGGCGAGGACTGCTGCCCGCCTCCGGGCTGAAGGCAGTTACTTCTCTGCTGCCCGGCCCGTCGCAGGTGTGGATACGTCCCCGCATTTTGTTTTTTATTAGCCACTTCATGGAGAGGAGCCTGATGTTTTCTGTGACACCCACAGAACAGATCTAGCTCTAGACATCCCGTATTTCAGTAGCGTGATGAAATCCTGCTGGATTTTAGGACCTTGCTGGTGCTCGCGAGCTCCATATCAGTGCACACGCAACAGTGAATTCGCACCTACTTTTCCCTATTCCATGCGGATCAGCACAAATATCACAATGTGCTTGAATTTGTGTGGCTTTAGGCAAGGGCTTTGAGCACCGCTGTGGTTACGCTGTTGTAAATAACCTTTATGTAAACAGCCCTCCAAAACGTTCACAACACACACACGTGGCCAGGCCGTCGCACTGGGGTGCAGAGCCGTGCGCTGCTGCCGTCCGACAGCGCGGCTCCTAGCAAGGAAGATGCATGTTGATCCACCTGCCTTCCCGAAGGTATCATTTCCATGAAGCCCTCCTATTTTTAGGCCTGGGAGCTGCACGCAACCAAAATCTGCAGATCTTGGCCCTCATGGGTAAGCCGCTGCCGTGAATAGCAGCATTATGCTCCAGGGGATCACTCGTGCAAGGAGAGCCGCTCATGTAGCTGTGCTCCCTGGAAGGGCGGCTCTTAGCCGAGTGCCCACAGAGGGAACAGATCTGCCTGGAAAGAGTCTAAAAATCTCTTTTCCTGCCCTGAATTCAAAATAACATTTCTCTTACTGGAAAAACAAACATAAGCGCATTTTGGGTGTCTCTCACTGTCTGCCCACGGGATTGGCAACTCGCACCTTCTCCTGTAGATCCAGAGACATTCCTGCCCCTGTTTACACTCCAGAGGTTATATCTTAATTACAGAAAGCTGATCTGCTGCAACACCAATTTCCCCCCCGAGGGGAAATTCCTTGCTGTGAAATCCTGGTGGAGACCAATTGCGGGTCTTCCTAAAATATTTCTGCAGTTTTTCCCTTGGCCAGTCCAAACCGACCCCCGGATGCCCAGTAGGGCTTGACCTTGACTCCAGTGCTGCCTTGACTCCAGTGCTGCCGTGCCTGAGTGCTGACACAGAGGCAGCTCTTTCCACAGAGTTATCTTGATATAAAAATCATGCCGTGTCATGGCGATGAGCCAGGCGGGACCTGGACCTGGGGGCTGCCGGCGGCCTTTCCCACTCCAGGAGGGACAGCCGTGGTCCCAAGGATCCTCAGAGCCCTCCCAGCCCTCGTGCTTCCCCCAGCGTTTTGCACCTATGGGTTGCTCGTGCCTGACGGGGAGCGCTTTGCCCTCACGTGAGGCCCACATGGGTGCAAAGCAGGGCAGGATTGGTATGGAGCAGCATGGGGAGGGACGGGGATGCCGGGAGATACAGCTCTGCTTTGAGAGGGGACACGGGTGACCTTTAGGCCTATGGACATGGGGACTGTCCTCTGCCTTGTCCCCGTGTGCAGGGCAGAAGTGTGAAGCCCTGGGCACCTCAGGAAGCTGGAAAGTGAAAGGCAGGCTGCGAGGCCGGGCGCAGGGAGGGTTTCTGTGCCGCTCGCCCCTCGGAGCAGGCAGGTTTCGCTGGGCCGGCTGCAGGGCTGCGCTGCGGTGCGCGCAGGGCTGCAGCAGCGAGACGCGTGCTGTGCGCCGAGGCAGGCAGTGGAAAATGGATCGTGTATCTTTAACCCGCAGAGGCCGAGACGGGTGTTTTTTTTTCATCACTAACAATGGAAACTTTTTTTTTTTTTTGCAGTGTTTCCCTCCAGCGGCCCTGCCAAGCGGCACCAGAGCGCAGGCGAGCGAGCGAGCAAGCGAGCAGAAAAAAAAAAGAAACTTGTTCCGCTGAGTTCAACCCCAGACAGGCTCACAACTTCCTTCCTGCTTTCCTACCCCCTCCCTCCGCTCTCCTCCTTCACTCTGCTCTTCTCCCGCTGCCGCTCCTGCTCCCCACGCCGCCTGCCACAGGGGACCTGCCCGCGGCACCCGCGCAGCGCCCAGAGGGAAAGGGAGCGCGGAGCCCCCCGGCAGCCCCTCCCCAGCGAGGGCAGGAGCGGAGCTGCTCGGACACGGACGCTGCGCAGGGCTGCCGGCCGGAGCTCGCGCCTGCGGACATGCTCGCTGCGGCTCGCTGCGGCCGCCGGCGCTGCCGGGCGCTGCGGGGCACCACGCACTGAGCGCCCCGAGTGCGGAGCCTGCGCACAGGTAAGTGGGGGCGGCCGCGGGCCCCGTGGGCTCCCCCAACCCCGGCCACACTCCCTGGCGGTGCCTCCCGCAGAGTGATGGGGAGCGACCAGCTCGCGCATCGCGGGGGATGGAAGGATGGGGGCGTTGGGCAGCCCTGCAGGGACACATGCGGGATGGAGGGGCCTCACAGCGAGGCTGCGGGGTGGCACCGTCCACACGTATGCCGAGCCTGTGCGCAAACCCACACATGTTGACAGCAGCACACAGAGCCCTGCCTGGGGCTCCGTGCCCCGGCGTGAGAGGGAGTCCCGCAGCAAGACAGGGGTCTTGTATAGAGCCCCCACACACACTCGCCACAGCAGAGCACCCAGCCCAGTGCTGTGAGGTGACCAGGCTGGCACCGGAGCTGGAGGCAGCGCCTGGCGTGCAGGACAGGGACATGAGCTGCTGGGAAGCCCAGGTGGCTGCAGACGTGGAGGGGGGAAGGCAGGGGAAGCAGCGCGAGCAGGGAGCCTTCATGCATCCGCACGGAGAAATCCCTGCTCGAGAGCAGACCTTGGCCGGTCGGAGATGACGAGCCGGAAGCTGGCGAATCTGAGCTGTTTGGAGCTTTTTTCCTTCCTCCAGAAAAGAAAAAAAATAAAAAGAGTTGGCGTTGGGGCCAAGAGCTGAGAGCTCCCGACTTGCGGCCAGCACCGAGTGGCCAAAACTGTGGGCAAGAAACTGGGGAAGAGCTGCCAGGGGCTCGGCACCACCCAGCCCGCAGGGTTGCATGGAAAGGGGGCTATAGAGGTATCCCTGCCCCAAGGCCCTGGCTCCTGGTGCCTGGGGGTGGTGGCCCTCGGGAGCACAACTAGGGGCAGAGGGGCTGCGGGGCCACCCTCACCGCTGCTCTTTCTCTCCACAGCCACCTTGGTTTATGGAGCAACCCCGCAGCCACCCAGCGATGCTGCAAGTGCCCTCACAGACCGAACCCTGTCAGCCCTGTGGAGCCTGAGCGCCGAGGCGGCGGTGGCTCCCCTGTGCGCCCTGGCCGCCTACTATGGCTGTGTACTGCTATGCGCTCAACAGCTTGGTGATGATGAGCGGCAGCAGCGAGGCGTCGAGCGGCGCGAGCAAGACGCCGCCTGCCCCGGCGCAGTCGCTGCCTGCGTGTCCCGAGGTGCCAGGTGGCTGCCTCCCGCTGCCCGTGCTCAGCACGGCACCCGTGTCGCCCCGCTCGCCACGCCGCGGCCCCGCATTCCTCTTCCCGCCGCCTGAGGAGGCCCCGCCAGGCCCCACGGCGCCGCGCCGCCTGCAGCGCGAGCTGCACCATGTGCAGGTGAACCAGAGAGTGGGGCTCTTCGAGGCGCACATCCAGGCGCATGGCTCCGCTGCGCGGCCCTCCTCACCACGGCCGCGGCCCGCTAGCCCCACGGCTCCCACAAGCCCGACGACGCCCGCCAGCCCCATGGTGCCCACCAGCCCCACGGCACCCACCAGCCCCACAGTGCCCACCACTGCAGCATTTGGGCCCAGCCCGGGACCGCGAGCCTATGGGCAGAGCGAGACCATCAGCGATGGCAGCAGGGGCCCTTCTGGTGGTGTGGAGGAGACGCGGAATGTGAAGCAGGCGCCGGGTACCCCCCTGCAGCCCCCGGGGCCCAGCCCGCGATGGGACGAGGTGGTGGTGGCCCCTGCAGGGCCGGAGGGCCGGTGCCTCGCAGGCAGCGGGAGCATCCCCGCCGTCATCGTTACGGACCTGGGGGGCCCAGAGGAGGAGGCAGGTGCCGTACCCCCTGGCGGCCTTCCCATCCGCAAGCTCTCCTCGTCCTCGGCCTCCTCCACCGGCTTCTCCTCGTCCTGGGAGGAGTCTGAGGAGGACATCTCCAGCGACCCCGAGCGCACACTGGACCAGGCACCCGCCTTCCTGCAGACCTTGGACCAGCAGAAGCCCCGCGTGGTGAGTGCCGGGCGCCGCGCGGGGGCTTGGGACTGGCAGCATGTGCCGACGCGGGACACCCCAGCCAGGCTCCAGCTTCCCAGCGCGTGCTGCATGCTGTGCTCAGAGCTGTGCTCACTTTCCCTTGCACGGCCAGGGGCTCCGGCTCCTTCCGGTGCCGTGAGCTTTCCCAGGATCCGTGTGAGCCTAGGGGAGAATATCCTGCCTCGTCAGAGCCAAAACTGCGGGCTAGCTGCCTGCTGAGATTTGTGCCCATGCCTGTTCCTGCATCCCTGTGTGCCTTCCGCAGGGAGTCAGGAGTCTCTGCCGCTTCTGCTACCTCTTGGGAAAAACTCTTTGCTTGTGAGACATCCCATGTGCCAAACAAGCGTGTTTTGCACAAGGTGGTTGTATTAAGATCACTTGTTTCTGGATCTTTGGTTGGGGCTGCTTGGGAGGAGAAGGGGAGCACTGGCGCCATGCTGCTCTTGGAACAGGAAGGTGCCTTGGGAGGGTGCGCTGGCCTCGCTGCATCTCCCGGGATCCACTCGCGTCTCGGCGCCCGCCACAGAGCGCGCTTTGTTCGAGGCCCTCATGCTGCTCGTCCGCGGTGCTCTGGCTGCCCCAGCCTGGGGCCACGCGGCTGTCACGAGCTACTCGGAGGCTGTCGCTGAAGCCTCACGCAGACAAACCCCCAAAATGGCCAAGCACCCGGTGTCTCCTCAGTGCAGATGTGTGGCAGTGGCCCATTGGTTCTCAGGGATGCAGTTCATCATGTCAAACTTTTCGTAGACACACGATAGTGAAACTCTTGTCAGGCTCAATGACATGAAGACCAGAGTGGCAAACGTCTAAGTAGAGCAAAGGAGTCAAAGCTGTGATGAAGAACTGCCATGGTGTGGTTTGTAAAGCTCTCGCTAATCTGAGGTAAACATCCTCGCTTTTCTGCCTGTGTCTGCCTCTTCCAAGAAGCCGGGCTCGGTTCTCCTCAGAGCGGAGAAGTAGCTGAGTAAAAACACAGTTTGTGAAGTTAGAAACTGCAATTTACTAATCTTAGTGTTTTGGTGATCTCTGATCGCCTGTTTCCCCTACTGGCAGCTGTGATGGACCCTGGCGATTTTCCATTGGAAAACATTTCACTGATGGGCAATCTCATCTCTGATGCTGTGGTGGAAACCTTCCTGGCACCTCAGCAGCCCCCATGGCCTTCAGCGCATGGGGCCTGTCCCGTGGCTCCATCGTGAGTCAATTTTGCTCTACCAGCACCAGATCAGAGCAGCTCTGAGGTTGGAGTAACTCTGCTGGGTTCAGAGACTCCACTCCAGGCTGAATGAGATCGAGATCTGCTCCAAAATGGGTCTGTGGAGCCTGAGGAGGTTCATGTGATTTTTCTTTTTCAGCGTTGGAGTAATCTTGGTGGGACTGATTTATGGTGGTGCTTTCCAGGGTGCTCCAAATGACCTGTGGCAGGGTTGATTGCTGGCTTTTGCAAGGGGCAGCCAACTCCGCGACGATTGTGTGCAGATGCCCAGTAGCTCAGAGCTGATTCATACAAATAACACCCAAATAACGTTGTGTACGGGTTGGCAAGCCCTTCTCCATCCCCACAGCGGCAGAAGGCAGCAGTCCTGGGCTGCAGGCTCGCCAGCCTGGTGCTCTCGCTGACTCACTTCAGCCACGCGCGCAGCCCGGACGGGAGCGGCATGAGGGCAGAGAGTGGGAGGCTCCCCCTCCACTCGCGCTCATGTGCCAGGCCGGCAGGGCCCAGGCGGGAAGGCTGCAGCACCTGCGGGCGAGGCGCGGGCGGGTGGCAGGAAGGCCGTGCCTGCTGCTGATGCACATCCCGCAGTGCACGTTCGCAGTGGGACGGCTCCTGCCCTTCCTTTCTGGAGACCGCCTGGCGTGGCGGGTCCGGCGGGGACATCCGGATGTCTCTCGCAGTTCCTCTTGGTGCCGCCGGCACCTCCGCCGGGCCCTGCCGCCTTGACGGGTTGGGAAGGGAGCTGACGGGTGCCCGGGCCCCTGCATCAGGCAGTGAGCAGGAGAGAAAGGTGTTGCGAAAGGAAGGGAGGCCGCCCGGCCTCCTCCCGCAGCGCTGGCCCCGGAGCCGCCTCGGGCTGGCGCGGGCCCAGCCGAGTTTACCAGGAGCGTTTGGGGGAGCATCGCTGTGAGCGCCGGACAGCGGGGCTCTGCCCTGGTGAAAGGCGGCCTGCAGAGTAGGTGGTAGGAAGGAAGGGAAACGCAGGTATTCAGCACGGCAGGAGAGTGAGTGTTAGGGGGAGGAGGGCTGATCACTGCCTTCCCCAGGCGCTGTGGACACGCAAGGATGTGCAGCGGGGCAGCCGCTCGCTGGAGAGCTCCCAAGCCACGCGCCGGCACCGGGAGGCCACTGCTGCCACCACAGGCCCGAGGGCAGAGCTCCTGGCCGGGGTGAGCGGGATGGCTGCCCACTGTGGCCGTGTTTCGTGTGGGGACGCGGGCACTGAGACGTCTCTGTGAGACGGGCCAAGCTTCGCCAGCGACGCGTGCGGCCTGCGAGCGTACGTGCAGTGCCGGGCTCTGCTCTCGGGCCGTGTTCTACTCCTTCCTCCCTCCATGTTCATCTCATGAGCCTGTAGCCCATGGGTGGTATCACCAGTTCAGTGCCAATGTAGCACGACATATATCTGTTGTATTTTGCGTCTTCTGTTTTTACAACAATTTCACACAGAAAATATTAATTAAAAATAAAAAGTGGGGAAGTAGAAGCCCAAAGCACCGCTGCGGTGCCAGAAGGGAATCCAGAGGACACTTGAGGCTCGTTGTTCATGGGCAACAAGGATCCCTCCCTGCCCCGGAGCCGGAACTTGCAGGTGTTCGGGAGCTTTGCCGGTCGGACCCTCAGGGTGCTCAGCTGGATGTCCGCAGAAATAAGTTCCCAGATCAGTGGAAACTTTGCAGTTTTGTCTACACCTTTTTTAGGCCTTGAAATGAGGAAAAAAAACCAAACAAAAATCAAATCATAGTCAGCACCTGCCTCATGTTTTCCATATTATTTCTATCATGTGTTAGGACAGATTTGCGTGTGAAGAAAACATTAGCACAGCACAGAGCAGCAACACAAGCCAATGCTGGGGTAGTGTTTTCGTTGCATGTAAATCCGTTGAAACTCACTGGGGAAATAATGGCACCTACGTGTGATGTTACAGCTCGCTCCAGCCGAGCTTCATCTGTTTGTGTTTGTGGCAGTCAGCAAATTGAGGCTGTAGTTTTTACCTGGTTTTATGCAATGAAGCCCAGCCAAACTTTCTAGGAAAGGGATCTTAATGTTTAACAGACAGCAAAAACCCAATGTTAACATTTTCAAAAGCTGCAAATAACTTAGCAGCCTAATCTCTGTTTTCCAAAGTGACCAAGTGAGGGAGAATCCCCTCCTGTGATGCCTCCTGGTCTCTGCTGATCATGATGGGGCCTTGAGGACTAGCCTGGGATTTGCTGAACATAGAGGAAGCTCTTCCTAAATTGCCCCCAAAGGTTTTCTACAAGATTTATCAGAATTCATTGCTGCTCCTCCACACAGGGAGCCAGGCCACGCTCAGCACAGTGGCTCTGAGTACTTCGGGAAGCTGCTTCAGTCTGGCACTTTCTGCCCTGCCATTCTCCCGGATGGCCAATATCAATGTCCGCAGCAGCTGCACGCTGCTAAGACCCATTTTATTTTCAAAGTTATCATACTTTTCAGCTATGAAAGGAAAGAATTGTGGAGGGTTTTTTTATACTAAAGAACATTCTTTTCACTAATAACATGGAAAAGGAGACAGTCTGGTAAAAGGAATCCAATTCTTCCTTTCAGACCTAAGAGTTATTGCTAGCCAAAAAAAACATGGATTGCTTTTGGAAGGAGAATTAGTGGGTAAAACAACACGGGCTTCTTAGCACTTTAAACTTCTTCATGCGAGTAGTACAGTGTATTATCTGATCAGCCACGGCACAACAGGAACTGCATTAACATTCAGCACCGCTGTGGTTCTTAAGTAATAGTAAAGCATCCTTCATCCCTCAAAAAGACATATATAGGCTCAGGAGTGACACACTGCCATTTCAGTGAGTTTGGTTCAAAATACAGCATCGGCCTGTCTCTTTGCTCTTTGTGCCACACACTTGATCTGAAGAGATGTCAGTGCCTGCAGCAACTGTGTCATGGAGCTCCCTGCATTTGTCCAGGTTTCACCTAGGGTTTCATCCCTGGCTTCTGCAGTTTTTGCTCGGCTCTAAGTCCTGTACTTGGTGCTTTCGCGAGTCAGGCTCTGTGTGTCGCCCAGAGGGTCTCATTTTGCAGACTTTGCTCTTACAAAACTCCCTTCAACCTGAATGGCTTGTCCTTGGTCACCAGCAAACCTCAATACCAGGAAGGAGCAGTGCAGGGTCTCGGAAGGACTGCAGAATGGGGAGTGGACCTGACCCTCTGCCCCTGCACAGGGGTCTGCAAAGGGCCAGGACGAGGTGGTGCTGGGGCAGCTAGCAGAGGGCTCGGCAGCAGCAGCACCTACCTTCAGCATCACCTCCTCCTCCTCCTTCTCCCCCTTCGCTTCCTGTCCCTTTGCCCTTGCTTGGGCAATTCATCTACAGCAAGATACAATCAAAGAACCCTCTTCCTCTGCTAAACAATTCGCTCCTTTTGTTAGGGTCAGATAAAATGCTGATAAAAGCTGTTGTAGCTCCACCGAAGCCAGCGGGTGTTGCAGATTTGGTCCTTGGGCCTTTTTCTTTTCGCCTTGCTCTGCCCTGCGTGCCCGGCTATGCCTTGTGGCAGGTCCCGCGCGAGGCCAAGTTGATGAAAGAGAGAAGCCCTCCGCTTTTGCCGGTGGACTAGCAATGCTTCAACACCTGTACAGGTGGAAACACCCACAGGGTGGCTGCTTGGAAAGAGCACTTTAGGGCCGAGCGGGATTGGTGGTTGTTGTTGTCGCGCCTCACTAAGCAGCCTGGCCCCAGCTCGCCATGCAGCCTGTTCTCCGGAGGCGTGAGGATAGTTTTGTCCCATTGAGCTGAACACATTCAAAACATTTCCCCTGAAGGGGGAACTGAATTACCCTGATGGGGGAACGTGCGTATATCCGTGAAGAGCCGACGGCAGAGCACTGTGTGCGGAGAGCAGGGCAGGAGAAGGGCAGGGGAGCAGGCTCCTTGCCACGGGACCAGGTCCAGTGCCCGGCCAGCAGCCTCGAGCCCCATGGCGTCCCCAGGGCTCTCCTGGAGACGTGGCCAGGGAGAACCAGCAACGTGCCCAAACGTGACCGTGGTCATGTCACAGGCAATATGTATTTAGCACTCTGCAGGGACAAGAAAAGAAACAAAAGGAGAAAAAAGAAAAAGTCAGGTTTGCTTTTTTGGCAGCCTGTGGGTCAGAGCGTCCAATCTGCAATCTGTCTTGGTATGTTTTATGTGGGTGGGTTTTGCTAAGTTAAGGCAAAGTTATTGCACCCCTAGGCTACTCACGTTAAATGCTTCTCCAATTTTAGCAACATTCTTTCCAGGCTCAGCTACATTTGTTTTTATCTTCTCTATGGCAATTGATGATACAAGTCTAAAACGTATAACTCTGCAGGATCTCCTGTTATATATTTCTTCCACAGCTGTAGCTGAATCAGGGCTGTATAATCCAACAACATGTTGTAATGCCTAATGCTTTCTTTAATACATTCCAGATTTAAGGAGTCAGCAGAGTTTACATATCCAAAGTAATAAATTTAAACAATAATAAGGACAAATCCTGAATCACAGTTCTATCTTGAAAGCATCTCCCACCCCCTATCTTTTCTGGTCTGGCTAATGTCTGTTTTTAGGAAACTCGGTAGGACAGATAAAAGATGATGAGACAAACAACTTAATCCTCTAATAATGTCAAGTGGAAAATCCAACAACAGTTTGGCAAGGAGCTCAAATAAGCACCATGAAGTAGTCCTTGCTGAGGGCTACAGAAGTAGTTTAAAACAGAGAGTTCGGGATATAATTAGACATGAGCCTGAATAGGTCCCCACAGGTTTAAACATTTCTTTGAACTCTGAAACTGAGCCCGATATGTATTTTTTTTCCATGATCATCTAACACAAGCTTAGCTCCGCTTGGGGCCGGTTCGTGGTCACCTTGTACCTTTGGCCACCTGGGTGCTAGCACAGAGCAGCTGTAAAGAACCACAGGTTGGTATTTTGGGCTTGTATGCCCGTAAAAGCTGTTGCAACAGTGTGATAGCTGCATGTGCTTGCTGCCCGTGGACCTGTGCCGAGCCCTACCACCGCCTCCTCCTCTGGCCGAGGAGCGGGCTGGGCTAGGCCTGTGCTAGGGCAAACTGGGGCTACTCTGAGTAGACGTGCCTTGGAAGGAAGCAAAGGCAAGAGGTTGTAGACCTGTGTCTCATCTGCAAGCACCTGGATGCATTTGGAAAAGCTGCAGGACACAGGTGAAACCTGTTGTTTGGAAAACTCTGGGCAGGTGTGTTGCCACCTTCATGCACAAAGTACCCATGTTTCAGGCCCTGGGAAAGGTGTGCCGCTGCTGCAGGATCTGCTAAAAGCTCCTGTGTTTGAGAAAAACTAATGAAAAGCATCTCTATCACAAACCAGGCTGCCTTGTGGAGCTCGTGCACCCTGCCTTCAGCGGGGTCCTTCTGAGAATGCAGTCATGAGTGCGGCAGGTGAAACTGCACACTGAGAGAAGAAGGGATGGGAACAGAACAGACCCCAGCCTCGAAAGCAGCATGGATGGGTGGCTTCGACCTGCTGCCCCTAAGTAGGAGGAGTCAAGGCTAACACACCTAGAGAGCTGCCACGGGGGCCAAGTGATTTGGAAGGTGTCTTTCCAACAGGGGTTTCAGTGGATCTTGGTAGACAGGGATATTGAGATACCAGACTGGGGTAGGACACAGAGAGCCCTGGAGGCAAGTTTCACTTGGGCGGGTGGCTTGGAAGGGTGCTGCTAGGGATGTTATCTTGAAGAAACCTGCAGGACTTACAGGTAGGTCCGCTGTGATGACAGAGAGGCAGATCCAAGTCTTGCTGAAAGTGTCAGAGTGGGAGCGCGACTCTCACAAATGAGAGCAGTAACATCTCTGCTTGCACCACGGAGGCAGGAGGACCATCCCGTGGATTGCCAGGCCATGAAAGACACCTCAGGACACTCACCTTTCCATCAGCACCAAGTTTTCCATCAACTTGCACAGAAGCATCTCCAAGCCTCACAATCTGCTTGCCCCCTGCTTGGAGCCCTGTTTTTGGGGACTGTCTCTGCACAAAAACCCTCGACTGGATGGAAGAGTGCGAGAGCTGGCTGGCCTTGGGAGAACAGGGGTATTTTTTGCCAAATAGCGCATTTTCCAACAAAAGTCAAGGGGGAGTCAAAATGATTCACAATTTCAAACACGTTTTCTGAGTCGTTCCAGCCTAAAAAATACAGAGGTGGGGGAAGAGGGAAGGATGTTAAAAATAGTGATGTGTGTCATTCTGACACTTTCAAAATGAACCATTTCACTTGGGGAATGGTTTGTTTATGTTTTGCTAGCACCTGAAATGTAGATTTGATTCAGAGTGGCATTTTTCACTTAAAAGTTGACCTCAGCACTAAAGCTGTATTGAAGAGAGAAAAGAGGAGAGGTTTTTCAGAAGTTACATAAGCAAAATGAAACCTGGCCTTTTGCTTTGGCACCGAATGAAGTGTTGGAGAATTTTCCTTCAAAAGCCCCATGATTTTGACTTTGTTCAGCCTGACCTGAATGTTTCCTCTCCCTGCACTGGGTTTTGCTTGAATTTCTGATGTAAAAATATCCCGTCTCCATCCCAGCTCCCGTGCTGGCCAATGCTTAAATCTCATGCCATGGAGCAAGTAGTTTAATCTGAGGTCAACCGCACTCTGCTGTGATTCAGATTGAAACCTGTGGTATCAAGTGAATACGAGCCCTGGGTTTTGTAGATAACTGGCAACTTCTCCGGAAGATGCAGCATCAAACCCTGTTTGAAAAAGTAACCCAGGCTCCCAGGGCCCTGAAATCTCCCTGGAATTCTGGAGTGCAGCCCAGCGCTGCGCCGGCACAGGGGGCCCGGCTTGCACCCTGGCAAAACCTGGGGCAGACCAGGTGCCAGGGGCTGCGCAGACCATGCACATGGAGGGCCCCGTCACTTCTGCAAGGAAAGGAAATTCGGAGATCTTTGACCCCAGCAACTGGGAAAACGTTTGTGACTATCAACCAGTAAATGGGAGCGCAGTTCTCAGTGCAGATTGTCAGATTTTAGCAAAACTTGTGGCTTTCCAGGCAAAAAACTGCACTGAGAAAATGGTATATGGAAGATTGTACATGTCTTTTCACAAGGAATATTGGGCTCTGACAATACTTGGAAAATACTGGGTTGCTCAAGCACCCAAAACTCCCTTGTAAACAAATGGCGCACAGGTACCAAGGTGTTTCCAAATCCTGTGCCCTCCAGCTGCCTGAAAGACAATGGGTCCAGGTTGCCTCTTGAACTAAATCACTCTTTTCCTCCCCAGCCAAAGGGTGCACCTCTGTTGCTTCCTTTTAACATGGCCTTGGAGCTCTTATTATTAAAGGGAATAGTCCCCGAAGCTAAGGCGTTGATGTTGGGTGTCCCCGGTTCCCAGGCCACCTCTTAGATGCTCCAGGCTAACTGAGGAAACTGCCAAGCAGCTACCCTTGGAAAATGAGCACTGCGTGCTCTGGGGCTGATAAGCAGAAATAGAGCATTTCCAGGGCACAAGCGGAGTGACGAAAGCGGCGTTGGTGGCTCTTACCAGGAAGCACGTCCTTGCACAACGGCCATGTTTTCCATGTGCCTGCAATTAAGCAACTCACTTGGGAATTCATTTGCAAGGCAGTCTGAGCAGCAGGGCCAGCTGTAACGTAGCGTGTGTTACAACATGTGTGCCGAGCATTGCCGCTTCGTAGCAGGGCTCGTTGAACACACCAGGGCCTGGAGGAACAAACTCTGGCCCAAGAAGTGCTGGGGACGGGATGGCACTAACTTCTCCAAAGCTGCTCATCGGGGGGAATAATTTTTCCAAAGATAAAATAAGCCTGAAAATACCTGCTAAATCCCTAAGATACATTAATTTTCATATTGGATGATGAAAAGCTATAGATTTCAGCACTAATCTTGCCATTTTTGGAAGGTAGGGAGACTCCTTGTGTAAGCTCAGTGGCCAATTCTGCAACCACTGGTCCCAGCTGGTCCCATTGGAAAAAGCTTCCCACATTCCCTTGCTGTCTTATTCTGCTATCGCGTGGCCAGGGCAGAGCTCACAGACCCTTTAAACTACCTTTTCCCCTCATTTTTCCTGCTCTGGATTGAGCAAGACTCTGTGCCCGACTGGCATCTCCGGGAGCAGGGCAGGTCGGATCAGCAGGAGTGAAGTTATAAATATGTTTGGAAGCAAAAATAGGAACCATCCACCAGAGCTATTTAGGATGACCTCAAAATAAGGGCAGAATTCATTTCTTTTTCTCTGCTTCTTGACAGGGCTGTTGAGCTCTCCAGCAGAACAGGAAGTTGTCTGAGGAGCTGTTTGAGTAACCAGAGTTGTCAGATCAATGGAAAAAAAAAAAAAAAAAAAGAGAGAGAGAGAGAGAGGTTTGGGTACATTTTGTGAGAGTGCAGCCGACGATTTTGAAATTGCTGCAGTTTCTCTTCCTAGATCAGGACTGCTTTTCATGCCAGGGGACTCGTGGCTTCCACTGCTACATCTGCCCTCAAAAAGAGCATTTCTCTCTGATGCTCCATGCTTGGCAACACCCACAAAGCCACTTAGAGGAAAAGCAAATGTGGGTTTATTGGTAGCTGGGCCTGGGGGCATCAGGATGAGGCAGGGCAGGAAGAGGAATGAGGCACCATTTTGCTGCCAAGGAGGAGGAGGGTGCTCGGGCCTTCACCTCAGAACCGGGGCTGGCTCTGCATTTTGGTGACATTTGCAGCGTCTGTCACCTTTTGCAAGCTCATGAGGGAGTTCAATGAATGCTAGATTAATGTTTCAGGGGAAGTGGAGCTGGGTTGAAAATATCTCCAGCACGGATAATTTGGAGGAAGTGCGTATTTTGGAAGAGTGGGTGGAATGTGTCTAAGAACCTACCTGTTTTTTCCTGTTTTCCTTTTTCCTCCTTCCTCCCCATATTTACACTTGGATTTTGCCTCTTTGCTGTCTCATCATGTCTCCATTTCCTTGTTTTTCTTTCCGAGTAGTTCCTGCTCACAGAGGCATGGAAAAGCTCTTAGATCCCACCACAACTGGATGCAGAGCCCAGGTCCTCTCCCACCCTGTTCCTGGCAGTTTTTAGCTGAGCTCTGTGGGTAATGATCTCTATGGGAAGAGAGCGGTAGGAGGAGAGAGGTTAGGAAGGGAGGAGGAAGGAAAAGCCATTGGGAGTGAGACGGGGCAGCCGTGGGGAGCAAGGGAGAGCCACGAGCCAGGGCCGGTGTGGGGAGATAAGACGGGCAGGAAGGAAGGGAGGAAAGGGGGAAGGCAGGTGGAAAAGGGAAGTGAGCGAGAGACCAGGAAGGCCATGGAGAATACACGGGAAACTGCTCGGCCATCTGGGAATCTGCTTTGGCCCCGTGCAGAGCACTGGGGTGCGTCCGCTCCGGCTTGGCGGCAGGGCAGAGGTGCCAGTGCATCCCCGGAGCTGGCAGGGCAGCCTATGGTGCGGGGCAGTGAGCACGGCGAGGGCAGCCAGCAACACGGGGCAGTGAGTGTGGCGAGGGCAGCCTGTGGCGCAGGGTGGTGAATGCTGCGAAGGCAACCGGCAGCGCAGGGCAGTAAGTGCAGCAAAGGCAGCCTGTGGCGTGGGGCAGTGAGCACAGCAAGGGCAGCCGGCGGTGTGAGGCAGTGAGCTCGGCAAGTGCAGCTGGCAGCTCGGAGCAGTAAGTGCGGCGAGGGCAGCCGGTGGTGTTAGGCAGTGAGCTCGGCAAGGGCAGCTGGCAGCTCGGAGCAGTAAGTGCAGCGAGGGCAGCCCATGGTTGGGGTGGTGAGCTCAGCAAGGGCATCTGGCAGCTCAGGGCAGTGAACGCAGTGAGGACAGCCTATGGCGCAAGGCAGTGAGCGCAGCAAGGGCAGCCCCAGGCACGAGACACAGCCACCAGTGGAGCAGGTAGGCAGGAGAAGCCAGCGGTGAGTTGAGGGCCAAAGCTCGTCCCAGAGGGGCAAAGCTGAGGAGCAAAGTGTGCCGTGGAGCTGCAGGCAGGTGCTGCATAAGGGTTGTGAAAGGCTGGACGGAAAGGCAGGAGAGGAGAGCAGAGACAGCGGGTGCAGCCCACGGGAGCCAGTGGGACCCGCTCTGCGCCGAGGAGAGGCCCCTGGCTCCTGCTGGGCACTGACGCGTGCGTCGCCCGTGCGCCCCGGCTCGTCTGGCAGCCACAAGGTGCCAGGCTCACCGCCCCACAGCAGGGGGGCTGCAGAAGTCTCTCTCTTCCTTTTTTTGGCGTGTGAAATTAACTTTCCGGGAGCTTTCTCCCTCCCATCCCAGCTTTCCTTCACCTCCGTGAGGGCAGGGATGCCTGGGGGCCGTGTCACCTATGGTGTGCCAGCAGGCACGTGGGAGAGTGCGGGCGCTGCCCTCCCCGTACTGACACACTCGTGCTCATCGTTGAAACTTGTTGTCTCACGGAGCTTGGTATCGTCCCACTAAACTGGTTTACGTGCCTCTAGAGTGGATTAGCCAAAACCCCGTAAGCCAGTTTCTGAGCGCAGCAATAGTTTCCAGAGAGCTCGTGTGAAACTTTCCTTCTGCCAGCCCCACATTGCAACTGGAGAGGTGCGGGTCATATGGCCAGGCAGGCGATGTGCAGAATTTATGTGTAGGATTATTGAGCCTGCAAGCACACAGGCTCAGAGTGAAATATTTAAGATTATTGTGAAAACTCTTCCATTCCTTCATTTCTACCTACCCTGCCCAGCAAAGCAAGACAAGCAGCCCACGTGATGAGTCTGGAAGGAAGCGCCCACGGACCTGGAGAAGCAGCAAACCTCTCCTTGGGCGCAGAGCTGTGCGAGACTGGCATTGCTGGGACCTCGGGGTGCTTCCTCGGACACCCTTGGGGCTGGCCCAAGTGCAAGGGCATCCGTCAGGCTCCCCTCAGGGCATGAGGCAGGGATGTTTAGCCCAGAGAAGAGGAGACTGAAAGGAAATCTGGTCAATATGAATGAGTATGTGAAGGGAGAACATAGGGAGGAGGGCGCCAAACTCTTCTCGGTGGTGACCAGTGGCAGGACAAGTGGTAATGGGTGCAAGTTGAAACACAGGAAGTTCCATTTCCATGTGAGGAAGAACTTCTTTCCTGTGAGGGTGACAGAGCCCTGGGACAGGCTGCCCAGAGAGGTTGTGGAGTCTCCTTCTCTGGAGGTCTTCAAAATCCACCTGGATGCCACCCTGTGCCACGTGCTCTGGGTGTCCCTGCTGGAGCAGTGGAGTTGATCTAGATGATCTCTAGAGGTCCCTTCCAACCTCAACCATTCTGTGATTCTGTGTAGGAGGACTCTGTGTGGCAGCAACTGCTCTGCTGCACCTGGGTCATGCCAGCATGACGAAAAGCATTGCCACAGTTTTCAGTTAAATCCGCACCTGAGGAAATGACAGGCTGAGACTTTTATGTGCGCTAGACCTCACAAGCGATGGACCCGAGGTGGAAGGGGAGGCACGAGTGCCTGGACGCGCCGTGCGGGGCTTGCCGTGGTGCAGGCACCATCAGTGCGGCGCCCTGCACCACCAGGCCCCCCGTTGCCGATTCCCTTGGCTTCCTTCACAGCAGTCGGCGTTCTCATATTTAGGCCGGGGAGGGTCCGGCCACTGTCCCCAGCGCTTCGGTGAAGGGCGAGGGGCAGCGCCGCGTTCACGGGGCTCCTCCCTCTTCCTGCAGCCCTAGCTCAGGCGGCCGCACCGCTTGCGATGCTCCGTCACCGCAGCAAATGAGAGAAACGCGGAAACACCAGGGGACGCGACGCCTGTTTCAAAGCATGCAGCTGGGCTCCGTGCCCATGCGGAGGGGAGCGGGTGGTTTTAAGATGTGCTTTTTAAGCAACAAGAAGTGAAGTAGACCCCAAAAGTTATTTATGCACCCTTAATTGTGATTATGTCTTTGGAGGGGCTTCTGTGGAAACAGGAACGAGGATTGTCCCAGTGGGGTCTGTGGTGACCACGCTCAGTGCCTTGGCAGGACAAGAGCTCTCAGGGCAGGGGCCTCCACAGCTCCCCGCCCCCCTGTGGCAGCTCAGGGTGGCTGTTGGGCTGTTCCTCTCAAGTTAGCCTGGATTTTTTAATGCAGAGATAGGTTCTGAGGAACATTGATAGGCTGTTTTAGACCTTTGTTAGCCCATTATATGCTTTTGTGAGTGAACTGTGCCAATGACGTTGTGGAGCTGTAAATACCAGTTTCAGATCCACCTACCCCTGGGTGGTCTATGTGCATGACCTGAAACAAAGCAGGATTTTCAGGTCAGAGCCTGATGCTAGAGGTGCATGTTCGTGCATGAGACATTTTGAGGTTTGGCTCGATGCGCTGGCACCAGACTAGAAAGCCAATGGGCTGGAGGTACCAAGCTTCTACTATAACATCAAGGAGTCTCAGGGGCATCACTATCTGTCCTAGGCAACAGGCATCACTATTTCCCCTAGGCAGGAGAAGGCTTTGCTGGGATCACATCTGTATCTGAGGCCCATATGTTCACTCCTGTTCCTTACCACTTTTCTCTTGATTTGGGTAGTCAACAAGCTCCTCTGGATGATGCTCTGCCAGGTGCATTCAGCTCCCTGCATCTCCATTGCAGCAATTAGCCCTGTAATCCATAGCTTGGCTAGCAGTGGATCCTTGCCTCCCCACCTTTTCCAAGCATCATGTCTCAAAATAGGTATGAAAGGAGCCCAGGAGTGAAGCTGGGCATGACAGCGGGCATTGCAGCGCTGCATGGCAGCAGGGAGGTGCATCACCCCTGTGGAGGGGAGCCGCTGTCCTCTCACGCAGCAGGTTCGGCAGCGTGTTTCCTCCTCCTGCTGGCGGCTTGCCAAGTCGAGCAGGTCAGGTTAGCGCGGATAAAAGCAGCTCTGTGCAACCCTCAAAGTGGGGCGTACGGGTTTCCTCTCCCGGTTTGCCTTTCTGTCGCAGCCCTGTCTGACTGACCTGAGGCGCAGTCACATGCAGGCAGAAGAAGCCTTGAGTTTCAGCAGGGTTAGCTGGACCTGCCACGAGGAGGAGCGGGAGCGCATGCGCACGCGCACATGGACACAACAGTTTTCCCTCCATCCTTACTGGAAAGCCAAGCCACCACTGGCGTTGTGGTGAAGGGAGCTTTTTGCTTTGTTTTGTTTTGTCTTAATAAGGACAGTAAAAAAATGAAAAGGGATTTCAGGCTTTGGTTCAGTTGCTTTTGCTTTTAGTTTCACAAACACAACAAGCATCCTCAGTTACTCTAATTCTGAGGTCAGAGAGAAACAAGCTGTTTGTGGGGAGAGCAAGGAGATCTCTAAGCCCACGGCACCTCTGTGACTCTCAACACCAAGACAGAGCACAGGGAGCCCCTGGTGAGGACAGACTAGCCAGGTCAGGGCACGTGCGGGGCCCTCATTTCCAAGTCCCAACGAGGCAGCTGGGATCTCAGCAGCTTCATCCCCTGGAGGAAGGTGGGTGCCAAGCTGCAGCCCGTGGCAAACTCGGCTCTTGGCACCCTCTCCTTTGCCCTTCTCCCATGCACCCACCAGCAGCTCCCACATGCCGGGCCTCGGCCAGCCACTGCTCTGTTGAGCGTTGCTGCTTCCCCGCGTTTGGACTTTTCCCTTTGAGTTGTGCTAGCCTTGACTGTCCTCATCCTTTCTCTGGCTTTCCTAGACTGCTCTCATCACCCTCTCTCCCCAGCAAGTCAAGGTCATTGAATCCATGCATCGGATCCACGGCGACACTGGCAGCATGCTGGTTCCTGGGCCGGCTCCCCTGGGGCTCTCTGCAGCCTCCTCATTCAGGCCTCGTCCTTCGGACCCCTTTCACCAGCTCCTGCCAGGAGGTTTCCTTGCTTCTGAAACCCCGGAGGTTTTGTGAGGGCTTTAGCGTCTATGCTGTAGGCTATGGCAGCGGATCATCCTTTTTGTTGCACAGGATGCAGCACAAGCAGGCCCTGATTCCTGTTTACTTTGAACGCGATCACGGCATTGCTACACATGCTTTCCTCGTTACTGCTCCCATCTGCCACAGGCCTGCCGGGGCTGCACGCGCCTCGTCTGAATGCCCACACACATCACACACTGCATGCGATTGATATGCCCGGGAGCAGCGAGGTAGGAACCTTCCCGGGGCAAAGCGGATGGGTGTCCTTTGTTTGCACAGGTGTGGAGCGCAGGCCGGGCCATGACAGCGGCGCCGGGGAGGCTGCCCTGCTCCGCGTGGAGCCACGATCCGGCTGAGCTCCCAACCTTGCTCGGCGTGGCCTGCCAGCCGCTCTGCTCCAAGGGCACCGGCATACGTTGTGCATGGCCCTCTGGAGCTCGTCCTGGGGCAGGCGGTCATGAGGGCCCGCATTGATTCGGGTCGTGCTCCAGGCCCACGCACGCTGCCCTTGGGGTCTCAGAGCTCTGGGCCTGACAGCACTGAGGGTTAGTGTCCCTGCAGGAGGACAGGGGCTTCGGCAAGCACGTCCAGTGCCGGGATAGCCCAGGAGTGATCAGGGTATCAGCTGTGCGGGAGCCCTGGGCAGCAGCCCGGCTCAGACCTCCTCCCCTGCTCCTCAGCTCTTGGGCTCACACCATGGTCTCTGTGATACACGTGGTTCCCCATCGGACACCTCCCACCAGCCTTTACCATGACCTCTCAACTCCTCATTTTTTCCCTTATTTATGGTCTTTCTCCTTGTCCAGCAGAAAACAAGGCAACACAGAAAACAATATGCAATTCAGTTTGCAGTGGTGCATCCAATGTACAGGAACTGGCTACTTTGTACGGTACATACTGTGAAATAACAGACCTGCCTTGGCACGGGCTGGGCAAACAGAAGTGACTAAGCAATCCCGTTGATTTATGGCATTAGCCTTGCACAGGAGATCCGGGAAGCCTCTGGGAAAACTGCCGATAGCTTAAGGAATTGCCACCTGAGAGCTATAAAGCCTGCTGGGCACAGTGGGGACCTGCTTTCCAAGCCCGGAGCGTGAAGCATGGGGCAGGGCAGGAGGTAGACACGTCCGCCAGCTCCTGTGGAGCACCCCGTGGCCGTGACCGGCTGCCCAGGGACTTGCCCCGCGAGCGGGTTGCCATGCAAGCGGCGCCGAGGAGAGCCGGCGAGCATGGCGGGCTGCAGCGGCTGTGGGAGCTCCTCTCACGGGTAGGTGGCTCTGCATGCGGTGTGGAAGGGCCAGCGGCTTGGGATGCCGGGGTGCTGCAGGGAAGGGGCATGTGGCAGTGAGTGGGTGGGCACGGGCTGCAGCTGGCGCAGAGCGAGCACTCACAGGCACAGAGCCCCTCGCCTCGCCTAAACTAATCCTACCATAAAAAAACCATCTATCACAAATGGCATCACAGATGCAGGGTCGGGGAAGGAGGCTTTACAGCCCCTGTCCAGCGCCTCGTGGGATCTGTGTGCTGCATTGTCCCTGCCATGGATGGGGTTTAGTCTGGGATTCTGCTCATGGCATGCAGCCGCAGCAGGAGATCAACCCGTGCTTGTGGGCCAGAAGCGGCTGCTTGGAGGCACTGCCTGTGTAGCTGCTCACGCAGCTCTGAAGCTGCTTATGGGGGGAGGTTTGCATGGCTTAACAAGAAGCAAACACAGTCTAAGACTGAAAGAACGTAACTGAACTTGGGCTGAAGTGATATGGGGAGTCAGACTTTGTACCAACTGCCTCTTTTTTGAAGAAATGCCACTCACTAGTGTCAAGCACTAGTATCAAGCCTGAGTTCTCCTGGGCTTGGGGCCCTTTGCCCTTCCTGTTCTTCATGTGCCTGTTTTGGAAAGAGCTCCATTCAATATGGCTGCACTCTCGCATGGAGATGTGGTGGCGTTAAACAGCTCCTTGCTGCACTGCTCCTGCGGTGCTCCCCGGATCCCGTCGCAACAGCAGATGTTAGTGCTCAGGGCTGAAGAGAAGAGCCCAAAGTTCAAAGGAAGCCTTGCATCAGGCTCTGAGAATGAAACTGGGCGCCGTGCCTGCTGACAAATCTCGGGTGGATGCGAGCGGTGGGGGTGTGCAGCGCCCCGCTTTCCACACAGCGACAGTGGCAAACAGGGGTGTTCACGGGCCTGCAAGGGAGTCACAAGAAAGAGCCAGTGCCTTGAGGCTCGAGCGCTCAGCACGCATGCTCCCGGCGGTGACGGCCGTGGGATGTCACAGGCTGGGGCTGCCCTGCTTCGCTGCAGCCGCCTGGCTCCCGGGAAGCTCTCTGTGAATGAATCAGTGGCAGCGACCTTGTTTTCGGTGAGCAGGGAGAGGAGGTGCTCGCTGCCTTTCCGCAGAGCTGCCTGCTGCAGCCGCAGAGTAAATAATCGGAACAGATATTTCAGGAGAGCCTTTCCCCCGGGGGTTGTTCCCATTGAGTCAGCCGCTCTGACATCGGCAAACGAGCAGTGCGGGCGCCACTGAGGCCGAGCGGAAGCTGAGGCAAGCGGGGCTGATTCGTCCCGTTGCCTCAGCTGCGTGGCCGCTATGAGCCCCTGCCTGCAGTGCGCTCCACAAGCAGCACCAACGTGAGTACGGACCGCTCGCACCGGCTGCTCGCGTGGCTCTAGCTGCCCACCCTCCGACGGGAGCCCACAGTTCGGATGGCTCTGCCCTGCTCCCGGCACCTCTCTCACTTCTGCAATCGCATTTCCGCTCAGCTCCACGAAGGAAGCTTTGCCCCTGGCGCCGGGCACGCTCGCCTCCCGCACGCTCCTGATGCAGGGTTCAGTACATGCGTATACCGGGTGTATCCCGTGGTGCTGCTTAGAGGTCACTCGAGGCCCGTGGTGGCGCAAGGAGGGGTGACGGTAGCAGGCGGAGTCCCTGCTGCGCTGGGGCTCTGCATGTGCGTGGGCAGCGCTACTGCCAGCGGGCGCTGGGCACCGGATGCGCACGGGGCATTGCTGAGCACACATAGCTGCACAGCCCCTTGCACACCACGATGTGAGCTCTGGCTGGTCTGGCAGGGATTAAAGCCGGCAGTGCTCGCCACAAACGAGCCGGTTTTCCAGCCCTGAGCCTGTTCCCGAGGTGCGGAGCACGCTGCCTGAGCGTGCAGCCTGCTCTGGCAGAAGCTGCCCGAACTGGGCAGGCCATGCTGGATGAAACATGTGCCTTCCTACTGCGAGGAGAGTGACTGTCCACCCGGGGTGTGCAGTGGCTCTCACTCTGCAGACCTGACAGCTTGTTTCCATGAGGAACAGCGGGTGCAGCGTGAATTCCTGCCTCGCCTGCTGCTGCCTCCAGCCTCGTGTTGCAACACAAGGGCTTGTGAGAGGGATCCGGCGCGGGGCTGCAGCCACGGCTCTCAAATCCATGGGAAACGTTATTATTCATGGAGCTCCAGCCAAGGCTTCATCACCTGCAAAGCCCCCCAGGGAGGCAGGAGAAGGAGAGGGAGTGCAGGGGGTGCTGCAGAGCCAGAGGAGTTAAGTGCAAACACTTCCAGGATTCCTTCAAGCAAGCCGGGCTCTGTGGGCAGGGCAGTGGCAGCAGCAGGGGAGAGCCAGCGGGGCACCGCGAGCTGGCGGCTGAGCCAGTGGGGCACTGCAAGCCCTGCACCCTCCCAGCTGCCTTCCCTTGGCCTCTCGGGCCAGGAGAGGGGACGGGGACATGCTGCGCTTGCCTCTTCCTGAGGACTTAGGATAAATTACAACCCCCCATCAGGGTTTGGAAGCGAGGAAGGCTCGGTGTGGCATGAGGAAGCCTGGCGAGAGGGCAGCAGGGATTTTGGCGGATGGCTGCTGTGTCTCTAAGCAGCGCTGGAAAACACAGCAGTCTAATAACGCCTTTCTTACTCTGCTCACCCCCTCCCCCGGCTTTCTCGCTCAGTTTGAATTCTTTTCTCTGGCATTTTGGCTGACTGTCGAGCAGATTTAGTGCTCTAAAGGCAGCAAGTGACTGTCAGCACACCCCTGCTTTGCTGCCTCTGGGGCACACAGTGCGTGGCTTGCCGGCGCGGCGGAGTTCAGCGGGCCGGAGCGCTGGGCTGTTCGACTGGCGGCCTCCAGCACTGTGTTGGCCGTGGCGAGCGCTGGGGCCGCAGGCCACGCTGCAGCCCAGAACCAGGCTGGGCCCAGCGTGCAGGGACGGGGTCTTGCCGCTGACGGAGGTTCCCAGGGCCGGGCCAGCTCCCACCTTGCGTTTCGCTTGGGCGCCTGCCCCAGGAGCTGTGGCCGCACTAGAAGCGCACGCCGCATGCAGGCTGCCTCCATGTGACTTCCTGGGCTAAGCTTGGTTGTGGGAGGGGGAAAAGCAAAGCCTTTGTTTACCCGTCTCAGTGGAAAAGTTTAGCTCCGGGCCGCCCTGCCAAGGCAGGCGCGCGGGTGCCAAAGCGATAGCGCCACGCGCGCCGTCTGCTCACCAAGCGGGGACGGGGCTGCCCGGGCTGCGCGGCGGCCGCAGATGGACGGGCACGGCCACGGTTTGACTGGGGCATCACCAGGCCCAGCTCTGCCAGGTTTCTCACTTGGCTTTGAAAATGAGAGCGCACTTGGTGCTGCTCATCCCAAATCCCAGCTCCTATTACTCCGCAGCTGAAACACAGCTGAAGCTTCCCCCGGAATTTTGCCCCCATCCTCAGTCCTCCTTGTACTTCTCTTCCTCTCCTTGGGATTCAGACGAACACCCTCCACCCATAGGCTCCATTCCCCATGTGTTAGGTGACCCCTTGGGTGTAAGCAGGCCTCCCTGCAGGCAGCCAGAATCTGTCTCCCCTCAGAAGGCAGCTGTGCTCCGGGGCGTGCAGCGGCTGCCTGGGGACCGCTCCTTGCTCGTCTGCTGCGTCGCACTCTTCCACTAGTAATATGTTTACAGGTAGGAATCAAGGTGTTTTCCTCAGTAACACCTTGGCTGTTTTAATGTCTTACTTCATGAGCAAGACACCGTTTCTGGCACATGCGCTTCCCCGTGCCATGGCCGTGGACTGCAACTATCGAAAACATCTGCAGTTATTTATAAGCAAAAGAAAATAGGACATCCTGCATCTGCTGGTGCCCGTACCCGGACACAAGCCCACAGGAGAGGCCCCAGCCCATGCTGCCAGTCGCCGGGTCGAGTTAGGGGCCAAGGTGAAATCCTGGGGGTGACTAGGGAGGGAGTTAGTTCTGCTGTCACACCAGGGCCTGGGCACCGAAGCTCCTGTTTTCAAACCCAGCTTCAGCTCTTGTGGGATGTCTAAACCTGACATGCTGGGGATCCCGGGCTCGGTGCAGAGGCACGCAAGGCGCAGCAGCGGTTGGCCCCATCACCACCAGCGGGGCGTTTGGGAAGGGCACCAGCTTTGCATACTCAATCACAGTTGTGATTAAGCACGGAGAGGACTCGGCCAATGCATTTGCATAGCTGCTGTGCCGCGTGCTGTGAGTGCCGCTACACCACAGGTAGCGAGCCCTGCTGTGGCGTGAGCACCCAGAGCCAGCACACGGCACCCACGGCACTCCACGGCTCCTCCACGAGCGCCCCGCGTCGGCACGCAGCGCCCGGTTCGGCACCATGTCACGGAAAACGGAGGGCGCAGCAGCCTATGCGTCAGCAGCGGCCCCGGCAACCCTCGCCCCGCCGGCCTCATGCGGGGCCGCCTGTCGCGGCACAGGGCCACTCTTCACAGCGCGACCAGGAAGCGGCACCCTGGCTGCCTCACAGCGCAGCCCACGCGCTCTGTGCACCCAAGGAAGCGCCGGGACAGAGTGCCCGGCCGCAGCGCTGCTTGCACCACAGCGAAAACACAGGAGCTGCCCTGGCGTGCCCTGCTTTGAGGGTAAGAAAGGCTGTTGTGCTGCGCAGCCACCATGGGCAGAGAGCTATTTCTGTCGCTCTGTGGTAGCACTGGTGCCACAGGAAGCCTCTGAAAGCTCCCCTAAACAGCCCTGGGGCGGCAGTAAAACAGATTGCAGGAGGGTCTGCTCTCAGACTGCTGTCAGACTCCTGAGAGGGGCTGAGGCAGCGGTGGGTCCTCTGAGACCACCCAGGTCTCGTGTCACTCGCGTGGTGACGGAGTGATGGTATCCACAGGTATTGGCAGCAGCACCGTGTGGTGCCAAGGGCTCTCCCAGCTCTGGAGGCTGCAGTGTCACCCGCATCCATGGGCTTCTCCACGCATTGGAGCAACACAGTTTTGGCAAGAGTCTCTCTCCTCAAGGACTCCTTGAACCTTTGGCGTGCTAAAAGCAGCCCCGAAGTAACTACAGCTTTGACTGCACCATCGGTGTGTAAGGGAGTGCAGGTCACCCGAGCTGCACCCCCGGTTTAGATGGTGACGTTTCCCCCACCCTTCAGCAGAAAAAAAAGCCAAGAAAAAGCCCCGCTTTCTCCTTTCTATTTATTTATTTATGTTTCCAGTTGGACAAGAGAAAAAGACAGAATGGGTCAGAGAGCCAGTGACCAAGTCCTTCCTGTGCCTCTGGCGTGGCAGAGGGAGCAGCAGAGGGGCTGAGGGGAGCAGATGACTCAGTGTCCCTGCTGCCAGCCCCATGCCCGCGGCTCTTCCCTGCACGCTTCCTGCGGCGCTGCACCCGCGCTCATGATGGGCTCCACGCAGCGCTTCCCAACAGAAAGGGGCTCCGCGAAGCATGTGTTTCAGCACGGAGCCTCTGCGCCGCCGAGGCGCCTCACGCTCCGGGAGGCTGCTGCCTGCTGGGCAGGCGTGGAGGCCCAAGCACCACGTCTGTGTCGTGCCGCTCATCTTAGAAACGGCCTCTGTGAAAGAGTGTTCGGCTCTCTCGCTTTGAAAAGAGAAGCGGTTTGCGTTTCCATCTGTCCACACCTAGGGGCTGAGCGTGCCCGGTCTCACTCGCCCCTGCGTCGCCCTGACCCTTGGCTCCCTGCCACGCTCTCAGTCGTCGCAGCCGCGATTTTCCATCACTAGCGCTCAGACGAAAGCTCTATTTTCCTGTGTCAGATGAGCGTTTCCCCTGCGGCCCAGCGGGGGAACCATGTCCCCCCGCCGGCACCCTGTGCAAAGGCATAAACAGGCACTGGGGCAGCGCATCCCTGCGCCGGCCCTCAGGCTGCTCTTGCGCCCGGCATCAGCTGCAGACGTAACTTTATCACACTTTTGAAAGAAGAGACCTGAGTCATGCTGTGCTGCACCCAGGAGCAGAGGGGAAGAAATCAGACTCCGGAAACAGCTGTTAGAGACTCCTATACTCCATCCGCTGATGCTACCTCTGTACTTGGTGTCCCTGGCCCCACACAAGCAAATTGTTAATACCATGTCCCTACAACATGCCTTCAAAACGTCAGGCAGGCTGCTCAAGCAGACTGTGCCCCATGAGCTGCTGCGTCTATCAGCCTGACTAATTCCCAGACTGGGAATTACCAGGACTTTACCGTCTCATCCTTGTCAGAGCACGTGAACCAGGTTCCCATCAAGGTTCCTTCCTTGAGGTACAAAGCTCAGCTTCTCCTCCTGCAAAAAAGCAACACCCCACCATGCTGGGGCCCACCTGGAGCTGCGTCTCTTGCAGACTCACCACTGCAGCTCTGGCCTTTGGGTCACTGAGCTGGATGTCAGATAGGAAGGTGTTTCTCATCAAGCAACCCCCTGCCAACGTAATCGCTTGGGGTCGAGAAGGATACATCTTCTGCTCACAGACAGCACGTTGTGCCTAACCACCGGCCAGACTTCACAGTGACAGAGCTGGCAAGACTGGAGGGTCCTGCCCCCACCAGTAGCTTGGCACCGAGAAGTGCTAACCCCAGCACAATTCCAGCCCTGAGGGCCAACCCAGGGCAGCCTCGGTCTGCAGTTCCTCCCACTCAGCCTCGGGGCTGCCAGTGAGCCAGAAAGAGCCTGAGCTCAGAAAGGGGTCAAGCACATCTGGACGGAAACACAGCAGCCTCCATGAGGGATGATGACAGAGGTCCCCGAGAGGAGGTCAGATCTTTGGACGATGTGTCGCGTGCCTCAGCGGGCCGTTGGCTCGGCGTCGGCTCGATCCCTCCGCCCGCGGCCTTGCTCACAAGCATGTTGAGCAGATGGCTCCTCTGGGCTCCTGTCAGGAATAAGGGCACTCGAGCCCAACTTTGCCTACCAGCAAGTGCTTCTCTAAATCCTCTGGATTTTGAAGCTGTCTGTGGACAGAGGAAGAAGCACCAAGGGCCATTTCTGAACTATTCCCTTACACTCTCTAAGCTGAAAATCGCTTAACAAAACTAATTTGTATGTACTTAATGAGCAACAAATGCATTTCCAGAGATCTGGATCAGTTCCCGCTCAGGAAAGCAGGCTCAGCTTCTCCAACACTTGCGATTAATATTTCAACCAGCTTTACTGGAAAGTCAGTCACAACTGAGGCGATTTAGGAAGCTTTCAGCTGCTGAAATAAATACTCCTAACTAGGAAGAAATGCTCGGCGCAAGCAGAGGGCCTAGGTTTGGGTTCTTCCAAGCCCACAACCCTGCTTTTGCCTTTGCTCCCAATGAGGCGTTTTGGCTGCTTCCCTGTTTGCCAAACATGCCAGAGGAGTTTGGCTGCGCCTTTCCTTCCTGCCCTAACCAACCACGGGAACGGCCCCATGTCCCTCCAACCCAGCATGGCCCCGCTACGGGCTCTGCCTTGTGCGAGGGGGATGCGCGGCGCTGCCGCTGGCCATGCGCGCCCTGGGTGCCTTGGGCCCCGGCGGCTCCCAAGCCACCGCATTTCCTTCTATTGTGCGCGGGGAGGGCCGGCTGCGCGGCAGCGTCCTGCAGCTCCACGCTCACCGCGTTCTTCTCGCCACGGCGGGAGCAGGAAGAGCGGGTCTGCGACCAGCCCCTGTTTGTTTCCAACACGCTGGAATATTGTTTTCGATGAGCCAAGCAGATGTTCCTGGCTTCCATGCATTTCTATCCGCGCTTCTGTGTCACGTGCGCTGGTCTCTTGTAGACCGCGGGGCGGGCAGGAACTGTGTCCCTGTGACCTTCTATCCTGGATCCTTGGTCTTGGTGGGACTGTGCCCTGGTCCCACTGGAGAAAAGGGTGTTCCTGCCTGAGCCAAACAGAGCAGCCTCTCTCCCACGGGATGCAAAATCCTGTCTGGCTAAAATTTCGCAAGACAGGGCATAGACCCAGGGCGAGTAACTAGGGTATAGCATGAGGTCCCTCATTGTGACAGAGCCCTTGGAAAGTAGCAGAAATCCTATCTGGAAGAAGTGATCTCCTAAAAAAGCTCCCTCATCCTTGCGCAGTGCAGAAGCAAATCCCTTCATGGAGGGCGCTGCAAAACCCCGGATGCCCCGGGATGCCCTGGGATGCCCCAAGACACACATGCACAGTGGTCAGCTCGGGGACAAGGCTGCCTTCTTGTGCACGCTGCCCCGCAGGGCTTTTCCCAGCGTGGGGAACAATTGTCGCTCGGGCAACGCAGGCTGCCCGCTGAAGACCAGGAGGACACACATTCATCCGTCTGGACACAGAGAGCCAAGCGGCCCCTCTGCCCTTGGCAGCGCGCGGGGGCCTCCAAGCGGGCTGGCACAGCGGTAACCCTGTGCGCAAGCGCTCCAGCTGCCCGCTCGCGCAGGAGGACAAGAGGAGTCTCCCACACAAAGTCAGGTTGTAGGAGAAGAACCCCAAACCAGCAAAAAGCTGCGAGACTGCAGAAAGGGGCCACTGCTGGCCAAGCCCTGGAGCCGGCCCACACGATGGAACGGGTGGCTCCACGGGGTGGTTCTCGCTGCCACCTCCTCCCTGTTTTCCTCAGTCCCTGCTGACCCGAGGCTCCTTCAGCATCTTCTGAGGTTCTCTGAACCTCTTTGCTCTCGCCCATCTCTGGCCCAGCTGCGTGATCTTGACTCTGTGCACCAGTTAATAAAAAATACTGAAGTGCGAGTCCAGCTCCAGCTATTTCCAGGAACGTTTGGTCCTGTAAAACCATAGGAAACCGCAATTTCAGCAAATTAAATCAGTTACCACATATCTCTCTGGCTGCACACATGGAAAGGGAAAAGCTCCGTGCACAGGGAATAACAACAGTAAAATTCCACCAAAGCCCACGGTGGGAAAGGGAGGAGATGGGCAGTCTTGGAGAGGCCTATGTCCCTAAAGCAGACATAAAGGAGAGCCAGCTGCTATAGGGAGAATGCACAGCAATCGCTGAGTGCCTCAGCAATTACACATTTTTTGTGTAATCTAATTACACATAATATATCCTCTGACCTTCTGGGTTGGCACTGAGTTCCTGCATGTTGTTCTTTCCATACGAAGCTCTATTGACAGATGGGGAAAGCCCAGAGTTTGCTTTCAGCTTCTGATAAGTAAAGTCAAACAAGCAGCAGATAAAACTGTTTTCTCAGCCCTCCTCTCCCAGTGACTCGTGGCTCGTGCTGAGGGTTTAGCTCCTCTGGCCCCCATCCACCTCCTGCTCTAGGCACCAAGTGCCAAGCTGAGCACAGGAAAGCTTTCAAGTGGCTTCAAAAAGTCACAGGCTGCTAAAAAAACACTGCCAAATTAACATTTAGGGGCAGTTGGGCAGTTACTTGCCTTCGTTCCTGTGTGGCAGGGCACTGGTGCACACAGTCCTCCTCCTCACTAAGTGTTGCTAAATAGTTTGCTGCTTTACAGTAGATCTGCCGGCACTTGCTGGTGCTGAAGCGGGTTATAAACAAAAGGCGTCGAAGGGCCGCAGACATGGTCTGCGTGCTCCCTGCACGCACGGCCACGTGCTCTCGTGGCGGCTGCGAGGCTTTGGGGTAGTTCTATGCTGCACAGCGTTTGGAAGCCGCTGCTTTTGGCCCGGCAGCCTGCTTGCTTTGCATCGCACTGCGGGCACGTGGGAAGCGCAGGGAACCTGAGCCCAAACATCCCTCGGTGGGAGCTGCCGCCGAGATGGTTTTCTGGTACTCTGAAAACTGCTCGTCTTGAAATGCTGCGGTTACAGCAGGTAGCTCTTCCAATGCGTACCACCATAGCCGTGTTTCTGTGCTCCTATTTCAACAGCTCCTTGAGGCAGAAGCAGGCAGATGCAGCAGAGCCTGGAGGCGCTGCCCTACAGCCCCCACAGCCCGGGCTGGGGCGTGTTTCACTGCTGCGAGTAGCTGCAGCAGCAGCAGCGGCGCTGTGCGACGTGAGCAGCACAGGGCGCAGCTGGGGCACTGGCCAGCTGCCTGCGAGCTGCTGTCCACAGCGCTGCGTGCAGCTCACAGGGATGAGCGGCAGGCGCGAGAGCCTCGCCACGCGGCCCCGCGTGGCACGAGCACGAGCACGAGCGCGAACGTGTTCCCGAGCCCAGCACGGCAGCGGGCCTGGACGGGACGACGCCGGGCTTTGAGATGGCCCCCTCGGCGCCAGCATGGGCTGAGCCTGAGCCCCCAGCAAACGCGCCCTTGTGGTCCTTCGGCATCACCTGGGGCCTCGGCTGCGAGCTGTGTGCACAGCGGAGCGAGCGCCGGGCTCGGGAACACGCACTGCCTCGGCTCGCGCCCCGGGCCCTGCGGCTGCACAGCGCGGCACGGTGCGCGGGGAGGACTCCCTCCCCTTGGTTTAGACGTGGTGGGTCACATTCATCTGGAGGCCAACCCGCCTCAGAGGCTTTTTCTTCCCCTCTTTTTAATGAGATCAGTCAGAACTCGATGTTACTATTTTAAAAACAAAAGGAGGGGAACCCCCCCGCCTCGGCTGCAGCACACTGCCAAAAGGAGAACAAAGAGCAGCTAAAGTGCTCAAGTCCTGGCACTCGCCTTGGAAATAAAAACATTCATCCTCATGTCAGGTGGGGAGCTGCCTCTTACCTCCTGCTGCCAAGGCAAGCAGGCCGGGCTAGCGAGCGAAGCCACATGGGCGCAGAACTGGGATGCCGGGATGCTGGGATGCCGGGATGCCCCCCAGCTCCGGCACTGCGTTGCAGGAACCACTGGCCTCGCACGTCTGTGCTGAGGTCTGGTGCACACAAGCTAAGGTCCCCACTGCCCTGCAGGGGCACATGGGGAGTGGGATGAGGCGGTGCACGTGGCCAGGCCCTCCTCCTCGCAGCCACCGGCTGGAATGGGGCTGGGACACCGTCTGCCTTGGCAGAGCCACTCAGGATCCCTGCACTTGGAATTAAGGCCCAGCGACTCCAGCTTGGCACAGGGCAGTGGGAAAAGAGCAGATTCTCTGTTTGCCTTCCATCCTGCGCTGGCTCTGGTGTCTCTTCTCCTGTCCAAAACATCCATGTGTTCCCTCAAGTGACTCTATGGAGAGAAAAAGCTTAATGTGTCGCATTCACCTTCGTGATTTTTTTTTCCTTAGAGCAAATCATGGCGGAAGATCAAGAATATGGTGCACTGGTCCCCATTTGTGATGTCCTTCAAGAAGAAGTACCCTTGGATCCAGCTGGCAGGACATGCAGGTACGGGGCATCAGGAGGTGAAGGGGACATGCAGGCCCCCTTGCAGTTCGCCCATGGGCATGAGAGTCACCATGGGGCAGAGCCATGGAAAGCCCCTTTGTTATGTTAGGTGGTCACAGCCTGTGTCCGTGTTTGAGCTGTGCCACTGCTGGCCATAAAGCTCTGATACCGCAGGGGACTCCGGCAGCACAAGCCTGCTTTGGGTGCAGGTGCCACCTGCAGGTGCTACACGGTGATGGTCAGTCCCGCTTCACTGGGGAAGGCACCGTGTGGCTGCACACCCAGAGTGAGGGCCCTGCTGCCCTTTGTCGCCTCCAGGTAGTTTCAAGGCAGCGGCCAACGGCAGGATCCTGAAGAAACACTGCGAGTCGGAGCAGCGCTGCCTGGACCGCCTCATGAACGACGTCCTGAAGCCCTACGTTCCTGCCTACCACGGGGACGTCGTGAAGGACGGCGAGCGGTACAACCAGATGGAAGATTTGCTGGCTGAGTTTGACTCCCCCTGCGTTATGGACTGCAAAATGGGGGTCAGGTTAGTGTCTTTTGGGGCAGCATTTTATTTTAAAAGCTGATACTCAAAGCAGACGTGTTTCCCAGGGAAGCCTCTCTGAAGCCAATAGTATCTGACCAAACATCAACCCCATCCTCTTGGCCAGCTGGTCCTTGCCAGGAGGATGCAGGTTTGTTCTTTCCCCTCCCAGCCTGGCTTTGGCATGGGGCACTGCCAAAGGAGGCTTTTCCAGGCAGCGCCTGGTGAGGGTTAAGCCTAGAGGGAACTGAGCGGCACGCAAAGGTTGTATGTCCTTGTCAGGAGGAAACCGAGCTTTTCGAGCAGCACAAACAGCACTTCTGAGCACCCCTTATTTTATTCTGCATGCCCCAACATCACGGGTTCAGTGAGCTCAGCTCCAACCCTCATCACTTTTGCCTGTGTTGTTTCTAAGAGGGAACAGTGCCCTGGGGCTCTCTGCTTTGCTATCAGGTGCCTTCTCAGAGCAAAGACACCCGCTTGCCTTGTGAGTCTGTGGGAAATTGATGAGTCCCATCCGATGTAGTCTGCCCAGTCTCCCTCTTTTGCATGTTATGTGAATTGTGGGGGTAACCATATGTTCAGAGACGAGACGGGTTCCCCCAGGAACAGGGGACAGCCCCTGCAGAGCTGGCCATGGCTAGCAGGAAGCAAAGAGAAGTTCAGATTTGGGGGAAAGGAGGTGGCAGACGGGTATCATGTACCTCATTCTGCTGGGACACGGCTCCTGCCAAGCCGGGTTGTTTGGAGAAGACCTGGGTACCTGCAGGGCTGAGCTGGGGCAGGTTTGGGAGCTGCAGGAGTTGTGACTGAGTGCATGATGATCGCTACCGGAGGCGGCATTTAGTGGGTGACGATTTTCTGCACTCTGGAGTGAAGCCCTGCGCTGTCTCCAGGCACACAAGTGATGGGAGCAACTGCAGCTATGAAAGCACCTTGTCCTTTGCAGGACCTACTTGGAGGAGGAGCTGATAAAAGCCCGGAAGAAGCCGAGCCTGCGGAAGGACATGTACCAGAAGATGATTGAGGTGGACCCCGAGGCCCCAACCGAGGAGGAGAATACGCTGCGGGCAGTGACTAAGCCCCGCTACATGCAGTGGAGGGAGACCATAAGCTCCACAGCCACGCTGGGCTTCCGGATCGAGGGGATAAAGGTGAGGCTGCTCGGCACCTGCGGCGGGCAACGCTCCCCAACCGAGCTGGGGAACGCAGGCACGCTCGGGCAGGCTGCCCACGACACCGATGACACCGCAGGACATCCCTCTGGCCCCCGGGTCTCCCAGGAGGGAACCCAGCGAGTGTGCCGCGTCGGCCCAGACTGAGTGGAGCAGTTTCTGGAGTTACCTGAAGGATCCTTGGGACATCAGTGCTTCTCTTGGTCACAGATTTTTTTTTCCCCTCTGGGAACAGGCCATGCTTCCCCCAGAACACCCATTTCTGGGTCTGCAGCCTTGGTCTGCAGACCAAGGGTCTTTCAGACCACGGGTCTGAAATGATAAAGCTCAGGCTGTGTAAAAAGCGAGTGGCCCAGCTGGGACCCCACCTCATGCACACTGTTGCTGCTCCCTGCTCACTGGCTGTCATCAGGAGCATGTATATTTATAATCCAGTGCGATGCATCCACTGGTGGGGAGGATATTCCTTCAGCAGTGTTCCTCACTCCATGGTTTGGGGCCAGGCTCAGCGGCCCTTATGTCAAAAGCCAGGCGTAAGTGAAACACTGGAAATGAAAAACATGATGAAATGAAATCATTTTCCCCACGGGCCAGCAAAGCCTGTGGTAGGAAGCAAAGGCCACTCACCGTGTGCTGTGGGTCATGGGTGTTCGGGAGAGGTGAGGCAACCCTCAGACCGCAACAGGAGTGGTGCAGGGTCAGTCCTCCTTTTGCCTCTAGGGGCCAGCTTGTCTGACCAAGGCTCTAATTGCTCTAATTCTCCCTAAATCCCTCAGCCTCTGGATGATTCCTGATCTCAAGCATTAGCAGTTTGCTGCTTTTCTGCAGCTGGCTGCTTTTCTGCCGGCCTGGAGGAAGGGCTGTCAGCGAGGCTGGGCCAAGCCGGCTCTCTGCCTCTGCCCTGTCACAGGGAAAGAGGCCTGGCCCCAGGGCTGGGTTTGGTTCTGAGTGTGCAGAAAGGGGGCACAAGGGGGGCCCATCTTCTGGGGCTCAACCCTCGCTCATGACGCTCTCCTGCTTCTTCAGAAAGAGGACGGCACCGTGAACCGGGACTTCAAGAAGACGCGGACAAAGGAGCAAGTCACCGAGGCCTTCCGAGAGTTCACCAAGGGAAACCGCAACGTCCTGGTGAGTTGGGACGATGGCGGGGGCCTGCCTTGCCCTCTCAGCCCGGCTGTCAGCCCTGCGGGGTCCTCCTGTCTTTCGCAATAGCCTGAGAAAGGGCAAATAGAAACGCCAGGAGCTCCCGGGATGCTGTGGAGGACAGAGGAGAAGAGGGTCCCCAAAGAGGCAGGACAGGCTACTGGAGGGAGGCCAGGAGACCACCCATGGCACAGGGCCTACTGGGGTGGCCCTGGAGCACTCGTGCCCGGCATCTCTCCAAGCAAACGCATTATCGGAGACAGGATACGGGGACAGAGGATTTTCTTGTTTACTCTGCACAGTGCTTTTCTTGCATAGGCTTCTCTCCACGCTGACAGCTTGTTTTTCTTTGCAATTCCAGAACAGTTACCTTAACCGGTTGAAGGGTATCCGGGCTACCCTGGAGACATCCCCATTCTTTAAGTGCCATGAGGTAATACTTACATTTCCTTCCTGCCGTGGTGTTTAGACAGATCTGTCTGTAAATGTGAATGGTTTAATCTCAGTTTATCCATGGAGAGAGGAGTGGTTGAAGGCAGCAGCTATAAACTTCTACAATTACAAATTATTCTTATATCTCTGTTTTTATAACCCTGTTTATCTAGTATTTACAGAGAAGTGTTGCTGATGACTGATGTAATGTTTGCGCATCTGACACAGGTTCAAATCTAACGAAAACCAATGTTCATTCAGGTTGAAAGTGATATAGGAGTTACACAGGCTGTTTATGGTTGTAAATGATTGGGAAAAATGTTCATTGCATAAGGGTCTCCTTGAGAGAAATCCCTGTCTGAATGCAAACATCAGGTATCATTCGGCTGCCAGTTGCTCAGTGCACTCAAACAAGGCTTCAGGTTAGCTATAAACTGCTGGTCATCCTCAAAGCGCCTGCACAGAGCGTACCGGGCAACACAGGCAACGCTCTTCCTTTGGAACAACGTTCCCTTAGAAATTAAAGCTTAGAAATTAAAACAAGACTTTCTACAGTGGAATTTCAGTTTGAATGGGAAAATGGAGAGGAAACTCACACTTACTGGTCATTTTAAGAGGAATTGTAGAACTCTGTTATTTAATTCAATAACTTTATAGATCTAGCATTGACACAGTGTCAATGACATCAATTTGAATTTAATATTGTGTCTACATAACCAAATATGAGACTGCACTTCCTTGGCATGTATTGGCCTGTGGGAAGAAGAGTCTCATAGGAATCCTTCACCCAAAGGGAGCAGGAGACACGGCTTTACCTCCTCAGAGGCCTCGCTCTCCCCTCGATGGTGCTGTGGGAGCCACCTTGAGAGCTGTGGGACCATAAATCAATTGGAAGATGCAAGTAAATGTTGGAACTGAGTGTTTCAGGTCACAGTGGAAACAAAACGTGCCGTGAAATGAAGTGGCAGCATTTTGTTTGAAAACACAGAAGCACAACACCTTTTCAAAACCCTCTTGAAAGGAATTTCCATTTCTTAAAAAAAAAAAAAGAAAGAAAGAAAAGGAAGAAACTTTAACTTTTTGTCCCGCTTCGAGAGGAAACCTAGAATTTCCGCAGAAGTGCCTGCGCTCACCCAGGACTCCTCTGGGGTACAGTGGGAGAATTCACCTATCAAAGACAAAAGAGTGAAGATGACAGCAGAAGTCTCTTCCTTAAAGTTAAGATGTCCTCTTCTGGCCAAGAGGGAAATATAAGAGCTTATAAGAGAAGAACTGAAAATAAGAGTTTCTGGGGACTAATATTGGATATTATCCCAGTACGTGATAGGGGAAAGTCCTCAAAAATGTGAATTTGTGAGAACGTATCCAATTCTGGTGGTGTCAGAGACAATGATGCGCTTCACCTTTCACCAGCGGTAACAGGGCAAGGCACGAAGGTGAGAAGAAATTAAGAGAAGAAACAGCTGCCAGGTTTTTCCGAGCTCTCCTGGCCAGTTTGATGAGGACTCTCCATGGAGAGAGACATGTGGGACACAGTGATACTGTGAGAGGAAGGAAAACTCAGCCCTGCTTTGCCTTTCAGACCCAAACATGAGCACCCGCTGGCTTCCCGGGCGCTTGCACAGGTCAGTATCTGCCACGAGATTTTCCCAAAGGCCAAGCAGAGTGAAAGAGCTCTTCAAAGCAGGTGCAGCAGAGTAACTCATGGGAAAGAAAACTCATGTGCACGTCTCTGTAGCACATGTTCTCAGAGCTCATTGAAGCCAGGTGGCATCCGAGTGCAAAAGGAAGGTGTTTGAAGACTAAGCTTCGCGTGCAACTTGCTTACAGCATAACTGCTTCCTGAGGTGATGCCTGCAAGATTGCTGAGCCTATATTGCACCAATCATTCATAAGGAATTGAGCTGTAGAAAAACCTTAATTGGAAGGCAGAGACAGTTCATCTCTTTCCCTCCCTGAGGAGCTCAAGTTGATCTCTGAAACTGCATCTCTCTCTCTCATGCTCACATTTTTATGAACCCTTTCTTATGCCAAAAGCTGGGATTTGTATGGGTAAATGAGGTGGTTTAAATGCCTGATTTACATGTGCAAACACAGCTGGCAAGCACAAATCTTAATTTTGCTCATGCAAAATCTTGTCATAGCCTAGTGCAAATGCAGCTGTAGATAACGTGTTGGAGAAACCTGAGGCTGGCTGAGGAGGGCTTGGGTGCACTGGATGGAAAACTGAAACAGGACTAATGGGTGTCCTCTCCCTGCAGGTAATTGGGAGCTCCCTTCTCTTCATCCATGACAAAAAGGAGCAGGCCAAAGTCTGGATGATCGATTTTGGGAAAACCACGCCACTTCCAGAGGGACAGGTTCTCCAGCACAATGTGCCCTGGGTAGAGGGGAACAGAGAGGACGGCTACCTCTGGGGGCTTGACAACCTCATCCAGATCCTCACGGAGCTCTCGCAGAGCGAAGACTTGCATTAAAGCCGGGCGTCTGACTCTGCCACTACCCCAAACCCTGCCCCTCAACTGACTCTTCTGAACTGCACTACAAGACACTTTCCAACCCTTGCCCTCCTGATTTGGAAGCTATACTCTCCCTATTTAAGCTGTTTTTGTTGTATTTTTTTAGGGTTATTCCTTTTTTTCCCTTATTTTTGTAAATACATAGCTAACCCACCAGAACAGAAGCTGAACTTGGAGCCTGGGCACCACAGACACGCTGTGAGCGGCGCCGGCGGGACTGGTCACGCGAGCGCCTGCTTCTCCTGTCGTGGTTTGTCTCCCATGCAGCCACATCCTGGGAGGGCTGCCCTGCTTCATCTGCTGGCCCAGGCGGGGCACGGCGGGCCAGGAGCCCCTCGGTCATCGTCTCCAACGCTTTTCTCCCTCGGAAACCAGCCGGGGCCCTAGGAGCCCCTGGAAAGGCGGGTGCAGGCTCCCTCTGCCCAAGGTGATCCACGGATGCTGTGGAGGTTGCTGGGGACACACAAGGACCTCTGGCCTGCGCGGGGACCACAGCCCTCGGGCAGAGCTGGAGGAGAGGAAGGCAGTTTTTGAGGGGCTGCCGGGAGAGCGAAGGCGCCATCACGGCCCACGGCAGCCATGGAGGCTGGGGATGTGGAGGCAGACGGCTCCCCACAGGGGTGCGGCTGTTTCCAGCGCTCAGTGCTGGCCCCGGCGCGAGGCTGCCCGCCCAGCAGTGCCGCCCGTGGGGCTGAGAGGCGCCTCGTGCGCAGCCCACCCGCCACGGGCAGCGGAGGCCGGGCCCCCTCCTGCTCCCCGGAGCGGCCGTCTCGGCGCAGGCCCCGGGAGGGCCTCGGCGGCCATTGGGCGGATTCCTGCGCGAGGGAGCCCTTTTCCCAGCACCGAGGAGGGAGAAGGCCCTGGCTGCCGGTCTGTGCCGCAGCCTTTGTCCCTGCATTGAAACCTCCTCGGCCGCGGTTTCGCTCCGAGTCCATCTCTCCCAGGCAAGCGCCTCTCGCTCCTACGGGGCCTTGCCGACAGCTGCATCATTCCAGCCCCCTGCCAGGCTTCCGAGTGCAGCCCAGGTGGAAGTGCCTTATAGACATGCCTCTGCCACATTAGTGTCGTCGAAAAGCTTGGGTTTTTTAAGTTATATTTATTTTCCTCCCATTTTAATTGCACAAAACACTAAAACTTAATGCATGGAATCCTTTTTTTTTTTAAAAAAAAATGGTTTTAGTTTTTAAACCACTCCTTCTCTAGCTTTGGAGAGAGGGTTTGAACAGATATGCATAGATACAAACCAGTTACCGCTGTACTTTAGCTCTGAGTTGCTCTTACATATGTATAGTATTTTTTAAGCCTGTTTATAAACCAGCTCCCTTGCTTTGCGGCCTCAAAAGAAGCGGGTTGTTCCCCTCTGATGTCTGACGTCTTCCTGGAGGCCGGAGCGCTTGCTGTGAGGTGTTTGCCCTGCTCCCACCTCCCCTTCTGGCCACGGGGAAACACGGAGGAGAAGCCGAGCAGTTCCGAAGCGCCAGCGCACAGTGCCTGTAAAAACCTGTAACTCTGCAAATAAAGGCCTGCGGGAGCCGTTCTGCAGCGTGGCCCCTCCGTGTCGGTGCCTCGTGGGGCGGGAGCTGCTGGGGGTGGCCACTCGGACGTGGGGCCCAGCTCTGCTCGCCCCAGCAACAACGCCACCGAAAACCAGGAGCAGGAAGGACCCGCGACCCTGGCAGCGTCTTGGGCAAAAGGGAACCGGGTTTGTGCAAAGCCAGGGCCACCTGGGTGGCTGGAGGGCAGGCCTGAGCGCAGCGAGTGGCCCCGCTCTGTTTCTCCATCTCTGTCCCTCAATGTCCACCCTGCTGTTAAAAAGCAGTGGGGACTTCAAAGGAGGTTTTCTAGGAGAAGACGCTGTTCCTCCTGCTGGGTGGCAAACAGGATCAAGGGCCAGGAGGATGTCAGGCTGTTCAGCCTGGAGACATCTTCAGCCCCCCTTGGTTGCGCTTACAAGCGCAAGAGAGCCTGAGCTGTGTAGGGGCTGCCCTAGAGAAACTCAGAGCTCAACCCAATGCCCAGACACCAGCAGGCACCCAATGCCCCACACCCAAACTGCGGAGCTTCAGACCCAGGTGTTCAAACTGGCTCCCAAAGCAGCAATGCCCAGGTGTTGCCAGGACTGCTCATTACCTCCTTGATTAGCTGATTCCTTTAAAAATGCACCTCTCAGCCCTAAGGCTTTGAAGAAAGGTGCTAGAGTTCTGTTGTGATCCTTTGTGTGTTACTGCAGGGCTTTGCTACTGGCCCTGGAGGACCCAGGGATCTTTGCTCCTGCAGCATGTGGGTACCTGGCCCCATGCAGGGGCAGGTTTGGAGGCTGTGTGAGGTGGGGGACGGCGGGGTGCTGTGGCTGGTGGTCTCTGCTGTCTTAGCTTACGACAAGCCTGGCTTCCCCTTTCATCTCCCTGCTTCCTTTACTGCAGCCCTATGTGGGGTTCAAATTGCCCCTTCCTAGCATGAGGGGCTGGGGGTGTTTTTGCTCTCTCTGTAGCAGAGCTGGGCTTGCAGCCCTCTGCTTGGCTTGGGGGGCCTCTGGGATGCGGGCGCTTGCCGGCCTGCAGGGCGCGGATGCTGTAACCGGGAGGCGGCAGCACTGCCTTGGCCGTGTCCCCACTGTGGGGCCTGCAGGATGTTGATGCTATAGTCGGGAGGCGGCAGCGCTGCCCCAGCCATGTCGCCTGCAGAGTGCATGACCTGGTGGAAGGAGTCCTGAACCGGGAAGGTGCTGGCTGCCAGCCCTCAGTGCAAGTGGCGCTCACTGGTGGGAAGTGCCCAAGGGCAAGGGAGGAGGTATTTGGGGTTTGATCTTCTGTGTGGTGTCCCAGCAGCTCCTGTCTCACATGAGTGGGTGTTTCCTTTGGATGCTTCACCCTTAGACTGCTGTCATGGCACAGGGCAACACGGGGGCAGCCCAGAGCTCTGTGGTCCTTTTCCGCTGCCCAAGGCTGTGCTCCCCCAGGTGCAGCCAGGGAGCGGAGCAGAGCCGTGGGTCTCTGCGCTCTGAGGCCTGGAGCAGGCAGAAGTGTGGCTGCCTTGGGCAGTGCCTTCCTGGCGCAGGGACGGGCAATGCTGGGGCCCCAGGCCGGTGCCAGCGGTGCCCACGGGCAGTGACCTGGGGCCCCCACAGTGCTCCCCATGTTGCCCCTGAGTGCACACCTTCCCCGAGGCCCGAGCCCTGCCGCAGGTGGGGAACCCACTCAGACCTGTGAGCAGGGGCAGACCCACAAAGCAAGGTCCAGTGCCTCAGCTTCCAGAGCCCATCATACCCATTAGAGCGTGCTCCCTAAAGCTGCCTGTGCTGGTCCTGTGGGTAGCGAGTCAGGGATCTATGGTCCTTCTCCTGCAAGGATGCCCCCAAACCATCTGCAAAGTGGGGCTTGGGCCCGGACATGGGAGCAGGGGGGAGGAAGGGCCCAGCTCTGCAGAACTGGGCCTAATGGAGGCGCTGCTGGCTGCAGCCTCTCCTTCTTGTAATGAATCTGCAGCAATATTGACTTAAAAATATCTTCCATGGCAGCATTGCCAGCACGAGATCTCTTGCAAGCGCTATGTTCAGACTTTGTTTATATCAGTGAGAACACAGGGGGAGGGGGAGAGGGAAGGAGTCCCCTGCCTGCCTTGGCAGCGCCAGCACTGGGTGCCCCGGGTGCTCCTGCCCGTGAACTGCCCCATCCTGGTGCATGGGCCCTGTGCTGGGCCTGGGAGCCCCAGGTCGGGTCCTGCTGGGCAGCAGGCCAGGCCCAGGCTGTGCGCCGGAGACCACCAGGGAATTGGGGCTCTCCATTCCCACGGGTTTCTCTTTCCCCCACGGAAGTATAAATAAAGCTGCCCGTGACGTCTGCTGGGTCAGGCGAGTGCGGCCGCTCGGCCTTCGGCTGCCCGGCACACGAGCCAGTCCGTGCCCTGGGGCTTGTGGCACCCAGGATGTGAAGCGGTGCTGGCCAGCAGCCCTTCGCAGAGGGCTAGGATGTCCTGGGGTGTTTCTGGGTGCTGCCCTCCAAGTCCTGAAGGAAGCGCACGGACCAGGGCGCTCCTGGGCTTGCTGTGCCACAGGGGCAGGGGAGGCTGTGTATCCCTCCTGTGGGACCTTCCCGTTCCCTGCGGAGAGGGCCGTGGAGGTGGCTGACCACATCGTGCTGGGCAGCAGCTTGACCTCATGTGGCAAATGCAAGCAGCCCTTAAATACAGAGGTTAACGCTGGCGTGGCTGGCCTCAGACCAAGACCCTTCCCCTAGAAAGGTACCACCTGCCCTGGTTCCGCTGGCCGCAAGGTGCCTGTCTGCAGGGTGAGCTCCTGGGCGCTCACCCTGGGCAGCGAGCCGACCTCCCAGAGGACGTGGGCAGCATGGAGCCAGCACCAAGGTCTGTGCCCACGTCGTGCACCGGGCCTGTGGCCACTGGGAGCCACAGCAAGTGTGGTCTAATTGTAGGAAAGGGCCTTGCGGGGTCCCTGTCCTAGGAGAAACCTTTCCTGTTTGGAGAAGGAGCAGAAGAGGTCTCCCAGCTGCCCTCTCTGCTTTGCCCAGGGTGACTGGCTGGCGTTAAAGCCTCGGGGAGGAATGCTGCAGTGGTGCCAAGCCCATCTCCTGGCGGAGGGTGCCCATCCCACCCCCCATCAGGGATCCCCACCCAGCGCTGGCCCAAGGCTACTGCTTTTGCTCCCCACAGCTCAGCTGGTGCCATGGGTGAGAGCCAGGTGTCTTCTGGGGCACCTCAGCTCTCTGGGCGCCCCTGAGTGCTGGTGGTGGCAGGACAAGGGTGGCCCTCGGCACAGAGGGGTTGGAGAGAGGATGGAGCTAGTGCTGTAGATGGAGAACATGAATCTAGGAGCAGGGGATCCTGGGAGACGCAGCAGGTGCGGGAGCCAGTGCTGCCCTGTGCCCCAGGAGGCTTTGGCACCGCAATGGGGATCAGTGCCCTACCCAGGCTGCTTAGACCTGAAGGTCTCAAGCCAAGCCTCTTTGGGCTGGCACACATCCCAAGCTGGATGTCCCCTACAAGGCTTGGAAAGACATGGGTGAGTTGAGAGGGCAGCTCTGAGCTGGCTGGGAAGTATCTGGCTGCATCTGACAGATTAAAATATCGATGTCTGGAATAATGTAGTGTAAAAGAGCCAGATCACCCTTTTTTGTGTATGTGTTTGCATACAGCTGCAGTGAAGGGGAATTCATAGCACCACAGAGTCGGGGCAGTGCTCAGAAAGTGTCACTCAGTGACGGCTGCTCCCCTTTGGAGAGCAAGTCCCACCTGCCGGGCCGGGGGTGGGAGCTGAACCTCCCTGTGGCTGGCGCTGCCTGTGCCCGACCTGCACCATTCCGGCTGAGGAACCGGGACCCTGCCCCTCACACAGCCCCTTGTACAGTGTGTGTGTGCCTGGCTCTCAGGGGCCGGGTCTGCTGCCAGCCCCAGACTCCGGCACCCCGTGAGCCACCCGTGTGGGCCGTGTTTAATCCTGCTCGTGACGGGGGCTCAGGTCCCACCGCTGCCAAGAGCCATGGTCCTGGTCCTGGTAGACAATGGGGACGTGCCCCGGTGCCAGTGTGCAGCTGGATTCCCTCCTGGGCACTATGGCCCTGAGTCAGGAGAAGGGCGAGGTGATGCCTGAGCCGGCTGGGTGTGTGGAGGGGCAGCCCAAGCAGGGCCCCGCTTGCTGCGCCAGGCCTGCGAGGGACGAACCAGGGCTGTGGGCAGAACCTTCCCTCCCGAGGGGTCCCTGTGGTAGCACCTTGCTGTCCCTGGAGACCTTCAAGGCCTGGGGGAGGGTTTTGTCCTGACAGTGCAGACCTAAAACGGCAGCAGGTTTAAGGTACGGATTCACGTCTCGGTCCAAAGCTTCTTTAGACCTCGGTGTGCGGTGTCAGCGCTTGGTGTGTCTGTCAGATGCTCTGGCTGCTTCAGTTTAGTTCCCCCACGGAGGCGCAGGACGTGGACGGGCTTCACTTGCAGTCTCATGCCGAGGGGAGGCGCTCAGATCTTTGCCCTCCGAGCTAAGAGCTGCCGAGGGCAGAGCCCGCTCTGAACACCCTGGTGTCCAACCGCAGCGGAGGCTCCTGGCCTCTCAGCGGGCCGGGCACGGCAAGGGGCAGCCGGAGCCGGTCCTGTGCACGTGTCATGTGGACGGAGACGGGGGTGACTGATCCATGCGCTTGTGGGGGGATGTTGAATGGGGAGAGAGCTGAAGTGTTGCCAGGAGGACAGGGCGATGGCAAGGGGGGCTTCCCACTTGCCCCATAGCCGCCACGTAGGTGCAGTGAGGTGGCGCTGAGGCAAACATTCCTGTGGGCTCTTCCGTGAGGCTGGAGCTCGTTGGGTGCTCGGACCCGGCTCCCATCCTCTGCCGCCCTGCGCAAAGGCACGAGGGTGGGCAGCGAGAGGAGGCTGCTACAGAGACTCGGGTTTGCTCCAAATATACAGCAAGATAATATATTCAACTTAAAAAAGGAACAGGAGAGAGATTCCACAGTATCAAAACACAGCAAGTCACAACCACGTACGGCGCGGTATGAACGGGTGTGCAGTGCTCCCGCGGGGAGGGCGCGTGAGGCGATGCACTGCAAGCGGCCCCGCTCCCGTGCAGGAGGGCAGGCGGGCGCCCAGACCCCGCGCACCAGCAGGAGGATCCGGCGGCACCCAGCAGAGCCCGGCCAGGGACAAGGGCGCTCCAGCGGGTGGCAGGGACCCTCTGCCCACTTGCGGGGTGCTCAAGCAGGCAGCCAGGACCCTCTGCCCGCTTGCAGGGCACTCCTGTGAGTGGTGCAGGAGGAGGAAAGGGAGGGATGGAAAGGCCGAGTTCCAGTTTGGAAAATAATTAGCTGGACTAGCCAAAAGCCCACGGGGCAAGCGTATGTGCTGGCTCGCATATATGTGTAGGGGTGTGCATACACTCCTGGTACCGCCACCCAAAACATCCAGGAGGCAGCGTGTGCTCAACCACCACAGCGGGCGCTGGCAGATGGGCAAAGGGAGCCCCAGGGCTGTCTTCTGTAGCACCTTTGCCATGGTAAATACATCAATCCCGGCAACACTGACAGATTTGAAAAGTTTTTAACACGGGCCACGCAGAAATGGTCCAACTGATCCAGAATGAAACTATTTTGGGTATGCAACAAATTCTATAAGTGCATTTGGTTTTGTTCTTATCTGGCTTTGTTTTCCAGCAAATAGTACATCAGCCTGGCTAGGTTCAAGTACCAAGAACCTATTTCATCCAAGCCCTTTTTGGGAGACCTGGTCCTCACAAGGAGGAGAGAGCCCAGGACATACTCTGTTGCTGGCTGATGGTGGTGAAGCAATTGCATTTATTCTTCACTGCCCACTATCACTTCTTAGCTGTAAAATTGCACCTAAAACATCTATATTTATAGAGGGAAAAGATGATACCAAAAGAGCCTGGTGCCATGCGCGTGAGAGCAGATCAGCAGTGGGGTTTATGCAGAGAACGACAAAGGACACGGTTGCAGTCGCTGGCGGTTCGCCGCACTGACAGGGCGCTGGCAGGGAAGGCTCAGCGAGCGAGGGGGCTGCGGCGCAAGCATTGGGTAGCGCGGTCTCGAGCGCTGCCCGGAACCTGTCCGTCCTGCCGGGCCAGGAGCCCACGGCATGAGGCTCATCCAGTGCTGCAGAGTCCACGCGGGTGCCCCCATCCCAGAGGAGCCGGCCTCCCTCCTCAGCCGGAGGCATGAAAGCACTGGGGATTCATTTGGCCCTAAAGAAAAAAAGAAAGAAGGTATTCTTCACTGGAGAAGGCTCTGAATTAGCCCTTTTGCATGCAGTTTTGTGCTGTGTCCTTGGTGCCCAGTCTCAGGCCTGATGCCTCTTTATTCTCTAATTACTGCAGCAGGGTGGCTTGGAGGAATGTGCAGCTCTTCCTGCTAGCTAGAAGCAGCCATCCTACAAAGTTGCTCCAGTCCTAAAACACCAAGCAGAAATCTGCCTGCTGCTAATTAAAATCGATTAAGCAAACCCAGGAGCAGGTGGAAATGGGGCCCTCTGTTCCACGTGCCCCTTGAAAAGGTTTCAGCGCTTCCAGAGCGGCAGGTTTGGCTGCTTTTCCCCCTCACCAGTTTGAGGGAAAGATCAAAAAAGAAGCACAGAGGTGAATTATTATAGAGCCCACCATAAAAGTCCATCACACATCGTGCCCTTCTTTGGTACCTCATATACCACTGCTCCTGCCAGGCTCCCTAGTACAATGAAGGTGGCCAACGCTGCTGTAATTGAAACAGCAGCTTCAGGGCTGCGGAGTTCAGCATTTCCATAGGAGCTCTCCCGAGCCACCCTGATTTTCCCATCTTCACTTGAGCACGCAGACAGGCAATGCCAAATGTCTGCTGAAAGGAAGCCAGCAAAGCCTTAGTGATGCTGACAAGGTGCTAAATCCTCTGCCATATTTTGTTCCCAGGAGCCTTTTCAAGGGCTTTGGGTCCCTGTCCTGTCAGAAGGGCTTCCTGGGGAACCAGGGCGTCTGCTGCAGAGATCCACTGTCTGACAGGGGACACCGCAGGAGACAGGGATTTGGGAAATTTAATGTCCTGTGACAGCACCAGTCTATTGAGCCCTTTCAAAGCAGTGGCTTCCTGCCCTGCCAGTTTGGGCTCCCAAACAAGTTGTTCCTAAGCTGCCCTGCTCCGTGGCAATGACCAGCAAGAGGTGAATTTGTTGTGCACCATCCTGGTGGGACTCCCCTCGGGTAATGGCTGCGGCGCGATGAGCTCGTGCCCTGGCTTTACTGCAGGTGCCAGATGGCTCGTGGGTACCGTCCCTTCCAGTGCAATAAACCAGTGATTAACTGCGAGGCAGTTTCCAAGTGCTCCGCTGCTGCAGGGCCATGTAGCCACGTCCCTGCCTCCACGTCTCGCCAGGGTGTCATGCGTGGCTGCTCTCTGGGGTCTGGTCCTGCACAAAAGTGCCCTCCCGAGAGCCCACGGGGCAGAGCAGGGCGGATGCGGGGGCTTGCAGAGAAGCCCTCGCACCAAGCCGCGGAGTCACGGCACTTACCCGGCACGCGGCAGCGGGCGCCGCCACCATGGGCTCTGCGGCCAGGGCGCCGCAGCGCTGCCAGCAAGTCTCCGGCCTGGGGAGAAGTCTTGTCTTTGTTCAGTCCCCGGGGCCGTATCCTCTTGCAGGGGAAGCACGGAGCGCCAACGCATGGAGGGGGCCAGGCTTTCGCTCCGAGGGGTTCCAGGAGGCCTGGCCGGGCGGCTCGGGCAGCTCGAAGCAGGGGCAGCCCGAGCAGCGGCAGCAGTAAAACAGAGCTTACAGCAAGTGAATTTCTCAAGACATCTGCAAGGACAGAGCTTCGCTGGGCACCATAAATACGCGCACAGAGCAGGGGGCTGCGACAGGCCCCTCTGCTGCCGCGAAGCCCTTAGGAAGGGGCTCTCCAGGGAGGAGAAATGCTGCTCGTTGCCTTTTACTGTACATGTGTCTATTAATAGCTCCGTGGCATTTGACGTTGGCAGCTGGTTTCCTTCAAGGGCGGGCTCGAAAGGAGGCCGAATGTCTTGGGCCGCGTCCCACGGGGAGCGGGAGGCAGCCCCTCCGCAAGGCGCCTGCTGGCCCTGCGGCCGCCCCAGCGCGCGGCCCTCGTCGCCGCCTCCGCGCGGCGTCAGTGCACGTCTCCATCAGCCGCTCTGCACCTCCGCTCCGCTGCACAGGCACGGGGACCGGCGTTGGGTGAAAACAAACGGAAAAAGAAAAAAGGGGAAAAAAAGGAAAAAAAGGGTAATGAAAAGGTCGTCGGCCCTGAGCCGACCCGGGAAATGTCTCGCCGCGTGTCTCAGAGCTACAGCTGCTGCGGGATCCCCTGCTCCTTGTAGCCTGTGAGGAGGAGGGCAAGGGAAGAAGGTTAGTGCCGGCCCCTGCCAGCCTCCTCTTCTCAGGACGGCCCCGGCGAGGCCACGGACCGGGATGGCCCCCGGCTGCTGCTGTTCCCGCCACCGCAGGCGGCCGTGTTCCCCGGTGCCCCGGGTGTGAGGGACTGGGTTTCCCTCCCACAAAACACCCACCAGCCTGTCCTGACCTGCACTGCCCGTACCAGTGAAGCTCTTTCAACTAGAAAAGTTTCACAAATCCAGGCTTTTATTTTCCTCCTCCATTTGAATTACATATTTGGACCATCAGCTTTATGTTTCAAATTTCAAATATTACTGCAAGGTCTTAAATACTTAAAGCTTTCCTCCAGTGTAAGTAAATTTCTTCCCAGCTCTTGTGCAAGACTCCTCTAAGTCTCTTAGGAAAGCTGAGCCCAAAATACCAGCAAGTGCCAAAACCTTCATTTCTGGGGGACTTTGCTGAGCTAAGAAGTGACCCTGGCAAATGAACTTCCCTGTGTGCTGCACAAATCCCCCCGAGATCCTCCCGGAGCTGCTGTTTGGCTAGCAGGGGGAGCGGCAGGCCAGGCTGCCACACTCCCTGGTCGCGCTGCGCTGCCTTCTTTACCAGCCAGCTGAGCAAAAGACTCTCATCTCCTGCAAACAGTGTTTTCTAGGTGAAAATGCAGTGCTTTCTTACACATTTATGCTCCAGCTACGAGTCAGTTCTGAAGGCAAGATGAGCTAGCGGGAAAAGCCTAATGATTTTGGGCTTATGGGTTCATCAGTTTAGCTTGCTTGGGGAAAGAGCACGGGCAAAACTCGGGCTGGAGGGGAGAGCTGGGCCCGCTGCGAGTTCTCAGTTCAGGTCAGCAGGCAAGGTTGTGCTTGCCACAGCTGGCGCTGGAGGCCATACCTTAATTAAAATATAATAGATGTTCTTTCACAGACCTGCACGGTGGTGTTGAAACTGCCTGGAAGCCAACTGCAGTAGCTGAGCTGCTTGCTCTCCGAGTGACCCACATAAGCCAAAGATTACCTGCTTTACACTGACCTTACAGATACACTTTAGACATTTATTAGGTTGCAGGTTCTATATGAAAATAGTTATTGCATTTCTCAAAGAGGGAGAACTACTGTGAAACGAGCATGTTTCTGTCAGGAAGCCTGCGGAGCAGCAGAGTGCAGCAATGTTTTGTACTGCGAGGGCTGGCCCAGAGCAGAGCCTGGCAGGAGCCCTCGCTGGGCCGGCCATGGCTCGGGTACAGACACACGCAGACAGGCACACGAACACGTACACAGGCAGACTGGGACACAGAGGGGTGACGGGCCCGCAGGAACCTCGGCTCCGCACCCGGAGCCGGGTGCCGGCTTCCCGGGGGAACCGGCCAAGCAGCCGGCAGCCTCAAGCCGCTGGGTATGAGGAGGAGCATTAGGAGGAACAGAAACAAACTTACCTTGTGAAACTTTGATGGTGAACAAAAGGAGGCAAAGGAACATAGAAGAAAGAGAGAGGGAGAAATGTAACTGTACACGATATATCCGAAACACATAAAGAACCAGAAAAGAATGAATAAATTGAGGCTGCAGAGTACACAGAGAACATCTGCTCTACGATTCAACATTCACGCCAGAGCTAAACATTGACAACACTTTATTTATTTTAAATGCTTACATTTGAAGTGGATGGTTTAATTCGAGGCTCTTGTTTAGAAAGGACAGGGGAATCCTCATCTGCCTTTCAGGAGCTGAGCCAAAGAGCCTGGACCAGCACCTTGGAGCCCAAGAGACGCTCTGACGAGCACTGCCCTCGCTGATATGGCTCCTTCCTGTGTCTCCTTTAACGGGAGGTGCCAAAGGAGGCAGCAAACAGGACATGGCAGCGAGCGAGATGGGCGGCATGTCCCAACACACGAAGCGCTGGGGGAGCTCAGCTCCTGACCGTGCCTGACGATGCTGCTGCCAGGCATGCTCGCGCCCCAGGACAATGCACAGCTACCGCTGCCTGCAATCCCCGCTGTCATGGAAAAAGTTTAAAGACCTTTATCCCACTGCAGAAAAGTCATTTCACTTACTTTCCTTGGGAATGGTTACGGAGCAGCTCTATTGGGATTAGAAAAAGAACAGCAGGTCTCTCGTGCATCTCCCCAGGCAGCCTGTGGAGCCAGGGCCGCAAGCCCTGGCTGCAGGAGGGCGCTGATGCTGGCACCTTCACTCCCGCAGCGGCACGGGGACCACAGCCTGAGCTGGGGCTGCCTTCCAGCACCGCTCTTCATTCCTTGGCTACGCTCACCAGAGGCAAAACAGCTCCTGAGCAAGGAGTCCCTGGACTCCGTCCTCTGCGCCACCTCCATGTGACGTTTTTATACTGATTACTGGGCTATTTCTGCCAAGAGAGAGCATAAAACCCCTCTCCACAAGGCTCTGGCCACTGAGGCGTTTCTGAAAGGCCTGTTCCTTGCACCTGGTCTGCGCGGGGCTCCTTTTAGCTTGCGGAGCCGTGGGCTGGGTGGCGTGGGGACAGGACATGCCTTTCCCAGTGGGCAGCCTGCCCGGAGAGCCGCATTGTCCCGTCGTCCTTGGCTGGCTGCCAGAGTGCTGGGGCAGCTCCGTGCCAGAAGCGGGGCCGGCACCGCGCGAGTGGCCCAGTGCTCTAGAGCCCAGGCCGGATCCAGTAGCGCAGTGTGGGTGACAGAGACCTGGGTGATGGAGACCTGGACGGAAACTCGGAGACCCAGAGACCCGGGCAGTGACCTCCTGCCAAAGAATCAAGTGCTTCCCTTCCATCTGCCTTGGCTTTGAGAGTGCAGCTAAAACCAAGACCTGCTTCGAAAGCCACACGGCTGGTTAAGGACGTTACCTGCTCGGTGTCTAAAGGGGCCTGCTGGCAATTCATTTAAATGGGCAGAGACACCATGAAAGCGTCCTGTGCAGCTGCACTGCCAAAGGCAATTCAGCATGGCAGGAAGGGGCATTTGGCTAGTCTGCCTCCTGGGATAGCCCCGCTGAAGGACACAGGGATGGGAAGGCCGAGTTGGCCCCAATTGGTCACTCCAGCCCCCATCCCCTCCCACAGACACGGTCCCCGTGAGTGTGAGCTCCCCAGCAAGAGACAGGGCAGCCGGCCCGGGGGAGCTCGTCAGGGCTCTGACCTTCCCGGCAGAAAACAGGATTTCCTGGGTTTCCACGCGGATCTGCCTCGCTGCTGGGCAAGTGTGTGTTCCCAAGGCCAAACTGCTGCCGCCCGCTGCCCCGCTGCTCCTGCCCATCGCTTGCTCTCACCACCGCTGGGCTCCCTCCGAGTTGCCCGCGTGAAATAAGGGCCTGAGACTGGACACAAACATCCAGCTGCAGCCTTACAAGTGCTGAGGGGGGCCAAAAGATTCGTTTACGTTTTACAGGCTCTGCTCCTGCTTATACCTCCCTGCATGGAGTTTCTCTCTCCACAACAACATGCTCTCGTGCACTCACATTCAGCTTGTGATTCACTACAGCCCTCAGATTCTGCTCTGATGAACAAGTTGCTCCCTAGCCTCTGTTTATGCAGTTGATTGAGCCTTCCTTAGTATCTTGGACCTGCCCTGACGCCACGGCATTTTACTTGTTTCAGACGATTTCTTTGACTCACGGGGACTGTCACAGGACAGTACCTGCGTCCTTCCAGCTGTCTGCACGCTGCCTAAGCTTCTTCTCTCATCCATCACCCAAGCCACAAGCAAAGCTCCTGAAGAGACCTTTCCAAACACCTCCTTTCTACATCCTCTGCATCTGAGGATGAATTACAGAAAATGCATTCAGAAGACAGTTCCCAAATGAGTTTTCACCCAGGCGTGGCCTCCCTGGCCAGCTTACAGGAACGCTCTGCAGGACGGTGTCAGAGGCTGAAAGTTGACATGTGCGTCTAATGAGTCGCCTCTATTTATAAAATTAATTTCTCTGTTCTAGAGGGGAATTAGACCAGTCTGACAGGGTTTGTCTTTGACAAATGCAGGTTGACTGTTATTTTCTTTCTTTGTATTCCCTAAATGTGTGCAAGTCATTTGTTTGATGACTTGTTCCGGGAATGGAAGTATCGCTGATTGGCCTATAATTCTTCTCATTTTCCCCCTCATTAACGAGAGGCAGTGTGACATTACCCTCCAAGCGCTCCTAGGGGCAGAGGCTCCCGCGCAGCTTCCCTTTCAGCGGCCGCGCACTAGGCAGCAGGAGGAAGTGCAAAATCGCAATCAGCCTCCCCAGCAGGTCCCTGGCTCTCTGCAGAGCGACACGCGGCGCGTGCTGCAGCACATGGCTCTGCCCGCGCCGGGCACAGCAGCCCCAGCTCCGGGCACCAAGGCAGAGCAGCTCGCCACTGCTGTGGGGCCTTCCCAGCCCTCTCCGCGCCGCCAGCCACAGCTCTCGCTCGCCCTGCAGCCCCCGTTGCCCCCATGATGGCACGCCATGAGCAGGCCAGGGTGGGGTCGTTCCTGTCCCTCGCTTGCCTAGCCAAATGCAGCTCCCTGTTTGGCAGAGGCCCCTGAGGGTTGCTGCCCCTTGCACAGACTCAGTTTAGCTGTGCGCAAGTCAAGCAAAACACCTCAGACTGAAATGTGTCGTTTCTGGTGCTTGAGAAGTTGCTGCGTTTCTAAATGACTCAGTTATTCTTCCTAAACGTGAAAACAAAACATGAAAACAAAACGTTTCGTGTCAGACCTGGCAGGGTGTTTGATCCAGCTGGGAGCGACTGATCACTTGTGGCCTTTCTTTTGTTTGGAAAATGAGTTTTTCACTTGTTCTCTATCAGGCAAGAGCTGCCTTTTTCACTCGTTTTTTTTTTTCTCTGCCATGTGAGTGAACTCACAAACTCGCTGTGTGTGAGGCCTCGGAGCCAGCAGCAGACTCCCCGGGCTGCACCTTGCCACGCTCCATGGAGCGGGCTAACTCAGCACCCTGGCTGCTCCGCTCCTCCCCGGGCGTAGCAGAGGGCCTGGATGACCTTGCAGGGACCTCACTGCCACCCACCCAAACCGAGCCCAGCAGCAGGTGCAGCCCGAGAGCCAGGTGGGAACCGGCCCTTGGGGCACTGGGGTAGCTGCACACGTGCAGGGGTGAACACACAGGGACGGGATCACGGACAAACTGCACGATGGACACACACGCTCGCTGCGCCGCGCCGGGCTTCGCCCACTGCTCTGCCAGCGCCTGGGCTGCCTCAGAGCGGAGCAGGCGTCTGCGAGACGCGTTAGCCAGCGGGTTTGGCAGCCAAAAACGTGCACTGCTTCCCTGCTGCGTTCTCCAGTTCCACCCATTAATTCTCCAGGTGGGTGTCTGCAATCTCCCAAGCGCCTCTCTGCCGCCTTGGCTTGCAGCCACCAGTGTCCCCAGCAGCAGTGGCCGAGGTGAAGTCTTCAGAGAAAAAGGCAGGAGCTCCTGGTACGTTACTCAGGAGAAGCCCTCACTTCAGGTGCGCTTCCCCCTTGGTCTGGAGGCTCTCGGACTTCCTGGCACTGGGGCAAATCCCACCTGGAAGCTGGGATGGCCGTGGGGATGCACTCAGCACCTTCACTGGCCCCTCCTGGCCCGGGAGATGAGAGGAGCCCATCGCCCTCACCCTCTGCTGCACAGCGCAGGGGAAAGAAGCTGCTGGAGCCAGAGAAGTTCAGGCAATGGGGAAGCTCACTCCAGTCAAGGCTCAGGTGGCAAAAATGTGTTTGTCATTGATACTAATGGAAGCAAGGCATGAACATCCCTTTGCCGTATCTCAGAGTACACTACGGATACAATAATTTTGTCTTTGGCTGAAACATGAGGGGGAAACTTACAGAAGCAGAACCAAGTTTTAACTGCTTGAAAAGGGGCTTTTTCAGATTTACTGACTGCAGGAGCACAACTTCCACTTTTCCCCAAGTTTCATTTTGCAGCAATAAAAGTCTTTAGCAGATGGAGTTACAGGGTTTGAATTTTAGACGGGCAATGCCGAGATCATACAAAGTGCACTAAATGGGTGACCTAAATAGTGTGTGTTTAAAGAGGGGTTCCTCTCTTCTTCTCCCAGACTGTGGCTTCAGACCCCTCAAAAGGACAGAGGATCTCCTTCTCGGGAGCACTTTCAGACAAGCTGAACTGTCCTGCTCAGCCTAAATAAAGTCAGGTCCTGAATGGAGAGGAATGAGGTTGTAGCTGGGAATGCTCTGTGGATGAAGGGGCCCTGGGCAGGATGGGGGAGGCAGGCGCTGGGATGCACCTGGGCAGAGCAGCCACCCCACAGGAAGGCCTGGCTGGGGCTCCCGAGGGAACCGGGGCGCTGCTCCCACCAGGGCAGAATGGGGCTCCGACAGCAGCGCCGGCCACCCGGCTGCCACTGCTGCAGGGGCAGGTTTCACCCTCCCTGCTCTTCTCATTCACATGGGGGAGAGGAAGCCCCTGACCTGAGTGGTGCGTTGGGAGACTCCCCCGATGTGTCGCAGCGCAGCCGAGTACCCTGCCCCGCGGTGCCCCCGAGCAGCACCACAGTCCCCAGGGGCCTCAGCCGCAGCGTAGCAGCGTGGCAGGGAGGGTGAGCGCACCGTACTTACTTGCAAGAATGACCATGTCCATGCCCCAAAATATACTCATAATCCAGCCAACCATCACAATCGCTGTGAGGATCTGAATGAGTGCGGCGGCGATGTTGAGCCAGAAGACACAACACATGTGCCTGTCGGGGAGGTCGGTCCGGGCGCCGCATAGCACCGTGAAGGCTGATACAAACGTCCCTACGGAGAGAGCAGCAGTAAAACAGCCAGTGAAAGCTGTGGCTTTGGGCCAGATGCCTTCTGTTAGGTCCACTCTTCACAGGAACTCCTGCCGCTCCCGCCGCAAAGAGGAAAGCCTGGAAACGCTCCATAGGGTGCATGCAGGGAACACAGGACACGCCGAGGCCTCTGCATGCAGGCACCCGACGCCGAGTCCTGCGTCTGGAGACCACAGGGCCCATGCCACGTGGCTTGCACCGCACGAGCCTTCCCGCCTTGCTCAGTGCCAGCAGCATGGCAAAATTCTACAGTCTTGGATGAAAAATGACCGTAGAAACCTAGCATATATGGGAATGACAGTCAAGTCCTCAATGGATAGGAATGAACTTGTACCCCGGAAAGTTCCGAGCACCTTTAGCAGCTGTGTGTTACCTTTCCACAAGAGATAAACACGTTTGCTGTTACAGACTACTCAGATTGCCTATGGAGAGGGACCTCACTGCTGGCAGGGTCAATGCCACCTTCCTAGAGGCCAGTTTAATCCTGGCATTCCCCTTTCACGAGACAGAGACGAACAGATGGAGGCACAGCCCCCTCTAACTCAACCACACGACTAACTACTGCAATGACACCGATATATCAGGATAAAAACCAGGATAGGAAACCAAGACAGAAGAAGACTTTTCAGATTTCTGCCCCCCAGCACCCCATGCACCAGCAGTTGTTCATGCACTGCGGACAGCCGCCGTGGGCCTTACTGCCTCCTCCTGGCCCCCTTTCCAAGATGAGGAGCATATTTACTCCACAGAAGAACTACAGGAGAAAATCCTAGAGAGAATTAGTGAGAACATTAGCAGCCCTACGAAGCCGCATGCTCCTGACACGTCTCTATGAAAACAGTCTGTTACTATTCACAAATATCACTCCAGAAAGAGCACAGGCAGAAAGCAGGGAGCTAATGAGGTGCTGCAGCTTCACAGCTTGTCATGGGCAAGGGAATGAGCTTGTTTCTGACAGACACAAAAGCCTTGTTGAACACTGGGGCCACAGCGAGTCCCTCCATCTGGCTGAAGGTGGGGAGGGACACTCGAATCGATGGCTTTACATCGGGGAAGGGTGAGGAAAACTGAGAGGGGGAATTATCCCCTTGCCGGGGGCTGCAGGGGAGGCACCATTGACCACCTGCCCCATCGCTGCCTTCCCATCAGTGGGTCATAGCCAGGAGGCAGAAACTCCCAGGACTGCTGTCTACTGCCTATTTTTAATCTCCCGTCTTCTCACCATCCTCAAACCCAGCATCTCCCTAACGCTCCTGCGGCTCCTGGAACACCACGTCTCATCCCGCCGCTGCCAGGGCCAAATCCAGCCTCCCACGAGCCGCCGGCGGTGCAGCCAGTGGGCAGGCGCTGCCTGAGCAGCCCCGCAGGGCTGCATGGCCGCACATGGAGCCCGTCGTTCATTGGAAATGTTTCCATATTTATAATGAAAACAAAGATTGTTCCATCTCACCTTACCTTCATTCATCACAATACAGAAAGGTCGTAAGGAGCAAAAACTCTTAAGAGACAACTTCAGATCCTTCCAGTGAAGCTTCTACGGGTTTTACATCATTGCAGTGAGGTGCAGAATTAGCTAATCAATCCTCTAAACACCACCGTGACTGAACGAATGTCTAGCCCCATTAAAAGGTGATAAAGCAAGCAAAGAAGTTAAGTGTTCACGTCTGGCTACAGAACTGATACTGAGCCTAGGATTATGGTTTGGATTCTTGGCTTCCAGTTACATGTTCCAGCCATTTTCCTGATTGTGGAAGTTGATATAATTAGTTAATGTTTTGTGAGGCTGTTAGCATTTTAAAAAGCAAGAATTGAGATACATCAGAAGACATAAAGTTTGAACATTTTTCTTGCACTCAAGATAACTTTCTTTTAGAGCAGAAGTATTTTGTCTACATCACACCAAAACTAGAGAAAATGCTCTTCTCCAATCCTGGCTGCACTTTAAATTGTCAAGTGGAAGAAAGAATTACAAATATATTAGCCAAGGTGGAGGATTTCCCGTTAAGAAACTAGCTGACATCCATGTTTCCAAACACAGCAAAGTTTACATCAGGAGCACATACTCAGAGAGAAGGAATCTGGATCTGTCCATACCTGGTGACTGCATCACAGTTGGGACATCAAACCATTTAGCTTCATGATCATTATTTAAATATTTGGGTACCTATAGCATATAAATTATAAACTTGATAAACAAATTACAGATGGAATTGTTCTATCAGCTGTCCAAAAGATCTCAGAACATGACCTGCAAACATGAACTGCTGACACTGGAAGCAAATGCAAACGGAAAGTCCTGAGAGCCCTGCCAACATAACATGAGATAAATATTCTCAAGAATATGAAGCATCTTATATCTTCCCAAGAAAAAAATGCCTAAAACCCAGAAGAATCTGGGATTATTCTAAACCGTGAATATCCAGTGCTTAATTCTAATTCTCTATTCAACTCAGAGTAGGAGCTTATTCCACTGGGAGTCTGTCCTAGGTGACTTCATCCCACAGGTGGATAACGCCAGAAACTGAGGTGGTCAGTAAGGGTTATAGAATAAGTCCCAGAGTTAAAAACAAGCGGCTGACAAGTTAAGAGCTTCACTCTATCAGGAGAAAAGTCAGCAATGCGCATGGGGAATATTCACCACAGCAGAGGAGAGCAGAACCTCTGGGTTGCTGGAGCGTGGAGTAGTTCAGCTGCTGAACGGGAAGGGGCCAAGTTATCCTGGGGACAGCGGAGGCAGATACAGGTGAGCTTTTTTGCCCTTCCTCACTTCTCTGTTCTATTTTCTCACATTTTTTAGGCAGAACAAGTCCTCTCTCCAACACACTCTGCTGTCTGCATGCTGGTAACCGTGCAGTTATGGTTGACCCCAGAATATAAGCTGCTGGTTCCTGGTTTTGCACACACTGAAATAGTAGGAGATAAATTTTTTTTTACTTCTTTTTTTTTTTTTATGGGAATCCTACTCCTAGAGGAAAAACACAATTCAGAGGGGGCTCTCCTGGCTTACTATGGCTGGAGCACCTCATTGGGGTGGAGGAAGATGGGTGATGAAGCCCAAGGTCTGTCCTGAGCACCATCTCTTTCCTACATGTTATTTACGCACTGCAGTGACCACATTATGGGACGCCTCACACTGTGAGTGAGAAACATTTATCTCCTGCTTTTACAGGAAAGTCTGTCCTGGACACAACTGCGGGAATGAACCCAAGTGTGGAACCTGGCAAGCGTCATGCAGAGGACCTGGCTGGTGAGCAAACTCTAATGGCACCTTCCCCTGAGAGAGCATGCAGGCGCACGGTCACTCAGAGCGAGGCACAAACCACAGGACACCGAGCCAGCGACCAACCTAACGCTTCCCACGGGCTACCAGATTGCCAGAGCTTCACTACAGAAAGCCTCTCTACTGCAAGGGGAGCATGTCTGACAAGCTGCCCTGCCACAGGTGGAGGAACGGCAGAAACCAAAACCACCATAACAAGGGCAGCATGTACAGCTGCTGCTGGTGGTGGTGGTCACACCTACACAGGCATGAAGAGGAACCCAGGAGGCCACAGAGTTATTTGCAGACAATCTCCTATAGGTCCCGGGAGTAAATAAGAGAGTGAGATAGTAGCTCTTTGACTCCTTTCAGAGGGAAGAGCAGAACCATGTTGCGGCCTAGGAGCTGGGTGAAGATGCAGGTAAGCACAGGCAGAGATGGGAGGAAGGGGGTACAGGAACTTGGAGTGTTTTAGGGGATGCCAAAGAATATAGGGTTGGTGCCTGGAGAAACAATTAGTGCAATTTTGTGGGAATGAGGAATACCTTTGTGGCTTTCTTGTGTTGGGGAGTACTGGGTGTGGAGATATTTCATGTGCTTTTTGAGCTTTGGAGGTAAAATGCATGTTATATGTTTTTGAACAGTGCTGGCAGGTATGTTATGTGGCTTATGTGAAAATTCATGGGGTGTGCTGTAGAACAGTGTGAGCAACCAAAGCACTGGGGAAAGGGTAATAAGGACTGCACTTGTTTCCTTGGTATTGTAGTACATAGGTTATCTAGGGTTCAGTCATCTGTGGGTCCTATGTGACCTGAATTCCTTGTTAAACTCTAATTAGCGTTATAAAGACCTATGTTTGCAGTTGTAGAAGCCTCTCTAGTCCTTGTTGTCAATTGAAATGCTAAACTATAGTCCTTTGGGTTATGATGAGGGGAAAAAGAGCTACTAAAATGTGCTCAAAAATGGCCTACAGCAGTGTCTCTTCACGCATCCGCCATGCCCTCGGCTCAGGCAGGGTAGAGCTGTGCTGCAGAGAAGATGCTATTAGCAACACAATAAAATGAAATTGCTCGGGATTAGGGCTCCGTGCCTCTCAGCAGGAGGATCTATCTGCTGCGCTCCTTGAGCAGGCAGGCACAAAGTAAAGCCTGGAGCAGCCTTGAGGCCAGGGCGGGCGCCTGCTGCCACATCTGCCAATTTCTGCCCTGCTGGAGCTCATTAGGAATTAGGCTGCATCAAAGACAGTGCCAGTGCAGGTGTATTACCTAAGCCTGCTCAGATAAGCACACTTTCTTATTGCAGCTCTCCTGGCAGAAAAGTGCGGTTCAGGAAGGCATTTCATGTACTGCTTGTGTGCAAGCTACAGTGGCTTTTACAGCTTGTAAGCGCAGAGGCTCATGCCAGGCCTGCCAAGCATCTCTACCATACCTCAAGGCCCCCAGCTCTTTTTTCTTTTTCCTGTGGCTCCCTCCAAGAGTTGTAATTGCTGGCAAGGGGTGCACGCAGCAGTGATTCGCACTCTGGTCAGTAGCAGAAGCCCAGGTTTGGCTGGCTGGAGGGCCTCGTCCTGTGGGAGCTCATGTGTTCACGTGTGTTCATAAAATGTATGCCCTTACATATGTGCATAAAATGGCACTGCCTTTGTATGGGAAACTAGTTTCTTCATACTTAGTATTTTAGAAAAAAAAATATATTGAGGGGGAAAAGTGTTTCACCACAAACTTCCAAATAGAGACTGCAGAAAACTTTCACAAACCTCAGGACTAAAAATATGCACCAGAAATCTTAAATTATTTGAGGCAGACTGCATGAAGAGGAAGTGACTTACTGCAGCTTTTGTCATACACAGAGCCATCAGCGTTATTTCTGTGCTGCAGTTCTGTAGTGTTTTCAACACTTGAAAGCCGCTGTCCCTAACCAGTTAGATGACAGTACAATTTGTCCCACTGCCAGATCTTTCATAATCATTTTGTGAGTTGTTTTACAGTCCACTCCTGCATGACAGCCTATGGCTTAATTCTGTTGACTTGATGCCTAAAAGTAAGCATGTCCTTGAAGTGCTTGGAGCGCTCTTGCCAAATGGTGAGGCACAGCCCCAGCTGTGGGGTAGTATCCACAGTGGCAGAGAGACCTATCGGCTTCTTCCTGAACTCCCCTTGTGAGTTTTCCTGCTCTTGTACCTGCCTCATTCCCAGATTCCCCCACCCACCCTTTTTAAATAAAGAGGTGGTTGCAGAGCTGCCACAGGTATTTTGTGCCATACTTTCCAACAGTTTAAACAGTTGGGGGGAATGTATGATTTCCTGAAAGGAAAGAAAAAGCTTTATTATGCAGAAGCTTAGAAATAGGAAATGGAAAAGGTTTAGCAGTTTATGCTCCCTTTTCTCCCCTTGCCAGTGATGCAGGAGCACCAGCCCAGGTTCCTGCCCAGCTCCCCTAGTCTGAGAGGGCTTCCCTCTCCCCTAGCAGGAGATCAGGACAGGAAGGACAGAAACCAAGAGGAGGGAACAACTTTTCTTCTAAATCATCTCACTTTCAGACTACAATCTGAATTCACAAACACCTCCAGAAGTTAGTTTTTGCCTCCTGTTTTCTTCCTGTATATGTAGAAATAATTGCATTTTATGCTACCGCTACTGACATAATTTGGACGTGGCTTTTCATCCAAGCCTTACGTTGCTCTCAAAGCTTCCTGATTTGTATCTAGAGAACACCTCTCCTAACTTAAGAGCAGCCATGAAAGTTGGAGATGAAGAAACTTTGGGGTGTTTTAGCACGTCCAGCTCCTACAGGGCTGTGGAAATAAGAGCTATGTAACTCTCTAAAATAAGAAAAATCCAGTGAGTTCTCCAAAGCTTTCAAAAATACTCTAGCCAATTACACAGCGATGGATCCTCCGTACAAAGGAGAGCCTTCCTGCTGCACAAAACAAGGCAGAGCTGTGTGGCAGGGCAACCTCAACTTCTTTACCAGGATGAGGGGTCCAGATGTTAATGCTCAAAACTACTGCCTCACTGTGCGAAGCCAGAGCAAAAGCTCTTCCTCTGTCTCCCTTTGCACAGGTTAGGTCAGTACTGGTGGTGCCCGTGAGAGGCTGCTCTGGCTCAGCAGAAGGAAAGCATCAGGCTGAGGGGAAAGGGCTGTCTTTGCTGCTCTTTCCCAGTTGCATTCAGCCACACAGGCCCAGCTCAAGAGCTGTGGTGACACTGTCTCCTCCTCTTTTTGACTGCTGTCTTACAACTTAGCCCTTTGAAGCTGCCCACCATGCTGGCTCTGTTGCAGAGGAATGGATTAACTACTTCCAAGATGCATAGAGCAGTGCCTCTGAGCTTGCTCTCATACCCTAGAGTCCTTAACTGCGAAGACAAATTGTGTTAATTAGGGACTACCTAGACATAAGACAAAATTAATCTCATTAGGAAGTTAGATGTGGCAATTAGACTTTTGCTACAGACTAAGATAGCTGAAATGGAACTGTAATGAAGTGCACTGGCTTTCAAAATCACTGCAAAATAGAAATTACATTTTAAATAATAGTGTAAAACAAAGCTGACACATGTTCAGAGATCAGTGAACAGTGAAGATGAGATGAACAAGAAGGCACTATTTTAATCGGCGTTCTAGACTGAAGCGTCTCGAACAGGGATGTAGTGGGAAGCTGCCAGAGCTGCAGCCCGTAGTGTCGAGTACCATCTGAGAGACCAGAACTTGCTCTTGGCTTTGCTGCAGGCTTGGCAAGTAGTTCTGAATCTGTAGTTCTGTTCTGGTAAAAATATATTAATGCTATTGCTTTTTTTTATTTGCTTTTCTCTTTAGATGGCCCCTATCCCAGGAAACTTGCTCTTCCATGCACCCAACAGCAGGACCCATGATCTCTGTTGTGCTACTCTAAGGCATCTAAAGACCACTTCTCCCTTTCATAGGGCACTTTTCGCAAGAGCATTATCCCCCAGCTGGCAGGCAAAGGCATCACACACCTGCTGTCTTGGTCATACATATTGTAATGAAATATTTAGGAAACAATGCTTTTTACTATAAGTTTGGCTTTAATTCTTTTCTGATGCCTACCCAGTAGCCACTTTAACTGCAAATGTCTAGAAGTCTCTTTCTGTCCTCCTCATCTCAGTTTATTTAGGGATCGACAAATAATTCCCTTTGCCTGATGTGGCCATTTGAAAGTATCTCAGTTTCTTCTCCGAAAAGCCACTTTTTGCCACAGCACCACTGACAGCTCTTGAAGGCATGGCAATTCTTGTTTTTGAACTTATTTTTGAAGAGCTGTTCTGGCTTCTAAACATAAGCATAACTGATGTTACAGTGTCCTTACACTCATAGGGTAAAAAGCATGTGAGGGATTATGCCATGATATATGAACTTTAGGTAAATAGGCGTCATCCTTCAACAATGCCCCTTTTAGTGAACATAGTTATATCAAAACACTCAGACAGCTTCTCAGACAGTTCTTTTAAAAGAAATATAGACTTGACTCGGGCAAAATTTCTAGGTCTCCTTCCATTTCTGCAATGACTGGTCTGTCTCTCCAGTCTGAAAATGAAGCTGAAGGAAACAACATGCATTAATTGAACAGGTCAGAAAAACAGATGGCAACCCTGTTGTGTTTGGGAGCCAGGTTATCCTCAGATAGAGGCCTCTTGGCCAGCCATGCATCCAGATGCATCTGCCCCTGGCAGAGCTAGGTAAGTGTGCTTGTGTGGTCTTAAGATGGTCAGCAAATTAGACTAATTCTTCCAAATGCCCCCAGCATGCCACTGTCTCTAGGAATTGCCCTTCCAGTTTGCATGAAACTGTATCTGATTTACCCTTATTTCCATTATTCACTTGGAAAAAATATTTTTCCAAGTATCAACCACTCAGCTACAAGTAGTCACTATATAAAAATGCACATCCACTTTTATTGTAGATGACAAAGTAAATTTCTAACATCTCAATCTAGCAAGTAATTATTCTGAGTGAAATAAGGAAAGTAATACCTTCATTATATAGCAATTCAAAGACACAGTTCTTCAGAGGATAGAGAATATTTGTAGGGGTGAGATGTACTGGGGAAAATTATTATATAACAATAATTTAAAAGTTACTGTTGTCTCAAGCAGTCTGGCTCCTTTCTACATTCCTAATGCTGAATAGGTTACAGCAAAGTTAGAGAAAATGTTGAAATGGTTTTGCTCTCCTGTGCAAGACTACTCGAGCAGCCTAAATGTTAAAAGGGTGACGCTGAAATGAGATTCAGATTTTTATTTTTAGTTTTTAAATTCTTCCATATCTTGCTGCGAATGCACCAGACTGGGGTAGGGACCAGCCCTGCAACCCAGTGTTGATAGCGCAACAGAAGAATCGCCCAGTGTGTTTCAGTACTTCTGTACTGCTTGGTTGACAAACCAGACTTCACTACAGCCCTCTCAATCAGCCTCCCACCATGGTTTCTGCAGCAGGGCAGCGCTTTGGGGAGCACTCATTCCCTCTAGGGCAGCTTGGAGGACTCGGTGCCATCCAGCCCTGGCAGTCTGAACCTCGGATGCTCCCCTCGGTTGAAGCTTGGAATGAGTAGGGAAGGCAGGGGAAGATGTCTCCTCACGCAGGCTGGCTGGCACCCAGGGGATGTGCTTCTTGACAGGGAAGGCTCAGCTCAGGGACTATCCATCTAGCCTTTATTCGCTCCTCTGTCGTTGCTCTTTTCCTACTGCCAAAAGAAAAAAATCTATATTGGTCCCAGTTTCATCTCTGACAAATTCACTGACTCCTCCAGAGTTACACTGGGGATTAATTTGCCTCATCAGGTCAAACCTGATCTTGGCAGTAATTCGGAAGTGCAAAGACCAAAAAGACAGTGCCTTTAAATAACAGTAGCAGGCTGTGGCAAATAGATTATATGCCTGCAGCATCCTGAGAACCTGAATGCAGTTCAGGCATAAACTCGAGCAGAGACATGCATCCACGTGAACTGAGCTTACAGAAAGCTGTTCCTATAAGCATGCCTACATTAAATACATGTACAGAGAGCCCACTCCAGCCCTCTTCTAACATTAGCCAGTTTCAGAGCTGTACTGAGGACAGATGCTGCTCAGTGTGGTAGTCAATGTCACTCTCCTTGCTCTGTAGCTGAGCAGGACTGTGGTGCTCAATGAACCTGGCAGGTTCTCCAGGCTCAGTTTGTGCCCAGAAATTATGCAGTTGGGAGACTAGTTGTCTGGCTCCTGTAACCCTAAAGTGTTTCATACCTGACTATTGTCTGAGATCCATTGCTGTCATGAATTCTTTGTACTTGCATTCAGTCTATGGCACTGTATAGCTGAAACTAAGGCAGGAGCTACACCTTTAGCTCAGCTGCTGGAAAAGGCCTGTGGTATCTCTGTTAACTGAGTTGTTGGCACTTTTTCCTGCTGCACACGGGCACCGACAGACTCGCTGCAGTTGCCCTCCCTTCACTTTCTAGTCTTCTCGGTAGACTTCCCCGTTCACAAGCCTTTAAGTGCCATCTCTGTCTCCCTTATGGTGACTCCAATTTCTGCATCTCCAGCTTCTGACATGTCTTGCCTAGCCTTTCTGGTATCTCTGCTTTACCTTCCTCTTGTCTCAAATGAAAGGTTTCTTATCCCTTTAGCTATCTGCAGCTCTAACAGGAAACATGAAATAACAAAAGGCTACATTTGCTTCTGTCCAAATCAGTGAGTGGTGGCGGAAAGGTAAATTTCACTGATAGGAACTGTGGAAAGCCTGAGCTTTCTCCATGCCTAAAGCATCAGGTATGGAAAGCTGTCTGGAAAGCGGACCACAGTTATATTGCTATATATCCCAATATTCTCTTCCTACTCAGAATTCCTCTTTTATACTAATTTCTACAAGTGTCTGTTTCTACTGTTATAGCACACATTTAAGCATTAAATTGCTTCACATTTCTAGCTACAATAATTCGTTTTTCTTTTGTTTTGGTGATAAGAATGTATAATTTTGTATTCTATCATTTTTTACAAAAAAAAATTCTGGTACAGTATCATACAAAAGCAACAATCTGACACATTAGAGCTATTCTGCTATCTTTTATTGTGCCCGCAAAGAAGAAATAAGCAAGTATTTTTAGCTGACTGTGCCATACAGAATAAGCTGATAGCAGAAGCCTGTAATTGTCATTCAAAAGAGCATTTGTTTAACCAGATGCAGTCATGAAAAACTACCTGAAATTTTACAATTAGTATTTTCTAGCACAAAATGCCTATTCTATGCAAAAATATAGAGATGTATGTACAATTAGGACTACATTGCAAAGCAGCTTCATATTACTGTGCTTTCCTTGGAGACCGATTAGGTTGGACAACACCCTGAGCTATAGAGCCATTCACAGTAAGTGGCATGACTGTATCTCGGATACAAGGGTAATTAGGACAATGTAAAATAGCTAAGCAGAAGACACTTCTGTAGGATCCCAAGTCATTATATCATCTATCACATGAACAAAGGCAGTAGGAAATGGGCATAAAGGACAGCAGGGGCAAAGGGAATTTTAGGGTCAGGATCAAGGTCCTTCTGTTAACCGTTTCTGAGGATCGTGTTGGTCATAGCTCTCATCCCCCTCCCCAAAAAAAAAAAAGTACTGAGGAGGAACTTCTGCCCAGTAAAAGCACTGGGTGCTGCTGTCTGGAAGCCGAGCAGAATTGGAATAAGGGGCTGGCCTGCAGTGGCTTATGCACTGTAGGTGGAGTAAGCGGCCTAACTGGGGATCCTTCATGAACTGTGCAAGCACAGAGCAAGCTTAAGGCTGCAGGACTTCCATAGCAGTTCTTGTTCTTTTCCCCTACAGGAAGCCAGAGAGCCCTGTGCTCATTAGAAATCTCTCATTTCCCTCTGGAACACGTTCTGTGTTCTTCTTAAATGCTGCTAGAAGGCCAGTGTTTTGAGAATGCTCTGGAGAAGGCAGCGTGCTCCAGGTGTTGGACCCAAAACTGATCTGTTCCTGCAGAGACAGCTTCATCCTCTGAGGAGTTTAAGCAGCTCTCTGTCTTTGCCCTTCAGCTCCGGTAGGCAAACATAAGCTGCCATTAGGATTATATGTGGGCTCTTGGCAGGATGTGTGGAACTGGAATGACACGGGGATCCTGGCCAAGTGACCTGGTGAAAGACCTGCTAGACCTTGCATGCCTCACCCAAGAGACAGTAATGGATGTCAGCAGGATGTCCCAACCTGGGGTGTGTGCTGGTAGCGTTGGTTCACCTGGAATCAACTTTTCTTTTTGTCCCTCTTACAAAGAGAGACTGGATGTGGGGAGGGTTGAGGGTAAGAAGAGGACTGAACAAAGGGAACTGATGATGATCCACTCTCTTCACTATGAATTGAACTTACATTGATCCTGATACACATGGGAGGAAGGCCAGAAAAGTTATTAAAGTACAGGCATGCAATTCCAACTTGTGGGTTAGGAACTTGCACACACTATCATTAGGAGGAAAGGAACATTAAAGGAGGTGCTGGCACATCTGTTGGCTGTACAAATCAAAGTCTGTCCAGCGCTATGGGAAAGTTTGGTCTTTTCGCTATCTCGGTGACAAATGACACAGCACACACAGCACAGACAGAGCGTACCCCGTGCACGTGATTATATATAGTGTCACATCTCCAGACTTGCAATTAAGGCAGTGAGAGTCTAGAGGGAAAGTGCCTTTTATTTTTCAAGTTGGTGAAGATGAACAGCTGAGCCAAACTACTCCGCAGGGGAGAGAACACGAACATAGTTCTTATCCTTCTCAAACGTCTGGCTCCAAACTATTTATAATGCTTCAGTTTTTTAACATATGCAAATAACTGCAGATATTCTTCCACTCATTTAGTATTGAACATACTGTCACTTTTTCTCCTAACTTACATGCTGACCAAGAGTAGTACATATTCTAGTTTTCATCTTTAAGATTTCATAAAAAATTATGATACCTCAGGGTGTTTGTGTAAATATATAGAGTAGTGTTCCCCTGTTGCACATGAGGGAGGCAGAGAAGTTAAAATGCAGACTTACTAAAATATTTAAGTGCTTAAATCCCTCTGAAATCAAGGAATTCCAACCTAAACGCCTGAGACCATAGAGAAACAGCTGTAAGGAAAGCATAAATTTCTGGCTTTTCTAGTTTAGCTTTACTATCTTCCAAGGGTTTTTGCAATAAAGCAAGTGACACATATAGGCTAGGATTTGGAGCTTTCTCATATGAAGGATGTACCCAAAGATGAAGTGCTAGCAGATGTGTTTCCCCTACCAGCTCTGCTGTGAGGTGGTGCAATCTCCAGCTAGGACATAAGACAGACATGCAGAGGCAGTAACTTCTTAACTTGCAACAGTTAATTTCCTGGGGTAGTTGGTCAAGAAGACAGAAGAGCGAGAGGAGAAACCTTTCTAGGTAGTTATCACAACCACAGCTTGCAGCCAGACTTTGCTCCTGGTTGGCTTGGGTGCACCAACTTCAGAGATTCATCTAAGCTCGCTTGTCAGGCTCATGAGTAAATATAGCAGCTATCAATGATGCGTAAACAGAATGTGCAAGCACCTCTCATACCTTCTAACCCAACCAATGCATAAAGGGAAGCACAGTGTGAGCAGGATGTCTGTAAGAACAGCTTCTAAAATCCCAGGAGCCACTGAAGGAAGGGATCTAAACGTCAGTGTGAGCAATGTATTCAGAACACACACTCAAGGTGTTCCCCAGCCAACAATGCTAACACAATTTTAGACCATCCTGACGGAAGAGGTTATAATGGCATTACAAAAATCAATGACATGCTCTTTGGGTAAGAGCTAGCCAAGAAGTACAGAGAAGGGCAATAGCAGTAATTAGAGAAACAAAAGGGTTTTTATGTAAAGAATGATGAGTCTAAGTTTCAAAAACATACAAATGATGTGAGACATAGTAAATGTATAAACAGACCTCCAGACTCTTTGCTAATGTAGATGAGTGCTCAAAAAGACAAGAGCTCCAGCAAGATGCATGAGCAATACACGATGCATTTTGAATTGATTATGGCAAATACCTTCTTTTACAAAACACTTAATGGGTAGTATTCATCTGATCTGACTATCTGGAAAGGAGGTGTTTCCATCTGAGCCAGTAACCCAAACCCTCTTTGCAGTCAAAAAAAAAAAAAAAAAAAAAAAAAAAAAAAAAAAAAAAAAAAAAAAAAAAAAAAAAAAAAAAAAAAAAAAAAAAAAAAAAAACACCCCAACACAGAGGCCCCCATAGGGTGTGATTCACTCAACCTATTTTAGAGAAAAGATGAGTCACATACTGGTAGTGTCTAATTCCTCCCAACAGTCTATAACAGCAACTAACTCAGCAGTACAGGTGGATGAACCCCATCTATTGTGTCCAGCAGAAAGAACACCTGCCACTAAGCTACTTTGAATAAATACTACTGGTAAATGTTTTGGTGTATCTCGTGTTTTCATGTATCAGCTAGCCTTTAACTCTAAAAGAGGACCTTCTGCTACAGGGAGGTTATTGCCCTGAACTGCTCATTAGCAGTTCCTTTGAAACATCTAGTACTGAAGAACATGAGCTGCAACACAGCAAGGATTCTTATGTCTTCAATGTAAAATATTGCCATGCTCCCATGGATTCAGCTATGGTGCCATGATATTCCTGTAATATCAGTGCATGTATCTTCCCTGCTGAGGAAGATGAGCAAAGGCAAGTTCTTTGTTCTCTTCAGTGCTGTGTATCAGAATCGCACTGGCCACTGCCTGAAGGCTTTGTAGAGCTTATGAAGTGCTCCAGCAATAGCAGCAAGACATCCCTTTAAATGTGCTGCTTTTAGTTATCATATTGCCTTTCTTCTTGAGGTTATCTTTCTCCAACATGACAGTGTTTGCATGGCTTAGATGAGCACTGTTGCTAAGAAACAAGTCCCAACTGTGCCTTTAAAACGCTGCCTTTAAGCATACAACTCAAGGAAATACTTTTTTTTTTTTCCTTCTCATTATACTGTATTGTGTGTTTTTTTATTAAGTTTTGTCTTAACTCTGATCAGACTCTTGGGTATGTTCCTACCACAACATTTTGGGATAAGACCCATTCTTTCTCATTGTCAGTATAGTGCCACCATCACCTACACAGTGGTATAGGTAATAATTTTAAGACTGTACACTTAAAGGTCACAGTAAGATCCCATTTTTTCCACACAATTGTGATGTAAACAAGAAGGAACACAGTGGCGATTACTCTCTGCAAATGTCTGGAAGTACTAGGCTGCAGTGCACAGTACAAATCAATGTTCCCTTAAATGACAATTCTAGAGTGCACCTCTCCTACAAATGAGTCTGGCTTTTTTTTTCCTTCTATATGTGCTAACTAAATATACTAACTAAAACATCCTGCAGTCCTCAAAGGTGCAAGATAATACATAGCTTTCAGAGGCACAAAACAGGAGGAGCACAGAAGGCCCCGTCCATCCTATCTACTTATCCCATGCTTTTATAAAATGCCCTGAATAACACTTGCTAATATGTGGTAAAATGCTATAAATATTAAACCCAAAACATTTGCAAAGGAAAAACTAGAATATATTTTGTTCATCCTCAGTTTTTTAGCTTTGCTGCTGGCTAATTTTTTGGGAGAAAAAAAAGTTCTCTGTGGATTTCCAGATGCTTAGTGCAAATTAGCAAGAGTTCCCCTCTACTTTAAGTGCATTTTAAAAGCCCAGTCCCTCCACTCTTCAGAGCAATATTTATTCACAAGACAATGTCAAGTGGCTGCCTTCTGTTAGTCCTTGCGCTGTTAATATATCATGACACCATGGACTTTTGCTGTAAATGTTGGAGTAAGAAGCAAAAACAGGGAGTAAAGTCAGATCAAGGGGTTCTAGGGCCTTGACAACAGTGTTCTGCATGTTGCAGGTTCTCAGTGCTGCCAGCTGGGTCTGCCATGGGATGGGAATGGGAACACTTCATGCCTGTTCTGCACTGGTTCAGAAGATTGCATGTTGCTCCAAGCAATGTGCCTTGGAGCAATTAGAAGGAGGACATTCTCTGTGCCCAGTTCTGCCCTGGCACATACAGATTAAATGAGCAGTGAAAGAATGTTTAGTGGTCTGCAAGCACTGAATGTGAGAGCAGAACATATGTGCATGAGGACCAGCTTTTTAGCCGAGCTACGTGTACCACCTTGTAGCTAGTACAAGAATGAAAATCTCTTTTTCTTTGTGTCAGTAATACCAAGGGTGCGCTGGTACTGTTTTATTCATTCCGGTTTCAGTAAAGTACAGGTTCACTGTGTACCTGCAGAGCAAGAGCTGTCTTGGGAACTGGTGCTCAGTATAAATCCATTCCTGGCTCCACCATGGATTTCCTTTATGGTTATCAGCTATACATAACGTAAGGAGACATATCCTACTGCTTGGACGTCAATCTCTCAGCCAAAGTGGAATCACTGAAGCTTGTCTCTGATGGAAAATGAGAATTTGCATGTTGGTACCCTTCAGAGTAAGGAGTTGTTCGTATGACTTGTTGGTGACACAGAATCTGCCCTTCTGCTATCCATATTCATGGCCTTGTTCAAGCTTTGCCTTGCACTCGTGCCCCTTGCAGGAGGAGTGTAAAAACGCCAGCCTTCTACAGCAATGTGCCAAGCAGGGGTAGTTCTTGAGACGCATAACCTAGATTGCAATGTGGAGCTGACCAACTTAATCAAATGGAAGTGAGATCCCCTTGAGAAGGCAGCTTCAGGGGAGTGCCAAGGAAGTCCCTTCTTCTGTTGGTTGTGTGGGATGTGTGGGAGGAGCAGAGGACTGAATGAAATAAGCCTACAGGTGCAAGTCAATGGACAAAGCAATCTTCTGTCTTTTAAAAGAAATCAAGGGAATATTCTTGTACTCCTGCTTGCCAATAATTCTGGACGCTGCATGCTGTCCTCTCTTACGGAAGACGAGTAACCATCTCACCAGGACTCCATAGCCACAATGAAATGTCGGTAGGAGGAAAAAAGTTCCTGAGCCTTAAATGTTGTGTTGTATTTTTTAATGGCATTTATTTTAAACCCCCTACTAAGTTTTCTCTGGCATTAATCAGTTATTCAGAGAGCTCAGGAACACCTTCATTCTCTCCATTCTAGAGACCTGCAGCAGAAAACATTATCATCTTTCCAATACAGAGGGAATGACTTGGCAGTGCTTTCAAAAATACAAGGAAATATAAAGCAACAGTGCAATCCAGAGAATCCTCACTAATGGAATTATCTCAGTAAGGTGAAGATAATGTACTTAACTTACCCTTTCCACAGATCACTCAAGAACCAGTCTGGTCACATGGCAGGGGGGCTTTATCCTTATAGCTGCTTTGTGCATGTGGCTGCACAGTGGGATCTGTCTGTACTTTTAGCCAGAATTTAGGCATTAAGTTCTTGGAACAAATTTTCTGCCTTTGTTTGAAATGGGCATGTTTTAAAAAAGTATGTTCAGTTAAAGGAATGTATAGTTTGTTTATTTTTACAATTAGGTAAAGATGTGTGCAGAAAGCTGAGCTTCCTGACTTCAAAATGAAGTGTTTCTAAGTGTGTGTGGGGTTAGGACACCTTTCACTTACTGGTAATACAAACACATAAATCTCTAAATCTGCCCCAGAGGTTCTTTCATCTTAATGTATACAATCTACTCCAGACCACTGTCAGCAACTATATGGGGTGTTTAACATAGCAATTTCTATCAAGTTGCCATCTCCTTTCCCCATACTGAATGCTGGATATTCACACACACACAAATCATGTTTATGGAAATTAAATTGTCATGGCAACAGAAAAGGTCTCACAAGTTTCTCAAAAATAGCAAATTAACAAAACCCATTTATGAAATCTTAGATTCATTCTTTTATGAATGCACTTAAAATCCAGAAGGAACAAACAGTTTTCTACCTAAATAATGAAGAAATCATTTCAACCAGAGCTTTCACCTCACCATACTGGTATATATATAAAAGATATACATAAATATACATATTTTAAACTTAAACAAAACTCATTTTCAGGTAGACAGTGCTATACTACTGTGATCATTGGGCTTATTTCAGGTAAAATATTTTTGTATAAATACTATGATTCATTCTTTATAAGATGACTCAATTTCTAACACAGTAAACTTGTAACAATTATTCATTACGACTTATTCATCTCCATTAAAATATTAGTTTTGTAGGGTCTTATAACATGAATCTCAATGTACAGACTTTCTATAATAACATTCTTCTTTTATTAGACTGACTTTTTTTTCCCATACATTCTCAAGATGCATTTGACCATTTACATTTTGCCTTCTTCAGAAATTTGCCCGTGTTATAACTGAAACAAAATGGTATTTCACAAACTCATTTTGGGCTGATAAAGAGGCATTTCGAAGTTTTATGTTGCTGTTTATCAATGTTTGAGATGTGCTGAGAACTCAATCTAGATAAATGACAAGATGGTAAGATGCTGGGTAATCATCTGTGACATGTTTAAATTTATGTTCCTAGAAAGCAGCCCTCATTCCCTGCACAGTTCCTGGTATTAGCACCATTAGTGAAGTCCAAAATGTGGTACTGGTCACAATCCTTCGGTGAACGCAATTAGGTTTCCAAGAACCCCTCTAATGGTCACATTCCCTCCTTCCTCTCCAGGATGTACCATGACCCATTTGGTAGAAGTATTTTGGGTATGCTTTTACTGGAACTGTAAGTTATTGCATTGCCAATTAAGTTTCATCACCATTTATATTTGCTATCTGGGTACTTCACAACCATATGCTCAGATGTGAGTGTCTGTGATTTAGTCCAGTCCAGTTTAGTCCAGATTTGTGAATTACTTGGCAATATATATGCCAACTTTACTTTAAAAGCTCACTGTAATATTGCCATCTCCCTGCACTGAAAGATCAAGAATCACTTTCTCTAAAATTACGAGATTTAAAACCAAAACTTTTTTTTTTTTTTGGTTACTTAAGAGTCCTATCTTCAAACCCATTCCAAAGCCTTGAGAGTTTTTTTGTTTGTTTGTTTTTCCTCTTCTTGAAAGAACTGACCATCATCTAATGGAGAGCCCCAGAGGACAGAGTTCTAAGGAAACACTAACTATTATGAAAGTCATGATTGTGTGGTTAGGCCATTTGAGGAGATGGATATAAAACAGTTTGAGAGAAACTATTTGTTGTGTAAGTCTTTTTTAAAGAAGAAAAAATCTTGATAGTCTTGCACTATCTTTATAATATTCAATAACTCAAGTCTCATCTACTTCACTTTGCTTTGATTCTAAATCCTAAGAAGCCTAGTAAATTGGTAACATCAGTGACCAACAGTTGAAATATAACTAGGTGGAAAGGCATGTGATTTTTATTTCTTCAGACCTTAGAATTTGTGGATTCTATTTAACAAAAATGCTCAAAAAATTCTGTGCAGAGTAGGAACTGAGGGAGAAAGTGGAGGTTTTGCTATTGTAGATTTGACACAACAATCTCCTTCAGTTAATGAAAAAAATCTTACAAAATCTAAAGCAAAATGAGCGAAGCCCACTTTGGTGTTCCTGGGATCACTAAAGCAAGCACAGTCAATGTGGGCATTTATCTGGATGTAAGGCAGGGTCTGTGCTGATACTGCAAAGTCACAGGTCTGACCTATTTGGTGAGGTTTAAGCTTTCAGTGTGATGCTGGCTTCAGCTCTCTGCTAAGGAATACTGTTCCCACACCTGCCTGGATGTATGCATATCCATCTTGGCTGCAGGGAAAACAGCTTTCTCTGCCGTGAAAAATAAAATGTGGGGTTGTGAACAGGCATAGCTGCAACAGAGGTTGGCAGTTCCAAAATTCATCTTTCCTTGCGCCAGCTGCTGCCCCCTGCGGGCACGTTCATGTCTAGAGCAGGATGCCTGATTTGATGGAGGAGAGCGGGAGCCTCCAGCTCTGCTCACATCCCTCCCTTGACTCTCCTGAGCAGTTTAGCAGCCTTTCGCTGTCCTTTTCAGAGGGAGACAGGGATTGACCCGTTTCACACAATGGCACTTTATCAATGTTTGCAGATCTCTCTGAAAGCCACAGATTCAGAGCACTACATCAGTCTACTTTTCAATCCAGACTAGCCAAAATTCACCAGTTAAAAGCACTCTCCTCATCCAAGATCCTTCCATCTTCACATCCATTTGTTGCTTTTCTCTCTCGCCATGTGAAGTTGCAGTTCTTTGGCCTTCTCACCAAATCTCTGCCAATGTCCTCTTCCAGACTGTCCTTTTCTCCTTCTGAGCTCGAGTGTCTGCTTCCGTCTATGTCATACCCTTTGTCTGGAACAGCTTTCCAGACTGCTTAAAATTCAGTTGGTTCACTTAGCCATTTAATACCTCTTTTCTGCAGTCTGCTACCACCCTCACTCTTAATGTTCAAGTGCATCTGTCCAAATTGCATTAAATGACAAACTAGACTGCAAGATGCTCAGCAAACCGCATCTCCTTACGTGTTTATTAAGTAATGAGTACAGCCAGAGCTGCTTAAACATCAGTAGTGAACAAAAATATTTCTGGCTAATTTTTTCATCTTCCATTTTGATGGGAAACAAAGGTGTGAGGGAAGAGAAACTTGTTTGCATTTACATCAGTGTGGCACTGACCGCAATTCAAAAGCAGCAGCACTGGGTTAGTGCACAGATTGATAGTGAAACAACCCAAAAAGTCATCATAAACAGGGGTATAGTTAATTAACTGACTCTTACTAACCATACTGAATGAAAAAGCAAAAACTGACCAAAGCACATAATACTAAATACTCAGATTTTGGCAGAGACTCTAGGCAGGAGCAAGTGTTGCTGCGCCTTTGCTGAGTATGCCTATAGCTGCATTTGTAAAGCACTTGTTCTGCAAGCTTATTTGTCGTTTGAGATGGTCCAGACAGTTCATACCATAAAAATATTGTCAACAGACTGTGCTGGCAAGATCTCTGAGTGACTGTTCAATATGATCAGCCAATAAGTTATATAAAACCCTCTCCTTTCTCACTTAAACCTCTGCAGAAGAATCAGGAGATTCTCGGCTTTCTCCATGCCGACAAGAATAAGAGCCCCAGGAACCCACGGTTTCACTTGCTCTTCAGCACATCCCTAACCGGGAGGCCTCTCCGCAGCACGACTGACAACGCTGCTAGCCGCAAGGGAGAAGTAACCTGGGTACACACATTGTATCACGGCTCTCCTGAGTCATGCAGGCAAAGAAATCACCAGGAATTAGATGTTTTGGGTCTTTTCCGTGCATGGACTGCTTTCGGGGTATGAATCAGTCCACTATAAATGAAGTCTATTGACAACATGTTTGCTTTCTTTAATTATGTTCTTATGGACCTACTGCAAGCGACTTCTATCTGCAGACTCACCAGTGGTCTATACACCACAAGTTGAAAGGCTAGAGAAGCTCAGCAGGAAACTTCACAAACACACATTCATACAAATGCTATCAAAAACTTTGCTTTCCATGAAAGACCTTTTAAATCACCCAAACAGATTCATTCATTTGCATGTCCATAGGAGAAAAATAAATAAAAAGGATCATAACTGCCAAAGAAAGCTTGAGATTTTAATGCAAAGATCTTTGAAAGACCAATTTTTTGTGGTATTTGTCCTATTCTACATAAGGAAAATGCGCTTTTTTATTTCAGTAATGAAGGTAGTGAAGTTCTCTCGAGGAATCCATTTACTATTAAACTGCAAAAACAAAATGGGAATTGTTATTTTTATGCAGATACCATTCCCGCAACTTCCGTGAGCTGAGTGTTGCCTACTCCTATTCAGCTCTTTGGAGAGCTCCTCCTGCTCAACAGAGCCCTGGCTTCTCATCAGTTTTTGTTGCAGAGGCTTGGCCTGCATCTGCAAAACCAAGCATTAAAGCCAATGTGCAACCCCCTTCAGCTATGTAAAAGTAGCCAATGTGCAACCTTCAGCTATGTAAAGTAGCTGAAGGTCTGGCCCTTGAACTCCAGCAAGACTGAAGCAGAATAAGCAGCTAGTGTGGAAGGGTTGTGACTGGGAGCTGGCACAGCTGGGAGCACTGGAGAAAAATGTTCAGGGGGCTGGGAATCATCCCGTTGTCCCCTTGTTGTCTGGGAGATGATGTCACGCATGACCTCCTCAAGTGGGAACTTCAGGGCTCATGGGTGGCTGCTCTCCTATCTTACACTAACAGTTTTATGATCTGTATTTCAGTTACTCGCTGCATAAAAATAGTATGCCTCTATAATTCAGGCTATGATCCAAAAGTCCACCCCCTTCCTGACAGGAGAGATTCATCTTGGAGAATACCTCATACTTGCAGCTAACTCTGCTCACTTCTCACCTCTCCCTCAAGTTCTCCCGCTTTGCTCCCCCTACACACGCATACACACACATGCACGTGGTAGCGCGGGGAGGAAAGCGGGTAGGAAGGAGGGCAAGATTCCCATGCATGGGCTCAGGGAATGACAGGGAGCCAGCTCTGCTCCCACGCCGGCTGGCACGCGGCAGCTCCAAGGGAACGCCGTCTGCCAGCTGAAGGGCAAAGCCAGCCCTCCTTGCGCTTGCCATCTGCAGCACGTGCTGGCTGGAGGCGCACGCAGCTCCATCCTGCGGGGAAGAGCAGGAGAGGCTGAGCCCCCGAGCATCTCTGCTGGCGCCTCTGTCCTTGAAAGCGAGTGAAGCTGTGGTTTGGCCCTGAGGCTTCAGAGACAACTCCAGAGCCCTGTGCCAAAACATAGGTGACAGTCACTGCTTGCGGCACAGAGCTGTGGCAAAGCTGGCGCACGCGTAGCTGCCAGCTCCGCCTCAGGCTTAGCGAGGACACCAGCTCCCTCCTTTCCTTGTTGGACCATCTGCTCCTTTTCTGACCCTGAGTTTGAGGCACCTCCTCCCACTGCTGCTCGGCCTCACAGAGCAGTGGCAGAGGCAGTGGACCACAGTGGGCCAGTTCTGACCCAGAACATCTCCAAGTGGTTGTGTTTATCACGTGAACAAAAGCACAGGCTGATCTTAGGCCTGTTCTGCAAAACAGATTACACGGAGATGAGCTATCAACAAAGTTTTTTAGACTGTATTTGGTCTGAATTTTGTTTGGCAAATCCAAAGTTAACTTATCTCCTGCGTAAGACAAATTTCCCGGGCATCTTTTGTAATATTTGCACAGATTAATGAAAAAAACTAGCATACAAGGGCAAGTGTAGGGTCCTGCACCTGGGGAGGAATAACCCTAGACATGCCTACAGGCTGGGGACTGAGCTCCTGGAGAGCAGCCCCGTAGAGAGAGACCTGGGCGTCATGGTGGACGACAAGTTGACCATGAGGCAGCAGTGTG
>PTEX01000063.1:1065862-1141565 GCA_003342815.1 Eudromia elegans | reverse complement strand
GGCCGCGCGCCCCAACGGCCGCTCCCGCCGCGCCCCCAACGGCCGCTCCCAACGGCAGCGGGTGAAGCGGCGCTGCCCCCAGAAGGGCTCCGAGCACCGGGCGAAGTAGGCGGATTTGGGACTTCTTTTTGTTCGATTATTAATAAATTAATTTATTTATTACTTATTCGGAACATGACAGGATCAGGAGTGGTGTTTAGCTTAGTGGCATGGGGTGGATGGTGTGGAGGAAATGGTTCAGCATGAGAGATAATGGAGAAATGCTGAAAATGAGATGCCCTTGGTGCTTTTAAAAGTAACTGTTCTTGGTGTGTGGTTTTTTTCTTTTTTTTTTTTAACCAAAGTGTAAATTTAAACCCCATGGACTTGCTCTGTTATTGTTTTGAAAAAAATATCACTGCCTCGGAGGCGTGGAGGAAAATGAGGCAGGGGAAGAGAATGAAAAGAAAGGGGAGAAAAATGCCCCCCTGGAAAGTCAGTTGCCGTTTGGAGCAGTGTGAAAATGCTCCGCCATTGGTAGCGGTGCTGCCAGGTGTGACCTGCCCCGGTGCGGCTGGTGGCCGTGGCTCGGGGCACCCTTTGGGCCATCAAGTTGTGAGGCCTGTGGAGTCTGCTCTCAGCAATGGCCGTGAGGCTGGCTGTGGTGGAGGAGGATTATTAAAGACATCAATCCTGCTGCAAAATGTGTAAGTGTGGCATGCGGGCTGCAGTCTTGCCTTGGTGATGGAGGGTAGCCCGGAGTTTTGAACCCAGAAAGGTTAGGATTCAAAGACATCCCAAGTAACAGCTCTTAACGGTGGTTGCCTGTTTGCTTTCTGAGCGTCTTTAATCTGATCTTTAAAAAAAAAATAAATATTGATTAAACACACAGTCTGGCTGAAATTCTCTGGTTTAATATGTCTGGGCTAGTTAAAATTCTTGTGGTGATATCCCTTTTTCGCCTTTTTTTTTTCTACTATGTTTCCTAGGTGCAAAGTTACTAGAGGGCTGCACCTCTCACTGTTAGGAATTTTGCCTTTCTCTGCTGGTTGACAAGCTACAGTTAGATTGCAAATCTTTACAGCATGAATATGTGCAGCAGTCCAACTCTATACTCTGGACCGGATGATAAACTGATATAGGTTTTTGGAATGATGCGTGGGTGAGCCCACGTTACCCACATTAAAAATCGACAAAAAGGCATTGCAAGAATAGCCCAAGCACAAAATCAGAGACTAAGATTAATTAACACAATATTTTGTCTGAAATGCTTAATAGCAGGTTGTGCTTTTATGGAACATTTTCTTGGAATATCTCAAAGCACTTGACAAATGTTAGTTATTTCACTTACCTCTTTAGGATAACTCGACGATATATAAGCCTTATTCTACCCGTTATTAAAACGTGGCCACTTCAAGGCTGAGCTGCATTGTTAATTCTGCATTGCATCAGTGTTCATGGAAGTTTTCCATGGCACCTAAGGCAAAAATTCTAACTGTATTGCTATGTATTAAAGATACCATCACATAACAAGTGGTGACACTTCCAAACTTCTCTAAATATGTAAACTACTGGCAAAAAAAAACCCACTGTGTTGCAGTTATCCTGTGCTCCTCAAGTCACATCTGCTAGCTGTGCAAGCCATTTCATACTGAGCACCACTGTGCTGCATGCTTGCTGTTACTTAAAAGGCAAAGTCCCATGCGCTGGAGAGCTTAAGTGAGGAAAGACACTCATCAGTGAAAAGCTAGGTTGGCATCTAGGTAAGAAAAGTCACTTGATGCTGAATTGCCCTGAGAAATGAGGATAACTTTTTTTTAAAAAAAAAAAAGTAGACAGACTTGGGAATACTAAGACTCCTAAATTCAATTTTTAAAGAGCTTGTTTCAATTCTCAGCATGAAAACAGCAACACGATTTACACAACATGATTAGTCTCCAACTGAGACAAAAGAGAGGTGAAAACATATCTGTATTCGAGATGTTCAGACAGCAGAAGTTGCTTGGCTCACCACTACACTGACCCACAAGACAGGAGACACAGTCTCAAGACGTCTGTGCGCCATAGCACTGCAGGACGCCAACACTGTGAAAATAAAGATGAATGTCATAGCCGTGCCTAAGGTCGTGCATTTGGTTATCTAGGAAGTTGAGAAACCTTATCCCTGGGCATCCGGCTAAAGAGTGGGCACTGTGCTAAGCCAAGAAGGCAAGAAGATTGCGGGTCTTCTGTAGATGGATAGGCTTTCTGCACTCATCTAGCTCCTAGCACCAAAGGAGGCTGGTCTCTAACTCCTTCTAGTCTTAAAAGGAATATATATATAGTTGTCACATCCTCGTTAAGCACCAAGAGCATAAATAGAGAAATAGCCTTGTCTTAATGCTCTTGGATTTTAAGCTGAATCTTCTGGTAGATGGAAACAGGTCGCCTTTTCTCAGCATCCTTGTGGTGAGGCATGCTGCTTTGGGAGATTGCTGTGGGAAGTTTGTGGTGAAGCTTTTATCAGCATGGTAAAATTATTATATGAGTTGGACTTGAAAGACACGTGGATAACAAATTCACACTCAGAATGGGTAACCTAGTAGTGAGGAGAGGAGAAGGCAACTGTTATGTGACTTCCAAGGAGCAGCAACGTGAGATTTTGTAACGGGAGCTTTTCTTTAGTGGTTTCCATAGAAGATAAACAAACTGCATTTCAAACATTTTACAGGGACTTGCCTTTTTATTTAGACCCTAGACTAAAGGAGAAGTGCCGCTGGGTCAAAACAACTTAAAGATCAACTGGGTGAATAAGTTTGCATTACTATCATAGAATTTTTATGACTTTTTCTATGGCTTGGTAGAATTTAATAGACTTTTTGTTCTTTTCCACTTTGGTGTCAGAAGCAAATTACCACAATATTTTAGTTATTCTTATGCTGTCAGTGGAGAGCTTAAAATCCAAGAGAGTTTTAGGCTTTACCACAAACTGATTAACTGGCTCCTGCCTTTGCTTTCAGGCTCCTGTTAAACAAGTGGTGGCAGCAACATTAAGCAGGCCAAGGATGCTGGATGAAGGAAAGACTGTTCTGAAATTCTCCAGACATCTTCCCGGGCATCTCCTCTCTAGCTCTTGGCAGCTCCAGATGATTGCCTGTGCAGTTCACATTTCCCCCTCTTTTTTTTTTTTTTTTYTTTTTTTTTTTTTTTCCCCCAGTTAAAAGTCTGAGGTCTACAGTCTTACATCATCCTTTCATCTTTACAACTTTTATGTAACCAGTCATAGACTGGTTACACTGGGCAGTGCCAGGATCTTATCATTGCCAGGTCTCTTGATTTAATGCATGTAGCTGCTTTTCCTTCTTCCCAACTCATAGTATACCTGAAGTCTTTCTTCCTCCAAAGGGATTCAGACTGTTATGCATCAACCCCACATCTCTGTGCCAGGCTTTTTAGCCTCTACTAGTTTCACCTCATATTTCACAACTCAGAGAAAGAAAATTCACAGTAAACTTTCCAACATAGAAAGTGGGAACAGGCACTTGGGGGAAATTTGTCTCTATTGTGACAATGCTAAAAGGTGGAAAAAGAAGACAGGCAATGGAGAAATACTAAATAGACCCTAGAGTAGCCCAAAGCTACGACCTGTAAGCAATTCTCCAAGCACAAACCTTTTTGAGCTGTTTTGAGTCATCCAGCTTCTTCTGAAAGAACAAATGACCCACCCGCAACATTTTCTGCTCCCTATGAAAGGAGCCCAAAGACAACATCCAATAAATATGCGATGATGTTGAAAGGCTTCTGGTTCTTCTCTGCTGTGTTTCACTTTTCAAGTCCAGTGCCAGCCAGGAAGACTTTTCCCACATAAGCATACCAGACCTAGTTAGTGCTTCGTGTTACAGGAAAATGCTTTCTAATAGCCGTAGTCAAATGTCAGTAGTCTTGGACGTAAGAGAAATGTCTGTAAGCTAGAGCAGCTAGCTCAGGATTTGAGCTTTAGTTTTCCTAGCCTCAATCTGCCCATACTCAGTTTTGCAACAGTCCGTGTGTGAGACAGGCATGGAGATCTGGAGTTTGATACCTTGATGGTTTCCTCTAGGTCTGTTGCCAGTTTCATTGCTTCTTGATGGCTTAGGCTAGTATGACTTACTCAAAATGACTGATTTGGCAGCACCTTTACCATGACCTCTAAGTGTTCAGAGATTCACTCTGTGAATTTTCATTAGATGTCAGCTAAGGAAATGCCTGATAGTGTCAGAGGACTGCTACACACAGAGTAAAGAAAACAACCTGACTATAATCAGTTTGTACCTTACCTGTCCACTAATGCCAACAGCTTGTCAAATGGGAATCTTTCACTCTGAATTCAATTGATAATTATCTGCCACTGAAACATATTTTTTTATTTCCTTAATATTTTTTTTTTCAAGAAGTTTTGAGTAGAGAAGGACTTGAATGACCAAGTTTAGGGGCAAATATTCATTCCCTTCCAGACTTCCCCAAAATCTGCAGGGGAAAAAAAAAAGGAGTGATTTAGTTAGATCCTTGCTCCTTTATTATTCCTTTTCTATCATGGAAACAGGCACTCAGGGAAAACAAAGGAAGGCTAAAGATTTCTGTTACATCAGCAGCTACCAGTGCCACATGTAGCGATCTTGTCTGTGCAAGTGATCACTTGGTAATGTCAAAGCCTGGGACATTTGTTCTGCCACTGCTTTATTTTTAACAACCTTGAACATCCTTATCCCCATTTGAGCTTGCAGAGGTTCTCTCAAACTCTGTTGAAAAGTTCGTGTTACTACTTTCTCTAAAACTAACCTAATTTCCCCCTCTTTTACAGACCTTTTCTTCTGTGGAACATTTTGCCTTACAACACTTCACAGATTTCTTTTTTACTCAGCCAGGGTTCCTACACTCTTCCTTCATGCTCTTTGATTTAAGCAGGCTTCTCCTCTCCCACATGAGATAATTATTGATCACAGGCATTGCATGCTGCTCCTGGGCTTTTTTTTTTTTTCTTTTTGTTTGTGTGTGTGTATGTGAGCATGAACAGGAGAAAGTTTCTAGGAGTTAACTGTTGTGACTGTTAGCATCCTCGATCACTCATTCCTCACAAATACTCACACTCACAAATACAGTCTTGGTGGGTTTTTTATTTGTGTTTTTTTTTTTCCCCCTGGTCTCAATGTCCTTGCACAGCCGCTCTGGGTATCTGCATCTGATGATACATTTCCTTCTTCTGCCTTCCCTCACAACTTCCAGGCCCAACTTTATTCAAACACTGACACATTCTTTCCATCCAGCAACACTAGAGCTCGCTCTCTTCTTCATCTGATTTATAAACTTCCCCCTCTCCCAGTGTAATAGTTTGCAGAAGAAAGACACAAAACAGATAGATGCAATTTTGTCACCTCTTGTGCCAGATTCTGAGCCATCCATTGCAGTTCAGAACTACCACAAGGCCCATGTATCACACTTAAAGCATTACCTTGCCAAAATTTAAGGCAATTTACACAAAACTATCCCATTGGCTAGCACAGCATCTAAGTTTCCTATTACAGTGGGGGGCAGTGCCTGAAATTTACTGGGAATTAGGGAGTCTGATTGACTTTGGCATCTATTTCTTCGGTTAAGAATAAGAGCAACCAGCAGGAAGTGTCATATATCTTCCTCAAGTTGGCATCCTCTCTGCTTCCCACTTTTCAAAGGACAAATATTTCATGGATCAGTATCCTTCAAGCTAAGTAGAACTGACTATCTGTGTCTGCCATTTCCAGGGTGAATATATTCTGCACTGGCCTGTTGTTAAAAAGCTGAGTACTGTTGCCACTGCAGAAGATGAAATTTGTCATGCTCTAATCCTGGCCTCTCTGAAGGACCCGGGAAAGGTTCAGAAGCCCCTTATAAGCTATAACACAACTGTAGCAAGGAGAGATGCACCAGTCTCCATACAGGAGGCACCAATGAGCAGCAGTGGGCAACTAAAATTAAGTAATTGGGCAATATGCAGACTATGTAGGGAAGCAGCTCTTTGTATCAGCGCTTAAAAGATTAAGTAATCCTGAAAGGTATGGAAGGATGGATTATCATGCAGTTTGTCATCGATTTAGAGTGTCTGAGTCCCAGTGTAAAGCACATTTGGGAAGATGTGTCCCGTTCCTTCTTAACTCTTTTTCTTGTAGACTTGGATTGACCCCCTCAATGTCATTATTCTTGCAGATACTTGCCAATAAAACTGTGAGATGAGGCAGGAGCCTTTCATATACAGACTATTTCTTTCAGATTAAGTCTGGAAGAAGCAAATCATGATCTGTGACTTGAGAGCAACATCTGACTATCTGGTAAGCTACTGCAGAGCCATCAGGTTGTGCCCTAAAACCAAATTATGCTTCAGATTAAATTTCTTTCCATTTACATATATATATATATATATATATATATATATATTATTCCCAATAAAAGCTGTTTCAGGCAGGATTAAATGTTATCTATTGTAAGACAGCCTTTCCAGAAAGCTGTGAAATAGAAAAACATATGCTGCTCTCCTTTCTTAGATTCATTTGAATCATGATGCTGACAGAGGCTAATTTGCCAGCAGTTAGAAATCTTGATCCTGAAAAAGGTACCCATCTCTCCAACAGCTGTGGGAAGCGAAATCTTTTATTTACCGACACAAGAAGAACAGAAATGCATGCTTTTCTCAGACCATTCTGTGCCTGAGCTGGAGGGATTTTAAGAAGGAGTTACAAGTCCAAACAACATGAGCTATTCAGTCCTTGCCTTTTTGTTGCCCATAGCTTTGTAATGTCAAGTGGGCTGAAATCATCAGCTGATGTGACATCAAGCACATTTGAACAGATACCAGGCTGTCAGACTCTTGGTCATAAACAACCTGATGTAGATACAAACTAGCTATTTAGAGATAAGTATCTGTAGCCCAGTAACAATTCTCCAAAGCATCCACTTTCATTAGTAAAGAACAATGGTTTAGGGGAATGTCTTTCTAGTTTAGAAACAAGCATCTCTGTATTACAGCTTATTCCTCAAAAGCAAAAGTGTTAAACACTTACTGTTTGAACTGCTGGACAGCTTAGGGATTTCTAGTGGGAGTTTTATTTACAGAGCATAAAGAAGTTTAATTTTGTCTTACACAGAGCTGGCCGGCCTCTTGGTGCACACTGATGCCTTTTGTGCAGTGATTAGCAGAAGAGAGAGAGATGTTCTAAGGCACATCATCTGTGCAGGAGTATAACAGCTTCAAACAGACATGATGGGAGCACCTGATAGACTTTACCTGAGAAAAGCTTTCTCTATATTAGTCATGGGCTATGAAACATTTTTATGACATAATCCAGTGGTAAGGATAGAAGTGAATGGTCAGTCAAGCCTGTGAGCTACAGAGGAATTAAGTGTAACAAAACTATATAATACCAAAGTCCTCTGCTTCCAGCCACGAGAGCTGATGTGGTTGCATATGCTTCAGTAGATCTATGGCTATGTTCAAGAGTAGTTTCATCTAGGCACTGTCAAGTATTGATTGCAGCAGGAACCTTCTCTGATACTGCCAAGTCCTTATCTCCCATATAGCAAGCAGAGAACTGAATTTTCTGAGATCACTCTTGGTCACTTTGCAAATATTACATTGACAAGTAACATAGGGGTCCCCAAGCAGTGCTTTCGGAGCATGTTCTGTGGCTATTAAGAATTAATGTAGGAGAAAAATGCAAGTTTTTAAGCTTGTTCAGGAAATTGCAAAGCTTCGTTTGAAGCATAATGCGCCTAACTAATGTTAGCAAGATCTGGGAATATAAAAGTGAAGATTATTGTAACCAAGGAGGCAAAAATCATAGAAAGTGTTTTTCTGGCAGTGATAGCTGATATTAGCAACATGCAGAGGGACTGAGTGCCCTGCTGTAAGAGGCCTCAGGGAAGATCATGTGGAGAAGGAGTCCGGTGATGTCTGATTTCTCATTTGTTTTAACAATTCATCTAACTGTGAAAGAGTTCACATACTATTGATGCACTATCAGTCCAAGCCACTGTTCCCAAAGGTATATTTATTTTCTTTCTGATATCTGTCCACTTCCTTCCATTCCCGCTGGATTTGGAAGACTATTTTAAATTATTCCTTCACATAAAAAAAAGGACCTGCATGAATTCCTTTTAATCTCAGACAGGATTAATATTGCATCTATTGATCTCTTTGTGAATTATTCTCACTCAAGGGAAAGGTGAACCTGGTACACTGATTGAGAGCGCTGAGTCAAGTACAATGGGAATTTGGGCAAGGAATATGCTCTAAGCCCTCTAAGGTTTTCAGGTGCTCACAGTGGGAATTATTACATTTCTAATAACAGAGGGGTAACAGATGGATTCTGGATAGAGGATGCTGGTGAGCTTGAGGAAAGAAAATAGTACAGAAGGCACATGGAGGAAGGACACTGTAGAGTTCCACCCTTGAATAGAAATGCCTGATTTCTCTTTGCCTTTTTAGTGCTAGTTTAGCTTTTTGCTTTGGCTGGAGATGGGCAGCAGAACTTCCTTTATAGAGACAGCATGTTTAGTTGTGACTCTCTGCAACCAAAGAGATTTTGTACACTGAAAGAAGCCAAGGGAACTGGTCTATGCTCAGGCAATGTGCATTGGACTCTGTGTCACAAATAGCTGACAAAATCTCATTCCAGCATACAATTCCCCGGGGCTCTATAGAAATGCTGGCTGAACTAGCTGGAATACTTATTAATGACGTGGTCGTAAAGACCTGCCTTGTCGAATCATGTCACCAGAGACTGAAAGATCCAATCCCATAATCTTGCCCTAAGCGTTTGAATGGTTTACCTACTAGACCATGTCACATCCAAGATTCCTCTGTTCTTAAGTAACTCAAGAAAGGATTTAATAGGAGAACTTTTGCCCCTATGTGGTTTCTTATTGAACAGACTTCTATGTTGGATTCTACTGCATTTAAAAGAGCATTTCTAATGTCCAATTAAACTGGAAAATCCATGCCCAACAGATTTGTTAAGTATGATTCTCCATCTAGTCATTATCATTAATGAAGTCATAATTTCCTGACTGATTCTTGTGTGTCCTTAATTAGTGCCTCCATTCTGCATCCACCCCCTCAATGTGGAAGTCAAGCTGTGGGTTTCTTCCTGGTTCTCGGATCCTTTATAAACCTCAATCTGCTCTAGCACCTCTCCAATCTACCAATTTCTCTTTTTTTTTTTCCTGTGGCCGCTCAGGGTGGTTTTTGATGTTCTTGTCCCAGAGATAGTGTCAACATTGTTCTTGTTCAACTACCAATTCCAGTCCTGTGGGCCGAGGTGTTCCCCAAAGGCATATTGTCATCTTCAAAGATGGCCATTTCATACGCACAGGATTAAGCTGGCTTCAACTATACAGATTTTTCCCATGAGAACCTGAATTCTCCTGGGTTTTACCTTACTGCAACATGTTCATCACAGCTTATTACTGAGGCCAGACAGGGCTTATTTGACTCAGTTGCCCATGGGAAACTGGCAGGGTAAAGCATGAGGGACCTCACTCTTTTGATTCGTACGCTACTGTATTTTTGTAGTTAATTACTTGATTTTTCTGAGACAGATCCCATCTGGCCCTGATGTTTTGTCAGCCTTGTGACATTCTAAAAAATTTTATAACTATTTTTGGCATAATCTCAACTTTTGACAGTATTTCTGTTTTTTTCCCCTAGAAAATGTATGGCTGTTCTTGGCATCTTTTCCACATTCCACATTCCCTTATAAACACTGCAGAAAAAAATATATTTTATCAGCGTCTGCTTCTTCAGTAATTTAGCATTCTACCCTTCTGAGGAACTGTCTGCTCAAACATGTCATGTTCTCTGGCTATCTATAATTTTTCATCATCAGCAGAAGCATTTGGGCAATAGTTCTGTCAGTCTCCTCTTGCTGCTTCTATACATATTTGGTTTCTTTGTGTCTCGCTATAGGTTTTGGCTGACCTCAGGTAGTCTGGCCAGGATGTTTAATCCTGAATTGCCTGCTAGCACATGAAAGGAGAAGACTTGTGATAACAAGCATTGCAATTGCTACAGATACCATGTAACATTCAAAGCGAAGCGCAATGAATTTAGTTCTTAATCCTTCCAAGACAGATGGATCTAATCCTAAAAATGTTTAAAGTCACATTCAGATGATCTCGGAGTTAGAACGTAAGCCTTTATTGCATTTATCAAAGAGAAGGTCAACAGATGATGATTTATTTTTACAGTGTGTATGGACATTTATGTAAAAAGAAAAGTCAGAGTTGGGAAGGCTTTTCGGTCTTTGACTGAAAAGCAGCTAAATGGCTAGTGAAGTTAGACCAATCAAACCCAAATATGGTGTAGTTTGTAGATGTCTCTCTGTGTCTTACCAAGAAGCAACAGAAATTCCAGGTTCCAACTGGCAAGTCACAAAGCCATCTTTGCCCCCTTTCATATTTTTCCCCAAACTTCCCCATGTCATTTGTTTTTCAACCATTTGGGCTTTGCTGTCTTTTCTGTAGGCACAAGCAAAGACTTCCACCAGAATAGTGCCAGAGTGAACTCCCCTGCTTTTGGAAACAAAAAGATATATGATCTGAATACTGCAATTTCTTTTAAAGGGCTGCCCCAAATTAAACCATAATTATTTAGATTTGGAGATACTCTGCAGTAGAGCAGGACTCCATCTAGTTTAGCACTGTACCAGTTGATGTGACCTCTAATACCTCCATGTCAAATTTCAAGGGTTTTTTTATGAACCTCACACTTGGGTCTACATAGGCCATCTTGTCTGTGCCACAGTCTGCTGACTGTTCTGTGTCAGTGGCAAATCCCTAATGATCAGGCTTTTATTGTACTATTTTTTTTTCTATTCCAGGACTTTCTTATTAGCGCTGGCCAGGAGGAGGAAGCGTCCCATAAAAACCCTATGGATTTGATGGTTCCAAGGTTGTATCAACTGTAAGAATCCAGAACCACAGGAAACTGTAGGGGAAATTGTGTGGGCATCGTCTCTCCTCCTGTCTTCGTTTAGTCTCTTAGCAACCACAGGCCCAGTGGGTTTGGCACTGCTCCGTCTGCATTGTCCCCACTGTTGGATGAAGAAGAGGAGCACAAGAGATTTAGCACAAAGAGGGGGAAATGAGGGGAGGAGGAGCCAGTAAGAACAGGAACCTGTACTCACTGAAGAGGTGAGAAATGACAGGAGGTGGTTTGCTTGATAAACAGTTATCAATGAGTGGGTTATTGTTCTGGTAGCAATGGGAGGCAGGTAAGAAAAAGGCTTTATGGGCTTTCGGCTGGAAATACGTTTGTACTTTCATGGGACTCATCCCAGCACTTTGCTGTTGATGATCCCCACTGGGGCTTTCCGCACAGATCAGTATCAGTAATTAACATCCAAGCCAGGAAGCTCACCTCTCATCCTTCTCTTACCCAAGAAACCTTGCTTGCTTCGCTTGTGCTTTGGTTGTAGGAAAGCAGTGCAGTGTCTGACTGAGACCTTCTTTTTGTACTGTCCTGTGGCTGCATCATAGCACTGACCAAGATAAACTGAGTCTGCAAATGAGATGATTTTCACTCCATGGGCTGTCCAGGCTTTGGATATCTGCTTTATTCTGGCAGTATGTTCTCGGTGAAATTGGTCTTGATTTCTTAGCAAGTAGTGTGGTCTGGATCACATTATTTCACCTCCACACATGTTTCTATCTGGAGGAGATCTGTAGGATCACACTGCTCTGTTCCCATAAGCAGCTACGGCCACTCTTCTGGCTTCAACAAAACAGTATCTTCCAAATCTTGAAATGAAAGATCCTGCGAGCGCTTCAGTCTCTGAAGCACAGATGCTGCAGGCAGGTAGCACTTGCCCTTTGATTTGAATATTCTTCTCTTGGGTGGAAGACAATTCCTGCAAGAGTGGAGGCAGGTGATGCGCTTTGCTGTTTCAGCCACTCAAAACCTAAACCCAAGGTCTTTTCTCTGCACTTCAGCTGCTTGCTCAGTTGGTTTATAAGGGTCCTTTCCCATGTTTTTTGTGGAAGTGTCAGGAGCCCTAGAGGTTTTAGTATGCAACAGAGTACTTTGGAGCCATGTGCTGCACCCAACCTTGTAATCGTCAGTGCTAAGCTCCATACCTTAGTGATACCAATGTGTGTGCTAGAACATTAACTGTGTTACATGTGTTAAGATATTTCCCACATATTATCCGTTTTCTAAAAGAGTGAAGTATCATTATGATTGCTGCCTAACAGGTAGGTTATATTTTTCCTTCTCCAAAAATAGCTTCTTTGTATAGAAAACACATTACTCTCTGTTGTAATTTCCAAGAGAACATGAGAGGAGAGGAAGATGGAACAAGAGTTAAAATGCTCTGTTTAACCTGATTCATCCTACTGGAAAAATATCGGTGTGCTCTTTTCTCTGGACTGGTGCCATTTGCTTTTTTATACCCCAAGAGGCATTGTGTTAAAGACATTATGAAACATTATAGATGGTGATGGCAGGGAAGTAGCTTAGTGGTTGTTTCTGAAGAGCCACTTGTTCATAGCCTCTGGGTTGACAGTGAATTAGAATGCCTCCAAAATGGAAGTATTATTTCTTCCTCACTTTCATAACTTTCTTCTAATGCCGCATTAGCACATAAAACAGAGAAGAGAAGAAAATATTTCTGTTTTCATTTAAAACATTCCTTTTCTTAGCAGTTGGAAATCCCATTGGGAAAAATGAAATAAAAAGTATTTGGTAAGTCAAAACTAGAGCTTAAAGTCAGAGCTGGAGCTTTAGAATGGCTCTCTGTCCTGGCTCATGCATTCAGACTTCGGCTTTTCTGTGAACAGAGACCCTGAATTCTCTTCCAAATCTAATCAACATCTAACCCTGAGCACTTTGACTTATCTCATACCATCCCATTTTCTAGTCAGCATGTTGACATTTACATAGTACTGCAGAAAATATATCCACCCTTCATTTCCACTTCCAAAATATACTTGAAATAGACATTTTTAAGGCAGTTGGTATTATATTATAAGGAGAAATTCTTCACAGCTTTCAGCAAGGGTGACAGCATGACGTGTTAGACTGATGGTCTCTCATCTGATTTCTCTGGAGAGAGAGAGTTCCATAGGTACCGCATATTTGCAGCTTCCACGGGTTCTAGATGTAACTGAGAGTAGACTGAAATGGTAAAAAACTTAATTCTTACTTCCTCTAATTAGATTGTCCCTTAGCAAATGAATTGTTAACTTTGTGACATATTCCTACAGATACTGACCTGTTTTGCAGAAGCAGATGGTAAGTCTTCTGCATTTTCCTTTGGAAGAGTAAGCCACTCTAATACCCTTTTTGATATAGGATTTAAAATGTCCCTTATTCAGTTTTTCCCATGTCTGACTGAGCTGCAAATGGGAAAGCGAGAGCTCATAAGCATGGAGTTAGGTCCACTGGCCCATCATGCAGTAATATGAGAAACTGAGGAAATGCATGTACTGCAGAGGAAGGAGAGAACAGATGTATGTGCATGAAACTTTAGGGGAAAAGAAAACTTGGGGGGATATCTCTTTATCTCACTTATCAATGATAAACTATGGTGAGAAGCAGAAGTGTCAAAGGAGGTGCTGGAACAAAGCTGGTAAATAGGAAAGCAATAAAATCAAACAATATTTGTGCAAGAAGTCTGAAGACAAATAATGAATCGTCAGACCTGCTGAGATATTATAAATGTTCCTTTATTAAAACCAGAAAGTGTTCTTAAAATGCAGCCAGCTTGGTCCCCGTCCTGAAAAGAGCTAGGCAGGATTGTGAGAGTTCTATACCAGGGAGACTTCCTTCAGAAAGTAGGAAAATTGATTGAAATACCATCTAAAACTTACACTGTAAGAAGCCTACTAGGACATGATAGAATATGATAAGATAGGGAAAAAATCAGAAGGGCTCTTTCAAGAGAGGAATACACAGACATTTCATATAAACTGGTTCTGTGTCAAACTATTTTAAAAAGGAATTTGGCCCAGTGAACCTGGCAATTGTCTCTTAAGCCTGAAAAATTGAAGGCTTAAACTGAAAAGCATTGAGTAGAAGTAAGGGAGTGTGCATTTTTAGAATGTCTGTGCCATAATGCTCACTTTGAAATCACTGCATCTGTCTTACAGCACAGAATCTGACCCACAAACTCGTCCCCTTATTGAGAAACATGTTCAGTCTCTCACATCACCCAAGTAAGAGAAAATCTACAAATAGAGCTTCGTTGACAGTTCTACCAATGGTGCCAGAGACAGGACAGAATCCAGCTCATTCCTCCGTGCTTGCTGCTTCATTAGTAAAGAGAAAATTAAGAAAAAAATGCCTAGAACAGATAAGTTGAATAAGAAACTCTTTTATAAATTCAGATTTCTGACTTGCTTTTTAAGGTATTTCCAGCAAACTCTGTTTCCAAAGAGTACAGAGGAGATGCTGTCAAAACATCTCATGGTTATTGTATTTCTCAGGGAGTGCTGAGAAGGTAAAAATGGTGGTTTTGAGAATATTGTCATGAGCAAAGAGGAATTTCCATGTCACAACTGAGCAAGATTGTTCTAAGGGAGCAGGGGAGCTGGCTCCTGGCTGATGGTAGCCTGGAAACAAGGGTAACCTTTTATTTAAATTCAACATGCATAAGTCCAATCCTGGAAATCCATACCTAGCCAGAAGTAGCTAGAGTGTGAAGAGGAGATTCACTGTATGAGACACAACAATCTCTTCATCACAGGCTTCAGTGCTGCTGAAGTGCTGCCGCTGACTCTCAGCAGAGCTGCACTGTTGCCAAAGTTTGTCTTTTTGCATTTGTACACTCCAAAACAGCCCAAGGCTTTTTCCCAATGTCATGCTAACTTAGGCCTGAAATTGAATCAAAACTCTGGATCTCAGCTATGCCTACCTAAAAGCTGGATCCAAATAAGAACTTAGTTAATTAACTTAATGTCAAAAAATGAATTTCACAGTATAATTGTTTAAGGGTACAGAGATATTTCTCCAACAACAGAGCAGGCATTTTTCATTTTCAGCCACACCTTGAGCCCAGGACCAAGAGATTTCATCTAACATGACTCAGAAATGTGAGCACTCCTTTGCACATTGGGATTACCTCCTAGCATATGTCAGTGCCCAAGCTACATTATCATTGCCACACTCATGAGCTTTAACTGCTGTGGGTTTCTCTAAAAAGAAATCTTTAAATTTTTGCATTTTCTAAATGACCAACAGAAGCATTTGAATTTCATTCTCCTTCAAATTCAACAACACTTGACCCTTTAATGTACAGACACTGCAACAATTTTTAATCTAAATGCCATTTCTAAGCAAACACCCACAGAGTTATTAGGCATTTGCTCAACACAGTACATCCAACTTACGTTAAGAGGACCAAGCTGAGTCCCATCTGCTTTTTAAGTGTTATTTGGCTCAGTCCCCAAAATCCAGAGAAATAAAAAAGTGGCTTGTGATTCTCTGTTAAGAGATGTTACAAGATAAGCTGAATTTTTGTTAACTCTCTACTATGCTTGGTATGACCAAGGACTTCCTAATATGACTGCATCACCAGGAACATTTTTATGTGTAATTTAAATTACTGTTAATAGCAATGGGGAAGGGATTTTGTTGGCTTCTACAGAATCAGGTTTACCTGATTCTCACTCATAAAAGGGAAGTTCTGCTTGTAATGTAACCTGGGCAGGCTTGTGAAATTATGAAGCTCTCTGTAGGGGACATTACACATAAGAGAAGTAAAAACTTGGTCAGTGTCTTCAAAGCAAAAAAGGAAAAAAGGGTAGGGGAGTTTGAATGGCTTCAAAATTAAACAATTATTTAACATTTTCAAGTTATCCAAAATTCAAAGTTTTTATGAAAATATTTGTAAGACATTTTCATGGTCCATTTTCACCATTATTAACTGGGGCTTTGTTAAAAAAGCTGGAATTGTTAGCTTTGGAAATGTTAATTTTGGAGGTGAAAATAAAGTTTTATCCAAAAAGTAGGTGGGGTTTTTTTTAAACCTAGAAAGCAATGAACTCTTCTGAGCAGTCCTGAGGAGAAGACATAGGGCTATCTGTGTTTAGATGAAAAGAGCAGAGCTGGATTAAGTGATTTAACATTCACTTCTTTGCTAATGAAGCCAAATGACCACAACCTTGTGCTTTTTACTTAGAAAATTAAATGCTGTTCCCTTTGAAGTTGATGATTTTGCTTGGATTGCAATGAATCCAGTGTTTCAGCTATATTTTTCATTAGAGGTGATGTGGCACGGTGACTGGGCAAGAGCTTTACAGAAGCGAGAGAAAGATCTATTAATTTGAACGAAATAACATTCTTTTCTCTAATCTCTTTCCATTTTAGATAAACCTTTGAAAATAATTTGAGCGCAGCTAACCAGTCCATATACAGAAGATCAGCCCACGTCAACGAAGTGTGTTGGAAGTATAAGACATGGAAAATAAGAGATACCATAATTGCAGGCCATGCTGCTGTGTCTACCTAAAGCCCTTGTATACACAAATTGTACAAGTGGCATTTCTCTTTGAGTCACCCCTGCACACCACTCCAGCAGCTTACTCAATAAACTCTTAATATGTCTCTCTCGGCCAGCTGATCTGAGGCCAAAGGGCCAGCAGCTATTGAGTCATTTACTGTAAGAAGTGTGATTCAGCGTGCACTTTTGGCTGAAAGGACAGAGATTGGTGCTTTTGTGGAGCTCAGCCCTAAAGTCCTGCCACTCGCTCCCTCCTGGAACTTCCAAATGAAGCTTCCTTCACTGCAGTTCCTCACAGCACAGGTGCCCTGGTCCAGCCATTCCCCCGACACGCAGTTGTCGTGCACAGCGTAGCAGCCCCAGTGCTCACTTATGCTGTATGTTACTTACTGCTATTTAATTTATCTCGTCCCGCTTGCTATTGAAATTAATGAACCCTCAGAGGGGAAGGAGGGTGTCATTTAACTATTCCTCAAGGTGCGCAGCTTGCTGTTGAACTTGAATTGCTCTGGGCTGCAAAACATCACGCTTTCAAGTAGGTGACTTATAGTCTTTTCTGACTTGGCTAGTGGCCCCTGTCGATTACCTGCAATTAGTATTTTTTTTTTCCAACAGCAAAAAAGGGGAGTATGATTTTTCATATTTCTACCTCAAAAAAGTGCCTTACAAAACTTTGTGGACCCCATAGGTAAAATTAAGGATTGTCAAATGGCAATTTTTGATTGTAGAAGATTATTTCAGTAAGAAGTTCAGACTATTAATACTTAATAAATTATATAAGTGCATCAGCAACCACAGATCACAAAAGTAGACCTTTATTTCCTTACTGAAGAGAAGAACATCCTGTCAACACCTGTGAGCAGGTTAAATTCACCATTTGGTCAGAATCATTGGCTGTTTGCATTTAGCAGCATTGCCTCTCTGCTTGGTCCCTTCTTGAGACAGTTTGCTCTTAGCTGTCCTTGCAAATCACTTTTCTTGTTTCACAGTGCTGTCAAAAAGCTAGCGTAACAAGCACCTTTCCATCTGGATGTTATAAGGCTTTTCACTCGTGGTTAAATTGTGTTCTAGGAATAGTAATTAATTGCAAGTGAAAGCAACCAGATGAAGTCAGAGAGTGGTACACAGGAATGATCTCACTCTGGACACCTGCTGAATTGATTACAGTGATACTGTATAATGCTTTAGGGCAGAGAGTACAGAAATGGTGAATCCACTTGAAACTGCATGGAAATTATACTGAAAGTACGGCTTTTATTAAAAGAACACCAGAGAGACTGAGAGATTCGACAGTGTCCAAAGAGCCATCCTCACCAGGCAGTCTGAAGAACTGGAATGGTATTTTTTGGGTATTTCTGAATATTTTTGCTTTTTACTAGTACTATTGTTTTCTTTGCAGAAACAGGTGTATATATCAGGAATTTTAACAATCAATATAATGGAGATTATGAACTTAAGAAATTTTGCCCATCATAAATTGAAAGATTCTTCTTGCTGCCACTGCCAATTTGTCATGCTTTATATGGGACCATCAGAAAGGCCATATCTGCTCAGAGCACAGGTCCATAGAGCTCGGCATCCCATCCCTGGGCAGTGGCCAAGAAAGAATGCCTGAGGGCGAGTATAAGGACAAGGAAAATCAATAACATTTCTCCAGCCTTTTTCTGTGACTCAGGCGTTTCCCATCTTTGCCATCTTGATGCATCTCCTAAGAGCCCTGTTTGACATTCTAGGGGGAGAAACAGAAACAAGTATTTAGCAGGTTTACAGATCCTGCTTCAGGATCTTGGTCTTTGCTGGTCATAGCCATACAGTGCTCAAAGGAGAGAAGCTACCTGGGTTTGCCAGCTAGTACGCAGTTCCCAGACATTTTCTCTCTCATCGCTTCCCCCTGTTCATGAGCATCTTCCTGGTCAAACAGGAGCTGCTTCTCTGTTCAGATAACCAGATACTTTACCAATTTTCTCTATCTTTCCTCACCCCCGCCTTGGCTGTCTTCTGTGTCTTATTGCTTTGTGAGGTGGGATGGACCATTTCGCCCTTATTGCCCACACTCCAGACTGTCCATAAGGAGCAAGCGAATAGCCAAGGCTACCAAGAACAAGAGGGGACCCTCCAGGACCCCTGACCAGTGCTGCTCCAGTCCAGATCTCTGCTCTCATGGGAGAAGGACCAAAGCTGGGAATCTCAGCTGCCTGTGAAATTAGGCCAGAGAGATTTATCTGTGTGGCTGCAGGCCAACCTCCCAGCACGCAGTTTTCCAGTGGAGACCTTGGCTGCATAAGGGCTAGGCAGGAGGTCCAGGACAGACTGCCCTGTCTCGCAGCAGGAATGATCCAGCGAAATTAGAGGCAATCAAAACCACGCAGTGCAGGTGAGAAATGCAAGACCCCAATCAAATATGAAATAACTTGTGTGGAAGTCTTCGCTATTGCATGTTTTAAAATTAACAGCCGTTTTACTGTTTCCATAGGAACGCAGAGGAGCGTTCACAACAACCTGCTGTACAGCCGGCAGGCTGGTGAAGCTCAGAGCGGGCACCCCAGAAGGAGCTAAGGCTCGCAGGTGCTACATTGTTCGACTTGTTAAAGCGGGGCAGGAAAGTTGGTACATTTCACAGAGCACAGGAACAAGGAACTGGAGCAGGAGAGTGCAGCCAGCAGAAAGACTCCCAGCTGCAGTGTTAATAGGTCGTTAGGACGGGGATAATTTATTACAAAGCTTTGCCTGGTAGTGCCTTGTCAGAGGGATAATTAAAGGGATGTAATACACATCAGGGGGCTCGTGTATGATCCAAGTCGCTGCAGCGCTCTGCCTCGTGTCAGCAAGGCGAGAGCTGCTCAGCAGTTTAGAAATGAGGTTGCTCTGTGAGGAGATGCTCGAATAGGCCAGTGTGCTGGTGCTGAGTCCTGCTTCGTCCATGTGAGTGAGCGCCCGCGGCAGACACGGATGCTTGGGATACACCCTGCCAAGGACCAGGCCGAGATCCTCCAGCCTTGTCGTATCGGTGGCGGAGCAGATGGTGAACCGTCATCGGTGTTGTTTCTTATTCCGGTCGCTTGGAGAGGGACTGTGAGCTGGCAATTTCTCTGCTTGGGCCCAACAGTTCCTTAAAAGTCATTGTTTTTCTTTTAACCTCCTGGGAACCAGTGAGATCAGGCTAGGTACATACACGGAGATTTATGAGATAAGAAAGACTAATAAGACGTAGAGACTACTCAGAAACCCTTGTCCCAAAGAGTTTAGGTAAATAGGGTCCTGAGTTTGATGTAAACTTATAAGAGACATTTAAAATGTGCCCCCACGTTCCTCTGTGCCCATCCAAACGTCCCTTCTTGTCAGAAGAGACATCATTTGGATACATTTGAATGTGTGGAAATTTACTCTCCCTGCTCACATCCCCTTCCAGCCATAACTGTTGTCATTCACTCCTGGACTCTCCATGTGAAATCCTAGGGTCCTGCTGAGGGTGCTTCACCAGTCAAGTGACTAGCAAGTTCGTGGCAGAGAGATGGGGATCCAGTTCAGGCATGGTGACTTCCAAGCTGCTTTGGCATGATTTCAGGCATTTATCTGATGAGATCCTTCATGTCAGATGAGTACAAAAGACACTAAAAAATCCCGGGGAACAACATATGATGGAAAAGCAGAGAAGCCAGAACTGCAAGCATCGTGTCTGTTAGGCAACAAGATAACAGAAGCTGCAACACACCAATCTTATATAAGGAAAGTCTGTTTTCCCAGTCTCACAAGTTTTTGAAAAAACAGCTTTTTCAGGCTTTCCACTGATAACATTTTGAGGCTCTTTTGGGTAAGTATGATAAATAAGCAGTCACTACTGCAAGCATGTGTTTGATTATCAATATTTTTCCAGAAATATCACATTTTATATCCATGCGGATGAACTGTTACACCTGCAATAGGTCAAATGGCTGTATAAATACAAGTTACTGAGGGAGATCCCTCACAGATTCAGAAATTTAAAAAGCTTTCATAGCAATGGAGGAAACAAGAATCCTGGGTTCACTTTCATAGTTAGAGAATTAAGTAATGAAGCTGTCACAGAGTTTCTCCAAGTCATTTTTTATCTTAATCTTCCTGAAGTATTAAATTACAAGAGCTGCAGTAGCAAGCTCCCCAGACAAAACTGTGCCATACATACAAATTAAAAATAAATTATAAATGGCTCTGTAGAGGAAAAATGTAATTCTTCCCATCAAATCATTGAATGAACTGAGGAGAACATGTCTCCTCTGGCTTATACAGACACCTTACAAGAGAAGGCTACTATTTATTTTGCTAAAGCAATATCGAGTAATATTTGTGGTCATGGTGTGCATTATTCTTTGCCAAGCAACAATGGCAACTAGGGCTGATTAAACTAGTCGCTCAGAAAAGCAAAGACGATCCTTAAAAATCTAGATTCCAGGTATAAGTGAATGCTGGTAGAGGGTTTTGAAGTCTAGTTATGAAATTGCACATGCTGAAATTTTGCAGTTCAAGCCCATCTCTGTAATAGGAACAGAGGACTTAGTCTACTCTGCAAAGCTTAAGTTTATGCTTCTCTTTTTTATTTTTGTGACCTTCAAGTATGGGAAATGCCAAGAGCATGAGCGGAGTCAAGGCTGCTGCTCAGGTGCTGCATGGTGCCTACTTAGGTGTCCAAACGTGCATGCCCCAAAGTGCATCCTCCTGCTCTTGCTACACTCGCAGGGAAGAGAAGGCACCCATAGAATTGTCTGAGTAGCACTCAGATGTGCCCAAACTAAAAATCCTTTGGGGCCAAATTCAGAGATAGCTTGGAGCACTAGCAGTCCCACTCAAGTCCCTCAGAAGCTGTTGGGAGCCTGTTGGATGGCCAGTCCTTGATCTTGTCCTAACAGCTGTTATGCACAAATCTCTGACAGGAATAAAGCCCTTAGCAGTTTGTCATCATTCCAGGCAGGGGAGAGGACAAAAATACTGAATCCAAATGAAATTGCTGGCAGCATATCATGAGATGAAGTAAAGCTTGTTACCTGTGCAAAATGCCTATATAAATACCTATACAAATACCTCTGCTCTCGTGGGAGATGAATTCTGAGCTCCTTGTTGACCACAGATGGTAAAGGCCTCCTCTGAACATATTTTGAATAATAATAGCTATAACTTTTAAAAACTATCAACAAAGTATCCCAGACATCCACCCAAGCTCCTGCTATAGAAGTGAGTCAGGAGTAAGAGGAATGATTCAGAAGGTGAAATATTACTTTGTGTAGTATGTGGGTGTTCTTCTAAGGTTTCCATCCAAGGACTGGCCTTGCTTAGTTTATGAGATCTAACGGGACCAGAGGCCTCGCTGCTCGACTGTGGTACAAAGCACTGCACTAATTCACAAGTGCCAGATCTGCCACCTCGGATAAAATACACTGGCGGTATTGAAACTACTTACCCAGCCCTCAGCCTTTTCAGTGTGTGCCATTTAAACAGTCAAAGGAAGAATAAACCCAAGTTACATATTGAAAGTGCTGCTGAAAGCAGCCCCAGGAAAAAATGGTAGTAAACAGCGATTTTAGTAGCATGTGAAAGTCTTTTAAAATGATCAGATTTATAGATTGTCTGAAAGCATCTCACAGACATTACTTAAACCTCAGAACAAGATTGCCTGTGATATAGAAGTATAAGCACCTATTTTCTGTGTTTTACAGGGCTATGTCACACTTCAGGCAACAGGTTGCACTGAACACAGTGGAGGAGAAGCTGTGACCTGGCAACCTGATAACCTCTGTGCACCGAGCAGAGGTCAGAATTACACAGTTATTGATATTTTGCAGGTGGAGAAAACAGGTAGGAAGGTGCCTAGCAGAGCTGCTGGGGCTGCCCTTTCCAAATTGCCATGAGGTTGGCCAGGTGTCTGCCCTGGTGCCCCACTGTGTCGTCATCCCTGCAGTAGGTGGCAGGTCTGGAGCAGCTCTAGGCTGGATCCTTATGGATCCAGCTTGGCAGGTGGCTGGGCTAGGTTGGCTGCTGCTGCCAAAGAGCCGGTTGTGGAGCTGCTGTGTGATTTCTTTCAGACACGGAGTCTGGTTGTCATCATGGTCCCAGAGGTTGTCTATGCACCGGCAGCCTCCTAATCTCATTGGAAAAAAAAAAAAGTTGTCATCAGCTACTAGGGCGTAATTTCATGATTAGGGCTGTACAAATAAGACGCTTGATGGGGAGATGGTTGTAACAGAGTGTCTCTAAAAGCCTGGCCAAGCAGCTGGCTTTTCCAGCCGGGATGGTGCTTGGAGACAGCTGGCTGCAATTCCTGCTGCAAGATCTTGGGGAGGACAGAGATGTGTTGGGAGCAGCGCTAAGGGTGTTGCTCTTTGTGTAATGCAGGGTTACAGACCCAGGGAAGCTGTTTCTGCAGTGAGGAGGAGCTGATGTCTGCTCACACATCTGCTTGTCGGCTCTGGGAAGCAGCTTGTGGCAGCATCAGCCAAGTGCCAGAGCAGGGATGGGAGGGAGCAGCCTGGTTTGCTGAGCTGCAGCAAGCCTGCAGAAATGCTAGCAGAAAGTCTTCAGCTGCCCCTGTGTTAGGAGGCTAGGAGCAATTTAATTGCAGTAATAACAAGGTGGTTCTAAAGGAGCAAATCATCTCTGTGGCAGGCCATGCGCTAGCTGTACAATATTGTTGCAGTGGCATCTCCAAGCAGTTATTTGTCACAGGAGTAGCTCAGTTAGCATGGGCTGTGGAGCTCTAAGACCAGTGCAGATTGTTTTCTGGTTTGATTTCCTGTGTATCTGACATTCTCCTTTGGCGAAGGGGGGCAGGAAATAGTGCTGTGGAAAGGGAGATTATTTGTGTGTGGTTATTACAAGAAAAAATGGCCTTCTCTGAACTAGGTGGTTAGCTGTCAGGGAAGCAGGGAGCTAATTAATTACTGTGTTCACCTGAGACCCAAGTTATTCCTATGGCAGACTAACCATCTAGAAGCCCTTTCTGCATAGATCTATGGATATGTTCTCCCACCTGGTAGAGGTGTTTTATTACTTCCTTGATGGGCTTTATGCAGTTGCCCTGTAATGGTACCTTTTGCTGAAGGTATGAGCCCAGCTGGTAACTTGTGCTGAGATACAGAACTCTGAGCACTCTGCAAGATGTTTCTGCTTTCTCTTCTTGTGACTTTCTTGTGTATTGGTATCTTGCCTGGAATTTTTTTTTCTGTGTAACTAATGTGAAAGGAAGGTGCAAACTGCACTTAAATACAGTTTTAAGTTATCTTCGTGGAAAGAGTTTAGCTCCTGGCATAAGAAAAACCTGCACAAGCTGGGAAAGAACAAGGTAGGCAGTTTGGTGCAGTTATAGAGTTGCTCTCTTATTTCTTTGCTTCTACATAAGCCTACCATTTTCTTCTTGCTAACTGTGAGGAAAATATTTCCTGTCAGAAATATGCCATTAGTAAGCTGTGAATACTTGGTTTAAAATGGCTGGTTTATCTGGCACTTTTCACCTTTTTCACAAACCCAACAGGAAGTATTTTTGAGTAAAACCATGGAGAACGTTGTCTTTGTTAGCGTGTTCCTTAGTATGAGTCATGGCCTTCAGTTGGTTTGTCAGTGCTCTGAACTTCACATGTATTTTGCTGGGACAGGAAGAACCAAGGATATTTCTGTTCTGTCTTGGGTGATCACAGAATTTTAGTATTGTATCTTGGTTCCTGATTCACTTATATGAATTATCTTAACAGAGTGTGTCAAAGCAAATGCTTACTATAAATTTTCTGTAATATTGACAAGTGAATGGAAACCAAATGAAACAGAACTAATTTATTCTTTCATTCAAGCAAGTGCTCAGGTAATGCATTTTAGCAAATGACTTAACAATAAACTAAGCGTATTCATAGAGTCTCATCTTTGCCTGCAAAGTGCCCACAGCCCTCTGGGTGCCTGATGATAACTAGGTGGGACACTTTAGGTACGCTGAAATAGAGTTGCAATTGCGCTGCTTCCATCAGCTGCGGCAGTAACAGGCTATTGACATAGAGGGAGGAAGTGTCTCAAGGCCATTTCCTCTCGTACCAGCACCAAGAGGACCAAACTCATGCTGTAAGGCTGAAACAGTCCAGCTCAACAGACTAAATTGACCCTGAAACTCTGTGTTTTGATTCATGTCTGACCCCGACCTCTTGCCTCTTTCCAGTTGAAGTGAGCCAATGTGAATCCATCAACTCACACTCTCTTGAAGCAGGGCAGATTTGAGCATTGAGCTATTACAGAAGAAATATGGAGACAGATTTTGTTTGTTTGTTTTTGGGGCAGGGGGCAGCTGGAGAGGTTGAGGTCTGTTTGTTTTTTGTCTTGGTGATGAGCAAACGTTCTTATGGCTTTGAGTACTTCTTTGCTGAGCCTTTCACCTGGGGCACTGCCTTTGCCTTCTCCTTCCATTTTGCTGATCTGGCGTTTGTGCAAGCGCTTGCATTTGGGGGCAGTCAGTGTTCACGTTCCTGCTCAACGCTGTCTCACTGCATCACCCTGAGCCAAAGTTGGGGAGAGAAAAAAAAGGACCTGCTCTTGTGGAGAGCTTGCGAGGGTGCGGGATGTGCAGGGACTAAGTTAGCAGGCAGCAAACAGCTGCTTGAGCCTTGGTCTTAGAAGGAGTCAAGACTCTGTACCACAAGTGTCTTCTTTAGCTGTAAGACTCTGTTCATCCTATTCCTTTTTTTGTGTGTGTTACAAACTGTTTCATTTCCACATGAACTATCACAATTTTTCTTTGTTTAAAATGAGTTGGGTTTTTTTTAAGATGCAAACCTTATGTATACCTTTTATTGTATTATTATTATTCGCTTTGTAAAGCTCCTATTTCTAGGAAAACAATCTACTCTGCACTGAACAGTCTTCCACTCAAAGCATTTGGATAAGCTTGAGTAATGTTACCTGGGATACTCGTTCTTTTATCATTTAACTTGGCCAGCTTTCAGTGCTGCCTCTGATTGCTTTAATCCTCTCCAAATTTCCTTCATTTCATGACATTCCTTGCTGCTGCATGCTCTCTCCTTGTGAGAATTCAAAAGGAAATGTTTCCATTGAATGTTGGGGACACTGGGGAGGCGATGGGAGCTGAGAAGGAGCTCGCTCAGGTTCAGTCCTGGGGTTTAAAGCCTAAGAGGGGAAAGAAAATAAAACAAAAGCACAGATCAGGTGGCAAAGCCAAGGCCGCTGGTGGAAGCGAGCGCAGATGGTCGGCATTGCAATGAGAAGCATTGCAGGGCTTTCTCTTGCTCCAGGGGATGGTCAGGAATGGGAGAAGCAACACCCAGGGCCTATCCTTGGCCTCCTTCCAAAAACGGATGGATTACAGAAAGAGTCATGGTGAGCCATGAACATGTGAGAGCCCCCACGCTTTTGGCCTTGTGGGTCAAGTTTCAGTCACTTCTAATCAGAATCTGATTTATGGTTTGAGATTTATTTATTTATTTATTTCCTCCCTCTTGTTTGCTTCTGGTGTTATTTTAGTTTTGCTCAACCATTAATTCCCCAAGTTGCATATTTTTATGGACAACGTGCTAGCGGCATAAAGGCGCACAAAAATTGCAACTAGGGCAGAAGTCTTTAGTTGCATTTTATATGCATCTTGCTTGCAGCCCTCTCTGTTTTGTACTGATGTCCACTCTGCCCTCCGTGCTACCTCCGAGAGCTGGCTAAGGTACGCTTGCTCTTGGCTGGCAGATGGCCTTGCAAGATGCACGTCCCACCGACTACTGGTTTCTTAGAAAGTTTTTCAAAGTCACTTAGTGAAAGGGCAGGCGAAAACTAGGCCAGGAGCCCTTCCTGGCAGGTTTTCAAGGGCTGCAAATAGGAGCTTAGTGGTGTGTGGGATGCGGGAAGAGACGGCAGGGAGGGAGCACCTCCAGCAGCACCGAGTGGAGGGTCGTGCCCTGCCGCTGTCTCCTTCCTGCTGCCTCGTTCCCCAGCGCCCTCCCTTGGGCCTGAGCTCCGGACGCTCCTCAGAATTGTTATGCTTGTTCCTCTGCCCAGAGAGCAGCGAGGCGCTGGGACCTCTGCTCCTTCAGCACAGGCAGCAGCTGCGGGGGGTTACTGGTGCCAGCACAGCTTAGCCCTGGAGCCTAGGTTTCACTCGTGCACCAGTGCTGTTGGTGACGGGGAGACATGGGAAGAGGTTTTGCTCTATAGCATGTGCTCTGGATGCCGCTGCAGACCCTCCTCCCTGTTCTCTATTGCTGCGTCTGCATTCCCACTTTCCCTGGCAGCAGAGCAGTTGGCAAGACCTGATCCTCTGCACCCTTTGCTATGTGCTGTTGGTCCAGACCATGAAGACACTTTCCTAATTTTGCAACACCAAAGTGCTGGGAGCAAATGAGCTGAGCCTGTTGCTTGGTCTGTTTCTCCCCTTGCCGTGTTTTCCATGTCAAGGATAAAGTATCAGCGCCTCAGTCCCTGGCTGGCTGCTTGTTGAGGGCAAGGAGGCGCCAGCCGTGTCCCAGGAGGAATGGAAGTAAATCCCCTTTATCCCTGCGAGGCTCTTGCTCCCTCTCCCTGTCACAGGCAGCCGGGGAAAGGGCTTCCCTTGCTGTGGTGTTGGCTGTTCGTAACTGTGTGGCACTGTCCACCGGAGCACAGCATGCAACAAGCAGGGCTGCTAGGGGCTTCCGCAGAAACAAGTGTTTCCCGTGCAAAAAATAAATTAAAAACAAAACAGCAACAATTCAACAATTTACAATTCAAAGTAGTGAAATACAGGGGTATCCAAGATTAGTTCCCCTGGGAGAAACTTTCTGCCTTGCTTGGCTCACACTAGTGTAAAGCAGGCGAAAATCAGCCTCTGGCTGATGGTTAGAGAGCACATCCCCAGCTTGCTCAAGTCCTCCTTGGGCAGACGTTTCTGGTAGACCTGCTTGGAGTCAGTGGTTAAGGTGAGCATAGAGCTGTTACTCACTGCATCTCCCAGTGCAGTGGCTTTGGGGTGCTTGATGGAGCCAGTAGTGGACGGCCAGTAGTTTTCAATAGGTAAAAGGAGCTTTATGCACAGAGGAGCCTGGGCTGCTGTGCCTGACTGCCAGAGGGTGCTCCGATTGCAATGGTAAGACAGGCGGATGAACGGCTCATCCACAGGCAGGGCTAAAGGAGTAAGCAGAGATGTAACCCCTACCGTCCCAAATGCAGCAGTGTGGATACTGAGGAAGGAAGCGGCATCTGGGCCATGGAAACTGGCCAGGCTTGTGTACTCTAAGAAAGGATGGATGGGCTGGATGGATCAAGCTGTTGACCCAGCAGGATATTTCTGATACTTTTATTCAGTGACTAAGAGAAATAAAACATATTTCTGTGGTTCAGCAGCTACACCAAATGATATTACATTTCACAGCTCTTGAACACAGTCAGTCTGCTAAAACTAGAGATAATAGATTTAAGGCCCAGAATGGAATAGTCTGGTGAAACAGCACAGTGCAAAGACCTTCCCTGTCTTCTCCACATTTGCACCTTCCCTTCTTTCCCATGGCTGTGGGCCAGGACAAGAAACATTTGAAGGTTTGAGGTGAGGACAGAGATCTTTGTTCCTTCTAGGAACTCTGCTGCACAAGCACCAGGATACCCTCTTCCAGCCACACAGCAAGGCTCCTCTGAGCTCTGCACTGATTTTTTTTGACCACTTGTGGATTAGGAGAGTTCAAAAGATTGAGAAGGGCAGATCCAAACAGTCTTTCACTATATGATGAAGATGGCCCTCAGCTGAATTCATGGCTCCCTTGAGCCCAGCGGTGGACAGGTCGGGTCCCTGCTCCATGCAGTGTGGGTGCAGCCTCATCACTGAGCCCGTCTTTCATCCTGGTCTACCCCAAGCTCTAGTGTATCTTCACAAGGTCTGGCACAAATTTGGCTTCTGGCACCAAGGATTTTTTTAGTGACAATCTAGGATCAGAGAATCATTCCTCTGGTCCTCTTCCTTCAAACTTTCTTTCTTTTTGAGCAGAACTTGTTTTCCCTCACTGTATCTCCACATCTCATCATCCACTCCCCCAGCCCTTCTACAGGCTTCTCAGCTTGACTTTGTGTTTGTGTTGCTGTCACTTCTTTGCTGCAGTTCTAGTACTTGCTGACCTGGGAGATGAAATAGGGCCACAGGCAGCATGTCTCGGCTGTGGTGTCTGGGCAGTCTGGCTGTCACATGCGTGTGGCACCTGTGCAGCTTGAGCAACTTTCCTACCATCCTTCCATGGGGTAAGAGCTGATTAAAATGTACCAAGCACTATCATCTTTAGTACTTGGAAAAAAATCCCTGCAGTCGGTGGGTGGGTGTGGGGGAGAGAGTGATTGATGCAAAATGTCCCCTCTCCCCAGGAGATCTTTCTCCCCCACACCCGTAATTCTACTGTTTTGTACTTATGTAATATTGTCATCTCATAGCATGTATGCAACCAAACTGTTACCAGAAGGAAACTGGGCCAGCAGTTGGAGCAAGGGCTGAGGGTTAGGGCCCCGACCCCTGCCACGGACACGTTGTAGGCCCTTGCCTTTGGATTTAGGGCTGCGCAGCAGATACCACTGCCGTGTCCCTCCTGCTGAGCAGAGGTGGAATGAAGTTTATGGGCAGAAGTGCTTTGAGATCCCTTGGTGAAACATGATGAGCCTGGGTGGCTCTGTTACCTGTGAGGTGGGCTTGTCCAAGGTGGGTAATTTAGGAAGAAGAAATTAGACAATATTGACAGAGAGCTTCATTCAGCCCTGAAACTGCATAGATTTTCCTGTACTCCTGCTTAATTGGCTTAATCTGTTGCTTTTTTGCAGCTCAAACAGGTTTAGGAAATGTTTTGCATGTATATAGCAGCAATGGGAGTGCTAAATTCCTGGAAGCAATGCCGTATTCCTGAAATATAACTAGCTAAAGCAGCTCTGGTATCTTGCCGGAGCGCTTGCAGGGCCGTGCGGCAGGGAGGGAGGAGCGTGCATGGAGTTACTGCCCAGCGAGTCAGAACTGGAAGAGAGGATTAATTCTCGCCTGCTGTATGTTTTCTATGTAACACTGCTGAATTAATCCCTTGAGCTTGAATATTCAGCTCTTTGTGTTCCTATACATTAAATCTGGAGAAATGGTTCCTGTGGCGGGAGTGGGAGTGGTTTGTGTTCCTGCAGCCTTCAGGTTGGGTAGCTCTGTTTTATTTACCTCACAGGAACAAGTATCATTAAGTTATAAAGTAACTGGTGATCAATATGTCACTTCAACTCATGGGAGGATTGACCAGAAGAGAACATATTGGATTTGTTGGGGGTGAATGGAGATATTTCAAGAATCCTTAAACTGAGCTGATGAGGCTCAGAGGCCAGGATCATCCTCGTGGCACGGGAGGTCTCACTGAGACCTTGTTCTTTGCTAGGCCTCCCAAGATGCTTCCCACACTGCCCTTGGGAACTGGCACAAGCTGGAGGAACCACCTGCCAATGCTGGCTTCCAAGGCATAAGTCAAGAGCTGGGTATGCATGGCCGCCTCGCTGGCCACTATCCTGTAAGCAAAGCAGAAAGGCAGTAAAGCAGAACTAGAAGTAATTAAATAGGACAGAATACAGTCTTTGAGTCTGGTACATTTTGATTAGTGGAGTCTCTCTGGCTGCCATATCTGAGCTGCCAAGATTAGCGGGGAAGACTCCCAGTGCCTGCAGGCTGGGCCTGGCCCTCTGAGGAGGGAGCTGGCACCAGCATGTGTCTGCTCTGCTGTGCCTCCGGAGACGGGTCAGTTAATCCTTGGAGCGGAGGGAAAGCTTGTGTTTCCATCCCAGCCAATTCCATACATTTGCTGATTCAAAGGGAAATCCAGAAGTATTGAGATATAGCTGTGGGTTAGCAAATGGTGGTTGACCATCATTTCAAACATCAATTGTAATATCGCTTCTTTAGAGCTATAGATGTGCCTATATGCTCATGCAGTTGGCATGTAGTGTGGACATATTCATACTTCTTGCTTTCCCAATCCTATTCCAGCTGAACTGTCTTAAATAACTCATGAGCGCAGTGAACAGCTAAGCACTCTTCTTTCGTTTTCAAGATCCATGCATGCAAAATAGAGCTATGCCAATAGGTACTGTTTAAGTTCAGAGCGACTTCAAAACCAGGCTTTGGTACTGAGAAGTGCTCACCAGTGTAATTTCACACTGCCTGGCTTATGTACCCAAAGAGCCAGAAAGCTCCTACTTAATGAGTAGTAACTCTTCATTCCGTTGGACCTAGTATTCGGAGATATGTACAGAAGTTTGGCCCAGAAAAAGGCTGAGCTGCAAAGAAGAAACTGCTGCCCCAAGACACTCAGTTGTCACTGCAGCCGTGATTTTCATGGTTTCTTAGACCTGGCCATACACTTGCTTCTCTCTGAGCAGTGGGACCCCGAGGGAAGGTCCCATGTTGGAGGAGAGCCTGGCCATGGGTCCAGCATGCGCAGGTGGCAGCACTCTACAGGCTAGTGCAGTATTTTTAACGTGACTCGAGAGAACTGCCAGCTCTGCTGCTGCTGGAAAAGGGGTTATTTTTAGCAATTAGCTGTATTCAAATGTTCCTTTCATGATTTGCACAGACGGCAAATGGATTAGTAGATCACAAGAAAGAATCAGCTCTTTCTCTGGATAAGAGCAGCATTTACCATTTCTTCATACTTCCAGACAGAAGCTGATCCTCACACGGGGTCAAGAAGGACTCTAATCTTGGTGCATCCTCTTAACAATTGTCACTCCTGTCACAAAGATTGCTTGCTGATTTCTTTCTCTGGCCTAAAGTGTGATACCGCTTTGCATTACCGTCGCTTCTTTGAGCTCACGATCTCAGAACTTTCCCCAAAACATCCCACAAGCAGAGAAGGTGCCGGAGCAGATGGGTCTGATATCCTCCCCCCTGGCAAGCCCTTTCTGCCAAGCCTAGACCCCTGTGAAACCCACAGGAGCTTTGCAGCTTGTGGGGCCCTGTGCTTTGCAGTGTACTATCCAACATCCCTAATAGCTACCCCATAACATGCCCGGCACGTGCAGAGAGGAGTCTCCAGCAAGGCTGAGGGCTGCAGTATTGGCTCCAAGCTCAGATTAACACGTCAGACGTTGACGTAAGGTTTGGTGCTGCCGTACAAGGTGTGCATGAGGGAAGCAGCCAGAGCCTGCTCTCCCCTTGCAGCGTTGGAGGTTTTCCCCTGCGCGCATAGGCAAAAGGAGGTAATTACTGGGCTTTTTGCAGGTCAGGTTGTTATTTCCCAGCTTGCATGGAGGGCAAACCTGCCTGCGAGTCTGCGGCGGTGGCTGCTCCGTGGGCTCGGCCACAAGCTCCTTCGTGAGCACCCAGCACTGCGGGGCTGGTGTCGGGGACAGGGCAGCGCGGCCAGCACCGTTGCTCCTTAGAGCTCAGCATGCCATATAGTACACACAACGCCACTAAACTTGACACTGGTTGCTTAAGAGAGGTGAGCCTTGGGCCATGGGATGGCAGAAGGTGGCTGTGCGCTTGCTAGCACATAGACCGCAGTGTAGCATGAAGAGTGTCTCAGGCGGCCCTGGTTCTGCAAATATTTGAGTCGCTATCGTGCAAAGCATATGCTAAGGCTTTAAGCCTGCCCTTCAGTGGAGAGGTTTAAGCACAGGCTTAAAATTGAACCAAGTGTTCAACAGATTTGTTGTAATGAGACCTCTGTTTGCTTCATGGGGTCTGGCATTCAGTACCATGAAGCAATTTTAAACTGTCTCTTGCTTGATCTATAAGGCTAGGGAATTATTTGCCTGGGAAAAAATGTAAGCCACTGATTACACGCCTTGGGCATGTTTCCCTTGTTTCTGGGCAGAAGCAAGCTGTGGGCTTCAGCAGTCTGGCAAATTATACATGAGGGTGCCAAGGTAGCCCTCAGTTTGCTCAGGGCCCTCCAGGCCAGCCTGGAAGGGCAGTGCTCTCTTTGGGTGCAAAATCACCTTTGCAATTGGGCGCAGAGCCAAGGCGAAGCCTTGCTGTGTACAGGGGGAAGGGAGGCATGATCTGTGCCTTTTGCTTCTCTCCACAAGTGTTTGTGTGAGTCAAGGCTTCCTCTGCAAGCCAATATGAAGACTTTAGTGCCTGACATTAAATATTCCCTTTGAAAGCTGTACTCAACTGGAAAAAGAAAAAAAAAAAAGAAAATGATAGTCAATTAGAGCCTCTTGCAAGGGAAAAGTCTATTAGCCAAAGCAGTGACATTTCCTTTTGATAGAAAGCTGATGTTTCCAGGAGTCTGAGATACAGCTAATAGGCGGTAATCAAAGAGCAAGGCCACTAGTCCTTATGTGATGCATCGCTCATCTGTTTGGCACAAGCCCATATGATCTTTGCCAAAAAAAGAAAAAAAAATTCCACTGCAGACCACCGAAACCAAAATCACCTCTTGCAACAAATGGTAAGACGTGTGTCCAGGCTGTCACTTTCTCCCTGGCATTTCCCCACTGTCAGGCTACGTTCAAGTATGGAGTTTGGATCTGTCTACTATAAAACTAATCTCTAGCCATAACAGCCGATCTCAGGGGAGGTCCTGGTTGGTGCATGGTTGATGAAATCGGTGAAAGCCAAAGTCAGAGTAAAAGGTTGCAATTCTGTCAATAAGCTCAGATGTTAATGTCAGCTCTGAAACTGACTCAAAATATTGGTCAGCTGATGGTAATGACAGTGATGTGGGGTCAGAGAGATAACATGTGGGAAATAGGAAACTTTAAAGATGTCTGAGAGCTCTCTTGGGAGCTGTACTCCAAAGTATCTACACAGTTATATTAAGTCTGTTGCCTTGTTTGGAGCTCAGGCTTTCGGGGTGCCAGTATCCTGGAGCGATGACTGTGTAATACAAGGAACTGAGTAAAAGAATGTGTTTGGTTTCAGGATTAAGAATCCAGCAAGACGCATTAAGTGTATATTTAACTCTTGGCATGCACATAAAACCCATGCACATGACTCGAGTTTATAAACATGGCAGAATCAAGGCTAGAAAGGGCAGGGAGCTTTGCCAACTTCTCTTTTTTAAATCAACGGCATTTGAAAACTAGAGGATATTTTATTTGGGAATGTCTGTGTTTCCATTAAAGCAGTTGAACTGGTGCTAGGCTCCCTAAGAGCGGCTTGGGGCTGGATTTCCTGCGCCTGGGAGTGCAGGGAAGAGCCGCTGTGTGGGATCCTCTCACCTCCGAGGTGCCTGCAGCCACAGTGGGCATGCAGGATCATGGCACTGTCAGGTTTGAGTGGCAGCTCGTGTCCACCAAAGTGCTGCTGTGCATAAATCTGGGGGGAGTTTTTGTTCTGAGAAGTGTGCACAGACGTATACTGGACTGTTTTGATTCCCAGGACTGTGAATGGAAAGATGATGCATGGTAACTAATTAAGACTAGTTGCAGAACCATTAAACTGAACAGTATTTTCCTTTGGGAGAACCATGAGCGTTTCATGCCCTAGATAATAGATTTCCATATGCTTTCCCTTGGCTCAGAAATGCAAGTTCCCTGCTATGTGTTCCCTGCTAGTTTTGGTCCCTGAATTCTTGTTGTTGGAGAAGGCTGCAATGAAAGTTATCGTATCCCACCGCCTCCTACGGGCTCTCGCTCCAGCGGGGGGCCTGAGTGCTCCTTCCCATCAGCGGGAATGCCTAAGGCTCCCACTTAATGAGCAGCCGCCGCAATAAATGCGTGCAGGTCTGCAAGTCAGTGGCTACATGCGCAGCATGGGAGGCAGGAAGCCCCTCAGAGCCCAGAGCCTCTCGCACAGGTCGTTGACTTATCAGAGACTCTCTATGCAGCTCTCTGGTCCCCATGAAGTGACCCTGCAAGGGAGGCGAGGGTGCTTTTTAATAGTTTCTGCAGTGTAACCCTGGACCACATGCAGGCTGAGGCTGGTGCCTGCCAAATATTGTGACTTCAAGTCCCACAAGACCCACAGGACTGAAGCCTGTGGGGTGCCTCTTGCTCCCTGTGGGGTTTCCGAAAAATGTGGCTTTTTACTGCAGCAGCGCTGAAGCGATGAGTGGTTCAATTTTTTTCAGGTTTGTGAATCTCTCTGATGCCCTTAGAAGAACTCCTTTTCTTTTCTCCCCCCCCTTTTTTTTTTTTTAAATTAGGACTAAGAATCCAATTAACCTCCGAGCGCCCCTCCAGCAGTTACTAGTAACAGTGAGAGACCAGGACTTCCTATCAGAAATATGCGACTTAGAAGACGACTGTCAAGATAAAATCCATACTTGGAGATATTTACTGTCATGAACTCATGTCTCTGTAATAGTCAGAGCTGAGAAATACTCGAGGCAGCAGCTTCATCAGATAAGTGGTCTCTGCTCCCTGCTGTGGAATTTAATGCGGGCAGCTCGTGGCTTTCTGAAGCCAGCGGAGCCTCCCTGGCCTTTTACCAAGCCTGTGACCCAGGCAGGAATATTTAGCTCTTCTGAGTGCTACAAGCAAAGCTGAGCTCTCAGCTCGGCCCCGAGCCCTGCGAGCAGGAGGCGTCTCGGGGGAGTCTGACAGCTGAGCAAGAAACGAGCGCCCAAGTTCCTGGGCTTGGCTCGTGCCTGAGGAGATGTGAGAGGCCGAGAGGATCCTCCTGCTGCTCCCCGGGCCGGAGCTGGGAGCACATGCAGGGCCCTCTCTGGACAGCAAGAGACAGTGCAGAGAGGAAAAACAGTCTTTGCTGAGCCGGCAAAGCAAGGGCCCGCCTGCCAGTGTTATTGAAAACAGACAGGCTTTAGATATTGGCGAAGCTGTGGGAGCTGGTAAGTCGGTGTGCGTTCCTCGTGCAGCTTCCCTGCTTGTCACCAGCCCGCAGGGCACTGCAGGGAGCCCTCGCTGCGCGGATGGACGTGTTGCAGGGGCAGATGGAGCCGCCAAGGCTGCGCAGCCTTAGGCTAACTGAAGCGCGCCCAGGGCAGCGGGGACGTTGCTGTCCTCGGCAGCTGCTCGCACAGCACTGCTTACCATGCCAGCCGCCACCCTGGCCCCATCAGCACGCCAGCTCTTTTCCTTGTGTTCTCCCTTTGTTTTCTAGGACCAAGCCTGTAAATGGTACCTACGTGCTGTCTTGTGCTGCATAAGCATGTGTGCTTTGGCAGCAGTGCTGGGCCAGAGGATGCCCAGACTGGGGGCACAGAATGGGGCCGGTTCCTGTGCCCTGTGGTAGGGTGGGGCAGAGCAGGAGTCACTGGTTTAAGTCACTGGTTTAATTAAACGTCTCTGAGAGCAAATTTCCTCTTTGCCCTTTTTTACCTTCCTACTTTGATTTCCTCTGAGAGACCCTCGTGTCTCAGTTGCTGCTCGAGGACAGTGAAGCGGGGCTATCAGCACAGCCCTCCGTGTGTGGGGCTGGCGCGGGAGGGAGGATGCCGTGTGTGGGGCTGGCGCGGGAGGGAGGATGCCGGTGCCGGGCGATTGCTCGGGCACTGGCTCCACGGGGGGCCTGGCTGCGCGGTGGCGCCACCTGCCCCGGCCAGCCAGCGTGATCCTGCCCAGGCTCGGCACGGGCAATCACTCCACTGCTTGTACCACCAAGTTTACTGAGGGGCACATGCTCGCCGAAGCTACCGTCAGCTTGAAACGCAGCCTCTCCTGTGCCAGCCCCTCCTTCCCTGCCTCTTCCAGCATTTTTTTTTTCCTAGGCATCTGGAAAGCATTTTTTTCTGAAGAATGGAGGAACCATCCGAGCTGCTTCCCAGAGAGCTCTGCAGTGGTCTGCAATGCAAAGCTGCTGAAGAGGGCGGAGGAGGAAGGCGGTTCTGGGTACCAGAGCCTCACCCCTGCCCGGCAGGAACCCTGTGCAAACAGCCCCGGCGGTTGCAGTGTTAGTTCCCACCCAGCAGAGAGGAGCCGGAGGAGAAGGGCAGCAGGGCCAGCTGGGAGTGAGCGAGCTCCCCTGCGGGCAACCGTGCGTCCTGCAGATGTCCAAGGCTTCCGCACCTGTGGCAGGGTGCTCGGCAGGGTGGGAGCCCCCACGAAGGTGTCTCTGCCCCTTCACAGCCCAAAGCAACAGCGGCTGCAAGGTGTAACGGCAGCGGCACTGCTGGCACAGCCTGAGGGGAAGCGCCGGCCCGGGATGCTGGGGAGGTGCCCGGGAGCCTCCCGACGCCCTCGGCCGCACGTCTGGGCACGCGCCCCGAACTGCTGGGTTTAGCTAAACGGGTGGTCCCGAGGAAAGCAGCCTGGCTGGCGCCGCTTCCCTTGGCCGCCGCCGAAGCCGGCTCTGGTTTCTAGCAAAGCCGGGATCGGCGGCGCTGCCAGGAGCCAGGGAGGTGCCTTGGTCCTTCTGCCGCTCATGGAGAGCGGGGGAGGCGGAGGTGCAGAGCGACGCGTGTGCAGTGGGAGCAAGGGATGTGTGATGGAGTGAGCGTGGCTCGGCTGTCCAGCACCCCACAGCAGGAGCGCGGCATGCCCACCAAGGAGGCTGCGCCGCAGTAGGGACCTGGAAACGTAGCGCGGTATTGCCTTGTGTTGACACTTTTGTTTCAAAGGCAAAGAGTTATGGCTGGCCTTAACTATGCAACCCTCAGCGCGCGGTGTCGCGCAAGCAGAGAGCCCAGCCCCGGCACGCAGAGCCCCACGCCTGCTCTTTCCAACCAGTGTGTCTGCGCTCACTTGAACAGAGGAGCCCCTTATACCTCGGAAAAGAGGAAATAAAATCCGGTAAAATCCCCATTCCTCATAGCATTAATTTAGTAGTTTTCTTTCACAGCCACATAGCGATCAGGCCGAGCACCTGCCGGCATTTGTTGCTTTCGCTTCCTTGGCCCCTTTGCCTGCCTGTGCACCTGCAAGTGCCTGGGCATGTTTCTGCAGACCCTGTGAGATCCCTTCCCAACGCCTGCTGCTCCCTGGACCATGGGCTGTGGCTTTCAGACGCTGCTGCCTTTCCCAAGACGTTTCCCAGCAGCAGGAACCACTACCACAAACTTGTCTTGTGCAGGAAGCCTGTAAACAATTGTTGTTTACAACTTCCTGGGGGAAGGACCGCCGCCGGACGACAGTGCATGGGAACATGCAGCTCTGCGGGGCGGCCGCGCTCGCTGCCCTTTGCGGCTGGGCCGCAGCAGCGTGCTCACTGCGCGCCGAGCGGGGCTCCGCGTGGGCAGCACGGCCCGGCGCGTGCACGCAGCACCATCTAGTGCTTCCTGCACAGGGATCGCCGCCTCCTCCTCCGTCCCTCCCGCCAGGCTCTGGGTACGGGCGCACGTAGGGCTCACGGGTGCGAGTGCCCAGCTCCTTGCAGAGGCCGGAGCATGGCCGGGAGGCTGCATGAAGCCAGTGGGGCTGGTGGGACGAGATCAGCTCTGACCCAGAGCCCTGAACTGTCGGGCACCGCCTGGGACCACACGCCCAGCCTTCCTCATGCCACCTCCAGGGCTCATATGCAATGCATAACAGGTGTGCACCGTGTGCACACATGTGCACACCCGCACATGTGTAGGCATGCACACACATGGACATATACATATTAACATATACACAAGCACACATGCACAGGGAGCATGCACAGACATGTGCATACACAGGCACACACACATGCACACGCAGGCATGCACCCCACACACACGTATATCACAGAATCACAGAATGGTTGAGGTTGGAAGGGACCTCTAGAGGTCATCTAGTCCAAGCCCCAGCTCCAGCAGGGACACCCAGAGCATGTGGCACAGGGTGGCATCCAGGAAGGTTTGGAAGATCTCCTTAGGAGGAGACTCCACCACCTCTCTGGGCAGCCTGTGCCTGGGCTCTGTCACCCTCACAGAAAATAAGTTCTTCCTCACATGGAGATGGAACTGCCTGGGTCCCAGTTTAAAGCCATTGCCCCTTGTCCCATCACTGGCCACTACCGAGAACAGTTTGGCCCCCTCCTCCCTAGTCATTCCTCAAGTATTTATATATATTGATTAGATCCCCTCTCAGCCTTCTCTTGTCTAGTCTAAAACAGGCCCAGCTCGTTTAACCTCTCCTCATATGGTAGGTACTCCAGTCCCTTGATCATCTTTGTTGCTCTAAACTGGGCCTTCTCTAAGAGCTCCACATCCCTCCTGTACTGGGGAGCCCACAACTGCACATAGTACAATGAGGTGCAGCCTCACCAGGGCTGAGCAGAGGGGCAGGATCCCTTCCCTCACCCTGCTGGCCACGCTCCTGCTGATGCAGCCAGGATCCCATTGGCCACCTTGGCCATGAGGGCACATTGCTGGATGTCCTGGTGCAGGACCCTGCACTTGTCCTTGTTGAATCCCATGAGGTTCCTCTCTGCCCAACTCTCTAACCTGTCCAGGTCCCTCTGGATGGCAGCACAGCCCTCTGAAGTGTCGGCCACTCCACCCAGTCTGGTACCGTCCACAAACTTGCTCAGGGTGCCCTCTGTGCCCTCATCCAAGTCGCTGATGAGCAAGTTGAACAGCACTGGGTCCAGCACTGACCCCTGGGGGACAACACTGCCCACAGGCCGATATATGCACACACACATGCACATAGGTGCTCACACAAGCACACACAGAGGCATGTGCACCCCACATATGCACAAAGGCACACATGGATGCATATACAGATGCACACACCCCCATGCACACCCCTCACACGCATGCACATGTGGGCATGCATACATACACATGCACACCTGTAAACACCCATACATGAACACAGAAGCATGCACACCGCACATCAGACACACACAGACATGTATGCACACACACATGTGCACACACACGAACACAGAGGCATGCAAACCCACAGACACACACAGACATGTATGCACACACACACGTGCACACACATGAACACAGAGGCATGCACAAGTGCACATCACATGCATGTACACACAGACATGTATGCACACACACGTGCACACACACATGAACACAGAGGCATGCACACGCGCACATCACACACACAGACATGTACGCACACACACATACGCGCGCACACCCCTCCCATCACCGCCCCCACGTGACCCGCGCCGCTCCCGCCCCCCATTGATTCGCTGTAGCGAGGCGGAACCTTCCAGGCGCCGCCAGGCGCGCTCAGCCGACGCACGAGCAGCGGATCCGCCAGGCGGCGGCAGGAGCCGGTGCGGAGGGCTGCTCGGCACTCGGCTAGCGCTCCCGGCGGGCGGGAGCGCGCGGAGGGGTCGCGCGCGGCGACCGTTGGAGGCGGCGGCCGTTGGAGTGGAATCCGTGGCGGCGATGGCGGAGCCGTCAGAGAAGCTGTACCGGGCCGAGTACGCCAAGAGCGGGCGCGCCTCCTGCAAGAAGTGCGGCGAGAGCATTGCCAAGGACTCGCTGCGCCTCGCGCTCATGGTGCAGGTACGGGGGCCGCCCCCGCATCGCGGTGTCTCTCTCGGGCCCGGGCTTCTCTCGGCGAGGAGGAAACAGCAGCGGCAGTGGCGGGAGGAACTCGGGCGGCCCTGCGGGGCCTGCACGTGCTGCCGCCTCGCCGCCTTTTGTCTCCAGCCGCCGCTGGGGGCGGCCGCGGGGGCTGCTCCCTCCCCCCGCATCACCCGTATTAACCGGTGCCTCCCGGCTCCACCTCGTTCCCCTCGGATCCGGGATCTTTTCCAGCTTTGCTCGGCAAGCCGTACTCGAGGGGCTGCAGGCCGAGTGCGGCCTGGTTCACGAGGCGCAGTTCACCTAGAGGCGCTGGGCTGCGACCTCGAGGGGTGGCTGGGGGTCATCCGGAGCTCCCGGTGCCGCCGCGTGACTCTAGGCGGCCCTTTACCCCTCGTTCTTGATGCTCCCGCCCGTAAGTGGTAGGCGGTAAGCCTTCCTGCCACATTAATTCTATGTTTCTAGTAGTAGTAATAATAATAATAATAATAATAATAGCACGGTGCTGTGCGTTTTTGGTGCGGCCGTTATTCGTGCACACCACTCGGAGCCAAACCGCTGTGCGGTCCTGGTAGCCGGAGCGACGCCAGGTCGGCGCCGCACGTGTCTGAGTCACAACGGGGTGCCCCGGGAGGCAACGTTCTCTACTTGCTCCCGGGGGCAGCAGCTAGGTCGTGGGGGAGCCCCGGTGCTGAACTGCCTGCACTCCGCGGCCCCCCTTCGGTTTCCGTTCTGCAGCCTCCTGGCAGGAGGCTGTAGCAGATAAGCCCAGTGCTGTTTTAGGGGATTTCATCATCTCTCTCTATGTTGTGATTGCTCATCCCTGCTAATGGTCTGTCTCTTCTTGAGAGGAAACCTCTCCTTGCCCGCTCAGGATGGATAAAGCCATGCTGTGGCTGCGAGCTCTGGGCTTTGAGTGATGTGGAAGGGCTGAGCAATAGGCAGACAAACTACTCAACCTGGGGAAACGCTTTCTGTGTGTGACCCATTTGGTGGGACCTCTGTCCAGGCACCTCATGGATCACATTGGTTTTCCTTCTAGACTTTGCCCTCAATTGCAGATACATCCTAGTTGGAAAAAAAAAAAAGTTATTTGTGTTTATCTGAATCTCTTTTTTTTTTTTTTTTNTTTTTTTTTTTTTTTTTTTCTTTCTTCTTTTTCCCCCTCTTCTCCCTTGTGATTTGGTTTTACTTCATCCTGGCCTAATTCTGCTTTCTTTCTAGTCGCCCATGTTTGATGGCAAAGTCCCGCACTGGCATCACTACAGCTGCTTCTGGAAGCGGGCTCGAATTGTGTCCCACGCGGACATCGATGGCTTCCCTGAGCTCCGATGGGAAGATCAGGAGAAAATCAAGAAAGCCATTGAAACTGGAGGGCCTGGAGGAGGTAAGCAGCAGTGTCCTGGTGTGTCGGAGGTTCAACAGGAAGCTTTCTCTTCTCAAACTGTTAACAGCTTGCAGTTATTTGATTTCTGCATCCCTTTGGGAAGTGACATGGGCAAAATTGCCCTGGTGGCTGCTCACTGCAGACTAGAAAGCTGGTGTCTTGGTCCAGCCTCTGAAACCAACAAGGAAGCAACAAGGCACTTGGCACATCTGTTGACAGATATTTTTATTTTTGTGACTGGTGTATTTTGGTTCCAGTTCCCTAATTTTAGCAAACACTCTTGCAGTATGTTATTTTAATGATATCTTCACTGTAGCACATGGGTCTGATGGCTCTTTGCAATTGTTAAACAGTGAGTTAATGAGCCAGGGAAACTAATGGGCAGGGTCTGGGTCCGGAACTAAAGCTGTAACCAAATTTCAAACTAAAACTGAGCCACCCAGTCTCTCTATAAGCTGATGATACTGTTTTAGATCAATACCTGTTGTAATAATGTGACAAGAAAAGGAAACTGGCGCTTGGGAAAAGTTATGTTTTGAAGCACAGCTATTTACTATATTTGTGAATACAGTAAATTCTTCAAAAAGATCTGGTTTGATATCTCTCTAGAAACGAGGTTAAAAAGACCAGCCCCATGTACTTTGAATAGTCTTAAAAAACTCTTCAGTGAACAGTCATCTACAGTTGTTAGTTGTTTGCTTAAAAAAGATCTTCATACTTTAAATGTGCTCTTGAACATGGATTGATTTATTTTTATTCTATTCTCTAGTCAGATTATTGACAGATGGTTGCTGGGATTTATTAATCTGCTAATAATTTGAGACAGAGAATAAGAATAATATAAAGAATGCCTATTAAAGCCAAACTCTGTATTTGCCTTTATGCTCCAGGAAAAGGAGGAGACCAGGAAGGAGGTGGCAAGGCTGAGAAGAGCTTAAATGACTTTGCTGCAGAATATGCCAAGTCTAACAGAAGTACTTGCAAAGGCTGTGAGCAGAAAATAGAAAAGGTGACGGCCATTTCTTTAGATGTCTGACTCTTGTCTTTTCTGCCACTAGTCCCAGTTCAAGCAGTGACTTTTTGCCTGCTTCCTGTCCATCTTGCATATGGGAGGCACTTGCAAGCTGCACCTCTGTGCACAAAGAGCAACTACGTCCTGGCAGTGAAGGCTGCATCTTCAGTCTGAGCGTGAGCTTAGACCTGCTTGCTCTTCTTTATGCTTGGAGCAAACTGTAACAGCCCTTGCTGGCATTTCTGTGGTGAGAAGGGCCCCACAAAGTCTAGCTTTTGCTGCCTGTTGGAGCATGCCAAGGGTGCTAGCTTCTACCTCTGGCTCAGCAAGACCAGTGTATCTGTTAGCTCCAGATTAACTCCCCATACAAATCCGGGGATACGCTCAGGGATACACATCCTGCCCTGGAGCTGAGCATGTCTCGTTGCTCTGATTTTAATCAGTGCTGGCCAAACAGAGTTCGGAGCCTCTGTGTGCTGGTGGATGTGAATGTCATTCACCTGTGTGGCTCTAAACCCAGTCCTGAGATCTCTCCTTCTGCAGACACACTGTTGACTGCTGTGTGTATATACATACCGGAGTGTGCATGACTGGAGTCTAAAAACACCTGAAACAAGTAGTTGGAATCTAAAAATTAAATTACTTTAGTGAGATGTGATAAGAAACTTTCAGCTTTTTGGATTTTATTAGCCCTGCTTCTCAGTGTTAGGGGAATATAAAACTTTTGGAGTTTGCTGCATAGGGTTTGGTCGTTTGAGCTTTGCTTGTTCTAACTTTACTGGCAGACAGAGAGTTGAGTGAGTAAAGGCAGCAGGGAGTTTACCTGTTGGAGTGGTTTCTTGAGTAGAAAATGACTTAAAATGTTGAGCTTTCAACTTTGCTTCAGTTGGTATCATTTCTTTCAAACTGAAATATATGTGGAGCAATTCAGAAGTATTCAGAAAAACAGAGGATCTTAAGTGACAGAGTTGTAATGAAAGTTAAAGTTTTTGATACAGGGAACATTACTCTTCTGCAGTTGTTTAGGAATTATATTTGTAATGAGCTTAGCACATTGATCTTCTTACGGCATCCTAATGATTGCTCTTGTGTTTAACCTGCCTCAGGGCCAGATCCGAATCTCTAAGAAGATGGTGCATCCTGAAAAACCCCAACTGGGAATGATAGATAACTGGTACCACCCAGATTGTTTCGTGAGCCGCCGAGCAGAGCTGGGCTTCCTCCCATCGTACGGGGCTGCTCAACTGCTGGGCTTTGGGATCTTGAAAGCTGAGGACAAAGAAACTCTGAAGAAGCAGCTTCCAGCTACTAAGAGCGAAGGGTAGGTATGGAATGTAGGAGTGTGCAGTGTCTAAAGGAGCTTTTACTTGTCTTCAGAAGTGTCTCTTGATTATTTTTTTTTATTGCTAGTGTCTCTCTTAAAGTGAATAGTAGTTGTAGGAGATGCTGTTTGCTCTTATGAGACTAAGCAGGTGACAACAGATAATCCAAGGGAATTGTCAGTCCAACAGACTGGACATATAACACCTAGAGGCCAGCAACAGTGACTCGGGAAAAATGACGTAAGGCTCTCAGCCATGAAATAACATATGTTTTGTACAAATGGATGCTGGGCTTTGTGTCTTCTGTGTGAACCTGTGCTATCAGTGATGGTTTCCATGCTCTAGCCACTTGTTAGAGAATTGACTTGGTGCGTCTTACCTGTGAGCTGCTCATTCGTGACAGGCACTGAATCTGGTAATGACATGTGCTGGCTGAGTAGTGCTGGCCCTTGGATGTTCTTGTTTTTCTTTTATGCTAAGACTGAAAAGTCATTGCCTTGTATAAAACTTCAAATTAGAGGCCTTTACAGAATTCGTAGTGACAGAAAAATATTCTGTGTTTCTGCTTAGCTGTGATCAGTCTTTCAGTATTAAGAGTTTTGTTACTGACTTAGGAAGTGACTTAGGTGAGACTTAGTATTCATAATTCAAGCTACTGTTGCATGGTCCTCATGGAGGAGAGAACCTAAGGTCTTGCTGAGGTCTACAAAGAGAAGAGCTTGTCTTTGTAAAATCTTAGGCTTCTCCATGTACACTTGGCTCTCCTTGTACCAGGATTCAGTGTGAAACTGTCCAGTGAGGCCAGTGTTCTGAGCAAACATAGGTGTGTCAAATCTGTGTAGTGTTTCTCAGCATTTGTCCTCCAGATGTTTGTGATGGGCACCAGGTGCAGTTTAGAGCTCCATGTCCATCTGAATGTCATCCTCAACTGTTTATGTGTCACTGAGATACTGCTGTTAAGCTTCTACTTTATGCTCAGCTTGGAAACAGTTACTCCAGAAACCTTCAGACATGGTGAAGGTGCCAGAGAGAGAGTCCTGCAGTGTTGCAGGAGCAAGTGCTCCTTGGGGAGCCCTGTCAGGTGTCTCATTTCTCAGCTATCTGAGCTGAAGGACTGCAGGCTGGGGTCCTTCAGAGTGTGAGGAACTATCAGTCGCTGCCAGGCAACCTGCCATCTTTTCGCACAGACACTTTGCTTCTCTGCATGTTGCAGGCTGTAAATAGAAGTTCAGTGGTTTAATTTACTTGCAGTTCTTCAAATAGTCTTCTGCTTTTTGTGCAGATGAGTGCTGTGCTTTGTCCCAGAGCAGTGCGAGAGTTATGGAAGGATATTTTTAGTTTTCCCCCAGGTCTTTGGCAGAGTGCTAGAAATGTGACTGTGCAAGGGCTTGTTGTTTGCCCTGCCTCTCCTTTCCTGGATCGCTGCTGAGATGCTATTCAAACTATGAAGGCTTTGTAGAGATAGGCCACAGTGTAGCTTGCCAAGTTACTGTGTAAATAAAAGCCTAGAACTGCAGTGGAAAGAAAGCTTGGATAGGTGAGGTAGGGTAGTGTAAACCAGGACCTTGTGCCAAAAAAGCAGAAAGACCTCTCGTCTTCCCTGCATGAGCAAGCCCCTCAACCATGAAGGTGCTGTCTGGCTGTTATGCCCCGCTACCTTTTTCTTGCTGCTTAGGCTGGGTACTTGAGCCAAAGCAGTTAAGGGTCAGTTGAAAGAGTAGTTGTCTGTCAAATAAACTGCTTAAGTGAAGAAGTATAGTATGCTTCCTACACGGTGATTGCTTGTCAAGAAAGCATAGGAAATCTGAAGAAAGGGGGGAGGGGAAAGAGGAGGGAAAAAAAAAGCCTTGAATAAGATGTAAATACCTCTGATGATTCATCTTGTGCTTTCAATCAGATAAAAGAAATTAATGGCAGAATTTACAGCATCTTACAGAAATGACATTACAGCATCTGCTGTAGGTGAGATTCCAAAAGAGCTCTTTAAAAATGTCTATGCCTGTTCCAAATTATATCTTGACTCAAATGTTGTCCCTGCAGTTGGGATACTACACGTCCAAACTTGTGTGCTGTTTCTGCATGCGTAGCCCATCCTCCATGGAGGAGCTCAGGAGACTTTTGGACTTCCCTGTCAGCCCTTTCTGTAAGGACTGTGGTGCTGGGGGTGTGTTGCATATAAGAGACACTGAGCATCTGGAGTAGGCTGGAGCATTCTTTCCCCTGAAGGACAAAAACGGGAAGATTTCCTGCAAGGGTCCTGGTTTCTGTGTCCAGCTCTGGGCGAGGCATCTCGACCCTTGCCCAGCTGAGAGCTGCCGAGTTCTAGCCCTTTGCAGTGCCAGGGAAGGAGGCTCTGGCCTCCCTGCTGGGCACTGCTCTGCAGGAAGGAGTGCCTCTCTGTTCACATGGGAACTGCGAGAGCAGCTGGCTGGCACCCTGGGACTGTGCTGCTGTGGCAGAATATATTTAGCCCTCCTGCTCCAGACTGTAACACTCCTGTATTTTTTGGCCTTGCTTGCCTGGGTAGAGTTGTTGTCTTGCATTAGTTCCTCCAAGGACAGAAGTAAATGCGGTTCTAGAGACAACATCATGCACTGGATTAAGTGCAAGTACTTATGTCAGAAGCAATCCCTCAGCCTTCAAAGAGAGAAGGGGAGTTCCTATTCCTCCTTGTGCCTCTTGCTGGCTTTATCCAGGATTGTCATGACTCCTTTCACCTTTATTTCCATTTTAAGGAGGGCAACATGAAAACACAGAGTACATGGTAAGAAAAGGCCAGGCAGGAGTGGGCCAGTCTGTCTCCCTCTTCAGGTTCCTCAAAGTGGGAATGAAATGTGTAGTCCTCTGTGTAAGTCAGCGAGTGAGTATTTAGTTAGTTATTCCAAAACTTCCTATCTGTAGCTTGTATTAACATGTGAGATGGAATCAACTTTGGCCCTCCTTTCCCAGGCCTTTACAAAATGGTAATTGGTGCTTGCTAAGGCACTGGCTTAGCCGAGCTCCTGACAAAACAGAGAATGGTGCCTGGCTGCTTTAAACCACTGCCTGCAACACAGAAGATTGGCAGTGCAGCTCACTCAGGCAGCTGGAAGAGGTGCAATAATCTCCCACTGGACCTCCTCGCCAAGGAGAAGCTGCCAAAAATGAGAATTACCCGTGGGTTTTGAAGGATTTTCCTCAGTCCTGGGGCCTCTCAGCGGTGCGGTCAGCTTCCCACAACTTCTGTGCTGCCTCAGCTCCCTTAAAAGAGGGCACGAGTTAGTACCTAGGAGTGGGTGTTGCTGGGGCCAGCCTGCTTCTAGGGCTCCCCAGACAGAAGCGCCCCGAGCACCGGGGATTGTTCTACATTGCACTTGAGCTCCCCATGCAGATGCTTGCAGCTTGGAGCCCTCTGGCTTGGGAAGGTTTATCAGAGCACTCTGCGGTTCAGCCAGGATGCTTTTCCCAGATAATGCTGGGTACCTGTGGCAGGTTTAAAATATCCCAAAGACATGATCCCTGTGATTAACACACTGTACTTTTGGGCTTGGCAGATGTTTTGGGCTTGCCCCTTGTGGGTACAGGAGTAGAGAAAGGAGAGGAGAGAGAGACTTCCTTGTTCTGGAAACGTTTGAAAGCAGGGCTGCATTAGAGCTGTACCCTGGGTTATACTTACACACCAAGCAAGCAACATGGAGCTTTTCTTGAAAAATACAGACAATTGCTGCTTTTGTGTCTGCTGAGGTAGGGTCATTTGCAGTGTAACTCCACTTCTGGCTGGTGAGACCTTGCAGAAAGACAGATGAAAGGAGTCTTCTAAAATTAGCACCTTCAAAGTTTGCAGAATGGCTTGAGTTATTCTTGGTCAGAGGTGTTAATGAAGAGGTTGCGAATAAAACTAGAAATTTGGCCCAACCTCAGACCCAAGACAGTTTTTATAGAATTTACAGGTCACTAATGCATGAATCTTCAAGGACAGTGCTCTTAACATCATCCTGTGACTTATAAACTTAAGTAGAAGGTCAATCTTAAAGGTAGCAAAGCTAGAAAGTGAAATGTTTAAAGCTGTAGAATAGTTTCAGAGAATGTTAACTTTATATGCTGTGACTGATGGTTAAGACAAAGTCAAGCCCAGGTTATTTCTTAAAAAGCCATCTGGCCGATGTGAGTAAGTCATAGCAGCGCCCTCAAAATCAAGCGTGAGATCTAAGCACTGTTCATGCTCTACCTCAGTGCAGTAAAACTCCCTTTCATTTCCTCATAGTGAAAATGCTCACTGATTTCATTTATAGGTGTTGGTGTATTTTGAAGCCAGGCAGACTGAGAGGATGATACCTGCCTCTGGAAACATAAGCAATCTTCTGCTGAGATATTCTGTAATTATGAAATCTTGTCGAAATCCTCTTGGCTTTCATTTAGCTTCCTCTACTCTCCAGCCTTTCTTGAACAAAGTGTTCTAAAACTTTCCCTGCACAGCTCTAAGGTCCCAGCTAATAACAATAAATTCCTCACACAAAGCTGCAGAGTAGGATATCATGAAACCAGTATCAACCTGGAAGTAGCATATGAGCAGATAATTTCTCTTTAGATAAGAGTTAAGTCTCTGATATCAGACAGGAGGAAGTATCTGGGAAATAACCTAGTCTCTCGGTGTGCTGGCCTGTTACGATGTTTGCTGTTGTTTATCTCAAAGGCATATACTGTCTGTATGAAAAGTCAAGCTATTGATGCAGCTGAAAGACACAAAGTCTCTTAACCTGACTCGCTATAGCTCCTGAGGTTATTTGGAGAGGTATATTTAGATATAGTCACTGATTTGTAAATATACCTTTGGATTAACTCATATAATTTAGAATATTCCTGAAGGTCCAAATGATGCAGTCCATTGTGTTCTGCCAGGTTGAACCATTATCCTGTGGAATAGCTCTATGTGTGTCTGACCCGATGAAAGCTTGTTCTTTGCAGATCTAAATATCTACCTGCAATCCAGCATTGAGGAATTTAGAAAAAAGGAAGGGCTTGCCTGCCAAAAATCAGAATAGTCAAGTCTGCAGACACAGAAAAGTGGGCTCTGTTAACCGCTGCGCACTCACTTTCGTGTCTTTTTCTTTTTTTTTCTTCCTTTCCCATTTCTCTCTGCATTAGAAAGAGAAAAGGAGAAGAGGTTGATGGAAATGTGACTGCAAAAAAGAAGCAGAAAAAAGAAAAAGAGAAAGAATCAAAGCAGGAGAAAATGCTGAAGGTGAGTTCTAGCTAACCAGATTTGTAAAACTGTCCCTTGGAGCATTAGTGACAGGCACTAATTAAAGCAGAATTGCAGCACAAGAGGCAGCCAGTCCTCATGTCCTGGCACACAGGATCCCCTTTCAGTAAGGCTTGGCTGAAGGTAGTTCTTCTTGCAGCTGTCACCGAGAGATCAGGAAGGAAAATTCTAGGATTGGTATTTATTGGATTCAAATAGATTAGGCTAAGCCACCTTCTGTCTCAGGGAAGTTGGTTCTGTGCTCCTTCCTGTATTGTCTGGTTGTAATAGCTGAAACTCAAGATTGAGTGTTGTGGAAGAGCTAGGAAACAGCTTGTTGCAAATATTAAACAGAAGTAGAGTGTTAAATAAATTAATGAGTAGCTGTACCTTTTTCACCCTCTGAGGAGCTGTATTCAGTTCTTAAGTAGAAAGTGTGATAAATCACAGCTTTCTACCTTTTGTTTTCTAGATACTGAGGGAAGAATTTCTGAAGGAACTTCAGGAGTTTTGTATTTGTGGAGAGTTTGAATAGGTACTGTGTAAGAAAAAAGAAACAGCAGCTTTTGCTAAAACGGAAGCCTTAATGGAGCTGTAGAAAAAGGGTATATCTGCCTTTGAACTGAAGTTTTCTTCTTTGTTATGTGATGGTAGCTTAATCTTTAGCAAAGCACAGGTGAAGTGTTAGGCAGGTTTTGATGCTGTCATACAGGCATTTAGAACAGATCAGGTTAACTTATGGATCAGGATTAACTTAAGGCTTGCATTCACTTAATGTTTTGTTTTTTAAGCAATATTTCATCAAACTTGACCACTGAAATTGGAAGGGGCGCAGAGCTTAACATACAGTCACTTGTCACAGATGAAGCTGTCAATTCATCTCTGAGTATAGCTGTTGGAAAAGTTAATTCTGACAATATGTGAGATATTATTAGAATGCTTCTTTGCTGCCCAGCCCTGTCACCTTTGGTGGAGAGGCCCATTCACTGTGCTTGAGGTGCCCGATCTGTAGAAATTCCTCTTGCACTTGGGTGGCTTAAAAGAAGGACAACACCTATCACAGTTTGTGATTTCTGTCTTATTGCAAGGCTTGGCTACAACAACTTCTCTGCTTTAAGCAGTTTGAACTAGTTAATTGGTATTTTCAAAAGTTTTTGAGAATTCACTAAAAGTAGAAGTGTGGTAGAAGTACAGATTCCACTCTACCTGAAAACTGGCTGCCTTGTGAATATGATTTTATCTTTTTCTGTGAGCTGGTGCTATAAATGCTACTCCATGATGGTTTTTTGCATGTGTACGTGACAGATGCACTAGTTTATGCAGAATCCCATAGGTTGTCCTATCCACGTGTGACCTTGAGAAGAGACAAGATGTGTTGTTGCCATGGTGTGATCTCAAAATCTGAAGCGTGACTTTGAAGACCTGTTTCAGGTGTTTGGAGTAAAACATACGACTCCACTGCAGTAAAGCTACTGATCTGTGGTACTCCTCATCTCACAGGCTGTTTAAGATACAATGGGCCTGTTGAAACCTTTTTTACATACTGCTCTCTCAGGAGTGTTGTTTGTAAAAGGTGATTGACTGCAAGTGCCTAAGCTGACAGATTTTGTCCACAGGAGCAGACAGAGCTGATTTGGGGCATCAAGGATGAGCTGAGGAAGGTCTGCTCCACTAATGACCTGAAAGAGCTGCTGATCGCCAACAAGCAGGAAGTACCTTCCGGGGAGAATGCCGTGAGTTGAGGCGTAGTTGCTTTGCATGTGTGCTGCATCCTTGCATTGGTGAAGCTGACCCAAACTCACATTGCTGCAAGGTCCACAGGTTTGAAGCACTTTCCTAGCATAATGCTGCAGACAGAAATTGAGTGCAAAACCCAGTCCTTTTGTCCCTAGAATGCTGATATTGCTATTGCACTTACTCATTAAGGAGCTGTGTGGTAGTTGTTTGCCCAGTTCAGCTTCTTGGTCCTAATGATGTGCCCTTATTCTGCCATGCACAAACTGGTCTGTATTTTGTTGCTGCTGGCTTTTCAAGAACAACCTGGCCATGGCTTCTTCTAATTAAGACTCTCTGTGAGGGATGGAATGTAAGAAGTGTCCAGACACAAAATGGTCAAGAAGCACACATTCTCTAGATAGGAAAACTGAGTCTGCCTGAACCAACATGTCCTCCTAAGTTTTTTCTGTGCTTACAAGCAATGTGGGGTGTCTTCCTTTGCTGTTTCTGCACTGTTGCCTGGTCAGGTACAATGTGGTAGGTGTTGCTGTCTTGAATGCAAGACCCAGCTGGGAGAGATTGCAAGTCAGAGTTGTGAGCAGGTACAGTATGACAGGGGAAACTTAGTCATGTCTTTAAGACACTGTAAATCAAATAGGTCTGACAGTCTTGGTTTATGTGCAGTGTACATGTGACAGAAAGTGTGTGCCCACAGCCCTGCAATTCTTTTTCATGTTGCCCAGCTCAAAGTGATGTAGTGTGCAAGCTTCCGGTCTCTTTCTGCTATGACTTGTTTTGCATTCTTTGTTGCTTTAGATTTTGGACCGAGTAGCAGATGGGATGGCATTTGGAGCTCTGCTGCCCTGTGAGGAGTGTAAGGGACAGTTTGTGTTCAAGAGTGATGCATATTATTGTTCAGGGGATATCACTGCCTGGACTAAGTGTGTTGCTAAAACACAGACGCCCAACAGGAAAGACTGGGTAATCCCAAAGGTGGGTGTTTGCTGTGAATTTGATGACCTGAAATTAATTTCTTAACTGATATTACTTCTTGTAAAAACATTGAGTGAGCAACAGACAGTGTTGAGTGTTGGAGAGCAGAATTTGCTGCAGTTGTGAACCACTGTGGCAGTGGGGAAATCAGTGATAAGCAGCAAAATGATGCTGAATTGAAAGAGATATTGCTTGTTAGACTTGAAACCAGTCACTTTTTCTAGCTTTGTTTTCTAAATCAGTGAAATGGATGTTTGTCTACTTTAGCATGAATGTCTTGGAAAATCCTTTTTGAGAGCTGCAGTAAATACCAGGATCTGGCTAATGCTAGATTTAATCTTTAAGTCTCGTAATAGTGTTTGTTTTAACTCAATTTGTGCTTCTGTTCCACAGGACTTCCGGGAAATTCCCTATCTCAAGAAATTTAAGCCTAAAAAGCAGGATAGGGTATTTCCTCCAGAGACTGCAAATGTGAATTCTGTTCCTCCTCCATCTGTGTCTGCTCCTATGGCAGAGACTGTGTCTGCACCCACAGGTAAGCAACTAGCAACAAGACCTGATGGACAGGAAAATATTCCTGCTCAATTTTGGGAGCTCCTGGTATGGAAACAAGGAGAAGAAACTCAAGTATTTGGTCTTGTAACGGGACTTCTGGTAGAAGAGAATGTTTCTTTGAACCTTTACCTCTTCATCCAGCAAATTTGAAACATCTTCCTACAACCCCAGTGGCCTGTTCCTTGAGGACTGCATGTAAGGCAGCTCCTGGCCAGATGTGTGTCATCTTGGACACACATGTTTTCCTGCCTCACGTCAGCTGGAGTTCTCCTGCCACACCACAGGAGAGTTTCTTGTTCTTCACCTTTCTAGCATACGGATACCTTGCATTGGTGTGTTTTCTGGGGATATGTACTCAGGATCCTGGTTATCATCTTAGAAATCATTTTGGGCACTTGATAGTTGTGAGAGAATGATGTGTTTGCACATGAATGAAAGTCTTGAGGCCCTTGCTCCAAAATCTGTTTCACTTGAGAACTGCTGTGAAGTGACTCCTTGCTAACCTTCTTCTGGGAATATCCACAGTGCCAGATACTCCACATCTGCAGTATTAAGTTTTATGCAAAGAGGTTATTTAAAATAATCTGTCTGGATTTGGCTTTACTGACCACTGACCTCCCTTGTGCAAAATAGATGTGCCGCCTCCACTCTGCAAAGTGGCAAAAGGTCAGGCTCCAGCAACTCCCTGTAGGCTATTGGAAGGAGTAGGCTGCTTCAGTGATGCAACCTGTCAACTAAGAACCATGATATTTTCCTTTTCAGCTTATTTAATCCTGGGCATAGTTCTGGGGAGCAAGGAGTTGTTATGTGGTGAAAAGGGTGAGAGTTTATAAACCCTCAAAAAAGGGTGAAATTTTAGCCAAGTCATGTTATCATAGCAATGAAGACAGAGTAGCCTAGGTCCCCCTCACCCTTTTTTTTTTGTCTGACTAGCAAGTTGGTTTTAACCCCAATATGCTGTAAAGGTAAATTGAAACTATTGATGAGAATTAAGTTTGTGTTACTTGGTTGCTAGCAGCCTGAGTAGCTTATATTAAAAAGCAAACAAAATCTCAATTTGTAAACCAGAGTTACTGCTTCGTTATGCTTAGCAGTGCAGATACGCTCTTAGGCACTTGCACTGTCCTGGGACTACCTGTGTGGCAAAGTTCATTGTGCCTGTGTTTGCACTGCAAGTTGATGGAGCCCCCATTAGTTACCAGTCCATACCTGAGATGCTATGGATATGGCACAATTCAGAGCGCACGAGGCTATAAATCAGCTGCAACATCAAGACCAGAAGGTACCGTGTTGCATGCAGGAACACAGTGTTGTGTGAGAGGCAATCCTCCTTCTCCAGCTCCTTGAAAACAGAAGTGCTAAAGGAAGAGAGAAGTGATGCAGGATCTCTAGTAGCACCATGCTAAAGAAGACTGATAGCCAAAGATGCAGGCAAATAGTGTGGCTGCGTATCCATCTTCCCTGCCTTCCACCTGTGCCTTGTGAATGAACCTTTTTGTGTGTTGGGAGATTCTCCCACTTGCCTAGTACTTGAACCCTCATCTCTTCCTGATGGGCTGATCTTCCAGAGCTTGTGGCATTCTATCCTGCTGTGCTTGTTATTTGTTTGAGGGGCTCTGGTCCCGTTGCTAATGTACTGCATTGCTTCCAAACTCCTAGATAAACCACTGACAAACATGAAGATCTTGGTTCTCGGCAAGCTGTCCAAAACCAAGGAGGAGGTGAAGAGCATTGTGGAGGACCTGGGAGGAAAGATCACTGGAAGCACTAACAAGGCCACCTTGTGCATCAGCACACAGAGTGAGCAGCCTTGCTTTGGTTTTTTTTTTTTTTTTTTTTGTAGCTTTTTTTTTTTTTGGTTTTTTTTTTTTTTTTTTTGTAGCTTGATAGCAGAACTGAGTGGGTTAAGAAAAGACACATTGTCCTCGTGTTTCTCTTGAATTGTGTTTGGATTAGGGCATGTGTTTGTGTGCACACATGGTTTTCAGTGTGCTTGGAAAAGGAAAGACAGATGTGTGCTTTTTGAATCTGCTAGCACATTGATCCTCTAAGGTTGTGCAGTAGGGCTCTATCAGGTCTGTGACAGCTGGAGCTCAGCGCTCTACACAGGCAGTGACTGCCCTTGGTGGGACAAAAAGCCCTGTGGCTGCTGCCCACGCTTGCTTGGGAGAAAAGCTCTGGAGACAGCTGTGCCTGCACAAGGGCAGCAGTCCCCAAGCTTAGCAGGGCTCTGTGTCTGCACTGGCTTTCTGCTGGCAGCTCTGGGCCTGCTTGGACGTTGTTTTGGACTTGGAGTCTGAGATAGCAGAACCGCTCGCATTTGCCGTGTAGCCCACAAGAGCGGGACAGCTCTAGCCACCTCCCAGCAGGGGACGATACCTAGACCAGCAAGGTAAAATATGGTAGTTCCTCTTTTAGCGCAGGCTCTTTGGGGCTTTTGGAACGTGGTGAATTAAAAAGGGAGTGAACCTCCATTTCCACAGAGCATTGCATGGCCATGAAATATGGCCAGAGGTGGGAGCTAGACTTTGAAAACTGACTTTTTTTTTTCTCTTTCTCTCTTTTTCATCCTGCTGCAGAGGATGTGGAGAAAATGAGCAAGAAGATGGAAGAAGTGAAGGAAGCTAAAGTCCGTGTGGTCTCGGAGGAGTTTCTTCAGGATGTGAAATCCTCCAGCAAGGGCTTTCAGGAGCTTCTCTCTCTCCATGCACTTTCACCTTGGAGTGCAGAGGTGAAAATGGAGCACCAGGAGGTCTCTGTGGATGGAAAGTGCAGCAAGCCATCAAATATGAAGAGTGCTGGGAAAGTCAAAGAAGAGCAAGGTGATTAACAAAGTGATTGTTTCTCCACAGACCCGTTCAGTGTTGCACATACAAAGCACCCCTGGATATATCCAGCCTCATGCTTTCCTGAGTTCTCTCTCCCTTTTTTATGATTAATTTAAATCATGAAACCCCAAGGCAGGGCTGCCTTTAAGTGGTTGTGAAGCTGTCTGCAAGAGTGCAGCCAGAAGATAAAATGCTGGGGTCCAAAACAGTCAATCTTTGCTCTACTGTTTGTAAACACACACACACACACACAGAGACAGAATATTTTTTTTAATTTTTATTAAAAGGGAAGCAGGGGGGAAAACACCACCACCAGCAGCACTCTTTACCTAAGCTATAGCAAGCTTGCATTTTAACGATGGGAAGTGAATAAAAACGTTTGGTCTTTTCACCTTTCTTCAGAAACCATGCTTCTCCAGATCCTCCAAGCTCTAGTTTCTGTCTTGGAGTTGCAGTAGGATCTCCAAGGCACATGAATGTCCTACATAGCTGCAAAGATTTTTAAATTCCACTTGAACACCCCTATCTATAGTTCTGTTTATCATGCAGATGGAAAGAACAACAGAATCCATCCTTCTAGGCCAAAAGGGGGAGACCTGGCTAATGCCTGAGGACTCTTGTCTTTCATTTGAATTACAATATAGGATGGGGAGGTTGTGAATTAGCTGCTAAAGCAAGGTGAAGACCCATTGAAATCTTGCTGTCCTTATACAAGGAATCTGATCTGATACCCTTTCAGGTCAATAACTGCACGAATTGAGAATGTAAATGTTCAAATTTTGTATTATATGCCTAGGAAAAAGCTTGCCTCCCTTTCCTTGCAGGTCCTAGCAAATCTGAAAAGAAAATGAAACTAACGGTTAAGGGTGGAGCAGCAGTAGATCCTGATTCGGGTGAGTGATAAAAATCGCTGTGCCTGCACTGTAATCCTCAGGATCCAAGATTGTTTGCAAAATGTATGTTTATTTATACTTTTTTTGTAAAAGGATAAAAGATTTGGATTCCTAATCATAAAAGTTGAAGCTCAGTTTTTAAACTTTTTTGTTTTTTCTTTGTCAAAGTAAGAATGTTGATTAACTCCTAAATGTGAATGTTGCAGCATTTTCTAGTGCAGTTTTCAAGAGAGATGAAGCGAAGGAGCTCACCTACTTCAGCTCATGAGCACCTATCGGTAGAGGGAATGAAGGCTCAGCCAGCAGAAGCTGCAAGTCTAGTGTGAAAAGCTGCACCTGGGTCCAGGATTTTTGGAGGGCAACTGATACTGCTCTCCAAAACCCCAGAAGACCACAGGTCTTTTGAGAATTCATACTATAGATGTAGTTGGCTCTAGTGTTTTCAGTCCATTTTCTCCAAGGACGCCTGCACAGCCCTCAGGAATGTCTCCAGTTAGTCATGCAATGTTTATGTTTTAGATTGTCTTCTGCCAAAAGTTCTGATTTCCCCCTATACCTCTATCCCTTCTCAAGTTGGAGTTGAGATTTACTCCCCTTGATCTCAAAAGTATGTGCTTGCAATTTATCAAAAAAAAAAAAAAAACCAAACCTTTAAGTAGTGTAGAATGAGCATATCATTGTTATTTTTCTAGTGTTTTTCTTAAGATGTGCATAACTGCATCAAAATATCTGGATGAATACATGTTCAGAAGGAGATAACTCCTCTGCTATTTTTTTTTCCTCTGTAGGTTTGGAGGATTCTGCTCATGTCTTTGAAAAAGGTGGAAAGATTTTCAGTGCAACCCTTGGGCTAGTAGATATTGTGAAAGGGACAAATTCTTACTATAAACTGCAACTGCTAGAGGATGACAGAGAGAGCAGGTAAGTTTAGTTTTTCATAAAAATATTTTTGTTCATTTCTTTTTTCTAATGCTGAATTTTGTGTGAGTAAAATGTTTTTGAGGGCAAACAGATAAAGGCATAGATATACGCATATTAAAAATGTGACGTTCTGAGGAGATACCTTCTCCATATGAGGACTGCTTTCTGGTATTGACAAAACCAAAACTAGGAAGTTTGCCGAACTGCCTCTGAAAGTGTTTGTTCCTGCATCCTGGGATGAGCAAGTGACATGCAGTTGGTGTAATTAGGTTAACTGGGTGATAGGAGGGCCAGTGAGATCTGCGATGTTCCTAGTCTGTCTAATATTCTCTGCTTGTTTATTTCCAACTGCAGAACCGTAATCCTGGGAAACAAAACCAGATTCTGTCAGTTCCCCTGTTACCTAGTTCTGGTCTCATACCATGAGACTAAAAAAAAAAAAAAAAAAAAAAAAAAAAAAAAAAAAAAGTGCTGTGTTGGCCAGGGAAGAGTGATGTGTCTTTAGCTTTCCAGTCTCATCTGGTGTGGGCAGAGCCGGCCAGGGGTGGCATTATTGAAGACAGCGAAAGAAATGGGTAGGGTTCGTTCTTCATAGTATTGGGTCTCCCGGCAGGTAAGGGATGTGCACTAATCCAGGGGGGCTAATGGCTGTCATAACACACCCTCTTTCAGCTCTGGATTTAGCTGCACGTTGCCGTGTTGATAATCACTGACTGAAGAGATTATAGCCTCTTCTTTCCTGCTGTGCGTGTGTTTACTTTCAGGACTGTTGGTCTAATATGTTTCTATTGGGTTGTTAGTGGTGTTTTTTTGGTTTTTTTACCCCAGTGCTTGGACATATGCTCTGTGGTGACTGTTTGCTTTCGTTGCTCTCCTGCAGCTGCTGTTAGAGAACATCTATCCATGTGGTTGGTGCAGGATCAGTTTCATTTGGACTGAAATCTAGAGGCACAGATCTTACATCTATTCTTCTCTCACATTTCACTTCTCTAGATACTGGGTATTCAGATCTTGGGGTCGTGTGGGCACTGTGATCGGGAGTAACAAGCTGGAGCAGATGCCATCAAAAGAGGACGCCGTTGAGCACTTTCTAAATTTGTATGAAGAGAAAACAGGCAATTCTTGGCATTCAAAGAACTTTACTAAATATCCAAAAAAATTTTACCCACTGGAAATTGATTATGGACAGGTAACTCCAAAATAACCCTGTTCCAGATGGAACATTGCTATTGCTCAGCTATTTTCCTATCTGTTTTATTCTGCACTGTTGAATCTCTCACTCTTTATTAAACCTGTGGAATGAAGTGCAGGCATTTGCTATGTAAGCCCAGCAGGGAGACCTCTGGAAGGAGAAGTATGTCACTGTATGCCTTATTCTGTGGGTAAGAAACTGTAGTGTTACATAAGAAACTGTCCAGTCAGGGGAAGTAGGTGGTTCTAACCAAAATACTGAGGTTCTTATTGCTGGTTCAGGTATGTTTTTTTAGGAAAGTAACTGTTGCAAGAATCTATGCTACAGAAAGAGCTGAAAATCAGATGGAAGTAGTCAAGTATGTGAAGAGCAGAAGAAAAGCTCTTTGAAAACTGAACAGTTTTATCATGTCAAGTGAAAAGCCTCTTTAGGACTTGCCTCTTTATTCTGTATAGTTTTAAGATCATTGATTTGAAATTAATTCCACAGTAGTTTTGCATGCTTCCCTGTCCAAACCCATTTTCTTCTATTTGAAATAGATGCTTTTTATCTGTCTTCTGCATCAAAAATGCTCCCCAATAGTGAAGCAAATCCTATGCAGCATTCTGCTCAGTGCACATATTGAACAGACTGAAAAAGAGAAGTTATTCATTGCTGGTGAGATTTGGCTATTTAGATAGCTAAGCTACATAATAATTCTCTTCCTTCTGCTCAGTGGGTGTTCGTGCTTATTTAAAGACCTGCCTTTCACTTAAGCTATCTTTTAGATATAAAATAGAGTACTGTCAATGGTTATGAGGATATCAGAGAATGTATTTTCTACCCACTGCATTTTTCTGTGGTCAGATGACTGGGTATCAGCGTTCAGTGTGAAACACCTGGTATTTTAGCATTATTTCTGGCAATTTGTTGGTGCAACATTTTACAGTATTCAAAGTGTCTGTTTAACTGCCACATACAGTGGTGCTCTGAAGCATCTGACAGATGCTTTGGTGGGGGAACACTAACTATGGAGGCATCTAGATAATACTGTGACCAAATGGTGATGTTTATACTCCTCCTGTAACAATTTTTAATTTAAAATAGAGACATAATAATTAATTACTTTTTATCATAAAAGCTAATAGGGTAAAAAAATGCACACCTTTTCTCACACTAAGGTCTCAATGTAGCCAGATGCTCAAGGAAAAAAGAGTCAATACTGTTGCTTGAAGCAAAGATGCAGAGTGCAAGTTCACATTGCATCAGTTTTAGTTGAATTTTACTGTTATGCCTCTTGAAATATGTATACCAAGCCACTGGATAGGTGGATTCTAAAACCTCAAATGGCAGAGCGATGTCCCATGCTTCATGGGAACTTGAGGCTAGTAATAGTATGCATACAGTACATTGGTTTTGTGTTCTTACCACGGCAGCCAGCTTGGTACCTTTATCCTTTGTGGTTTTTTATGGTTCTGGTGCTAATTTTTCCTCCCAGGATGAAGAAGCTGTGAAGAAACTGACAGTGGGTGCTGGGACTAAATCAAAACTTGCAAAGCCGATCCAGGAGCTTATTAAGATGATCTTTGATGTGGAGAGCATGAAGAAAGCAATGGTGGAATTCGAGGTGACCATACATGTTCATGTTTCCTGCTTTTACACCACAACCAGCAGCAAGTTCTTTGTAATCCAGGGTACAACAGATTTGCCAGAAAACAGCATGAGCTTTACAACAACCTTAAAATTAGTGGGGGAGGGCTGCACTACCACCAATTTAGTTGGCAAAGGAGCAGGTTGCTGAGACTTGACATATGCTGCCAGCTGATACATGCACTAATGATACACTTCCACAAAGTCCATTTCCTCTTACAAACAGGGCCAAATGCAAGATTTTTCTATTGTAATATTTATGATTTCTTCTAGTGATAACATCTTTTCCTTCATTTTTTTCTTTCTTCCATAATTCATGGTCTATGCTTAGAACAAGCTTTCAAAGAATGGTCTGGTAGCATTATCTGCCTCTCTCGTTGCGTAGAAACAATTTCACTTGTCTCATGTATTCTGCAGATTTTTATTTAATCCAGCCATTCAAACTGGCTTAATTCTAAATTAATACAAATACTCTAATACAAATTTGAGTTTTCTTAACCAGATAACTTATCCTGCTCTAAGGCTTCATATTTAAATAGCTGTTATTTGCTCTTTATGTGAGTATTTTGCATATCTCCTTTTCAGAACAAGCTTCACTCTATTTTGTACAGCTTACTTGAGTCTTCAGGTGTCTTGCTTGTTTTTGTGCTAGTTTGAGTTTAGTTTAGGTCAAGGTCTTTTAAACCAGTAATTCTTAATAACTGGAACTGTCTGAAGACTCTAAACTGATGATCTGATATCATCAGGCTTTGTAGAAATCTGTTGAAACTCTGTTAATTTGTACCAGCTGCGTATCTGTAAGAGGCCTGGGAGTCCAGATGGGACTGTCTTCCTTATTAGATCAGTCTTCCTGTATTGCTACTGCTGAGCAGCTGTTTTCCTTTAGAGCAAATAATGTTTCTCTTAGGTAGAGGTTTCTCTGCCTCCTCCCAAAAGGGCTGCTTGGTTCTTTTAATCAGTCTGATCTCAAGGATTTTGTGCTATCCAGGCACACTCTGTATCTGCCAGGTAGCAGACTGTACAGGGCATCACTCTTGCCATTGCATGCCAGTAGGTTTCGCTGATGAATTTTCTTCCTGTTTTGAATTTAGCTTTTAAGAGTTTTCCCTTGCCAAGTGTAGAGAGTTTAAAATCAGTTCTCCATGTGGCCTCACAATAAACAGCTGCCTAGGGGGTGAGTCTTCGCCGTTCGGCTGCGGTGCTGCTCTTGCCAGGGCTGAGGGTAAAGGTGTCCCTTGTGGCAATCTGTGCACACAGCTGCACTGTGGAGATCACACTGTGCTGCAGGCAGCGCGTGTGGCAGCATTCTCAGTGCTGCTTCAGCCTCTTGGCTGCTGTGCTCTTCTGCCTGGTGTGATGGTGTAGCTTTGGGTGCAGTGTAGCTTCATGTGGCAGATTAGCTCTGCAGGCCTCTGCCCCTACAACTCACACTGGGGGAACGCAGGTACCAGCAGTATCTGCTGGCCCCAAAAGTTGGAGATCTACAAGTCTGCAACAAGTTGCTTTACATCTGATTATTCTTTGTGCATCTCCAAAAGTGTCCTGAGATACATCCGTTTTGAGGCCTGTCTTCTCTGTTCTACTTCATCTGAGCTTTTCTCTCTATCTGGCTATATTTATGCTGAGCTGCAGATAAAGGTGAAAGTTCTCCTATGCCTAACGCAGGGTGGAAGTCTTCGTGTAAAGTTACTTCAGAGGTTTCACAGCAAGTCTCTGTAGCTTTCTATGAACAGTTTGTGTTGGACTTGCATACAGCTGGATTTCTTGCCTTCACCATGGACAAATAATGTGGAGCTTATCCAAGGGGTACGTGATATGCTTGGTTTCCTAGGTTCTCCTGTCCTCGAGCTGAATCTTAAACCAATCACTTCAAGTAGGCACTCATTTGACCTACAGGGTTTATGGTGAATGTTGTTAAGAGTCCAGAGGGTTTATGTGTGGTATAAAACCTTCAGCTGGAGTAGAGATTTTCTGCATGCTTTTACATTCAGAAGTATTGTGCAAGATGATGTCATGCAAATCTGAAAGTGTTCCAAATTCCAACATTGCAAAAGTAACTTCAGTAGAACCTGGGAAGTGACTGAGGGGTAAATCTGTGATTCAAAATCGGGGGAGCTGTTTCCTTGTCCAGTGAGGGAGCAATGTTACACTTTCTAAAACAAAATGGAGTAAAATGCAGGCAATGAGGACATCACTTTTAATTTAGTGGTGTTATTCTTCACACTTCTGGTTAAGAATTATCTTGTAAACTCCTTGCCTTTGGCCTTAGGGCAAAGTCAAAAAGACTCTCTTCCAAGTCTCTTGGAGGAGTGTTTTAACTGTATCTAGAAGAAATGTTTGCAGCAGCTTGTTCTATCTTATGAAGAATTATTTCATTCAATGGTTATCCCGAAATGTATGGTTACTGAACTGATTCAGCATCTGTTTTATCCTGGTTTTGTGTTGCTTCAGCTCGCTAGTTTAGTTTCCTATTAGAATATTCCTTTATTTATAAGCAGACTTCTCATTAGCATGCAGTGTCCTTCTGACATCGTTCCTTGATGCGTAGAGATTAATACTACGTCTCAAGTGTTTTCATTCTTTGTATAGTGAATCCTTCCAGGAGAAAGATATTTGTGCATCCTAGGAACCAGATAAAGACTGGTATGATGATTTTGCTGTAGTAGAGATCCCATTTTAATTGTGTAAATCTCCATCAGATTGACCTCCAGAAGATGCCACTGGGAAAACTGAGCAAGCGGCAGATCCAGAGCGCGTACTCCATCCTTAACGAGGTCCAGCAGGTGAGCAGAGGCAGATGTTAGAGTACAGGGGCGACATTCGGAAGTTGTTCTAGACTCGTTGTACGGTGTGTGCGCTAGAGGTTGCGCTCCTTTGACATAACTTAAGAGAACACAGGGAGGGGATGCACGCTTAAAGCCTTGTTATTGAAAATTAAATAATTATTGGTTTGGGTATAGAACTGTGTTATTAATTAAACTATGTGGGGAAGATGACATGGTTTCAATGAACAGCTGATTAGTTCTTTTTATTCTTTTATACTGTCTAGTATAGAAGATAGTAGAAAGTGGCTGAGCCAGACCTGCTACAGGCATAAATGGGATGCTGGTGGTGCCCTTCAGAGAAGTCTCAGAGTCAGAATACAATTTCAGTTGAAACAGGGCAGGATCTGGCTTAATGACATTACTGTATGTTACACATCATGACCAAGAAACCATACCAAGAAACACTAGGTGATATGACCTAAACAGCTTGCAAAAGTATATCAGCATAGCCTTGGGATCCTGAGCAAGGCACAGGCACAGGAAACTTTCTAAACTGTTAAAAATGACTGGAGCCAACCTAACACATGCACTCTTTCATATGTAGAAGTTCTTTCTGCCCTCCAGAAGACAAAATCCTCATCATTTTTTTTTTTCTCATACCAGGAATTATGTGTGTGTTTTTGTGCAAGAATTATGAGTTAATATATAAAAAAACAGTAGTATTGCCCCTTTTAGTTTTATGTGAGTTTCAGCATTAAAACTGTTTGCATTGCTGCTTTTTACTAGTTCTCAAGTAACTTTTGTGAATCAATTGCTATAGAGAGTTGTTGTGCGGTAGTCAGTGTTTCCCTTTGTTTCTTGTTGTCTTTTCTAGGCAGTTTCTGATGGTGGTTCTGAATCCCAGATTTTGGACCTCTCCAACCGCTTCTATACACTGATCCCTCATGACTTTGGGATGAAGAAACCACCTCTTCTAAATAATTTAGAATACATTCAGGTATCGACTGGAAACTATGTTGACTGCAGTCAGTGGGTCTCGTATCAGATATGTAATGATAGAATTCCTGAGATTTGAAAGGAATAAACTTTTTTTTTCATAATATTTTATATACAAGAATATATTCTCTGTATAAAAATACCTACAAGATATATGTAAAATATAATTCATGGTATTACCAGAGAGTCAGTGAATGAACAAGTTCCTTATGTCAGAAAACTGGAACGGAGGATGGTTAGTCACCTTTTGAAAAGAAACATGTCTTGCAATCTACTCTGGGCTTAACTTACCTTTTAGTGTATATTGGCTGTAACCCCTTAGCACTCCTCTGAGGCAGAGCCTTGGTTTCAAAGCCAAATCTTTTGTTGTGCATTTCTTTCTTTCTTTTTTTTTTAATTTTTTTTTTATTATTTTATTTTATTTTATTTTTATTCCACCAGATGTGCTGAGATACCTCAAACAACTCTGAAGTCACTGGCAAACCTATATAGGGCTTCCTGTTTAGATAGAGGGGTGGCAACTGAGAAACTAGGTAGTGCAATATGAAAAATCTGTCCTGAGTACTGAGGGCTCCCGTGCTCTTAGTGCACATCTATGCCAGGTGGCCTAGTTAAAACCTAGTGATGGAAGGAAAGAATAGTGTTGTAAAAGATAGATGATGCTGGGAGGAAACCCTGTCCACTGCTAATAACACTGCTGTAAGATCTTTCTACCAGCATAAGAGTTCTCACACTGAAAAGTGCTAGAATAAGATTTTCTTTTGCTGTAGAATTCACTACAGAAAGAAAACTATCTTTCAATGTTTACTTGTTGTTTTTTTTGGTGTGTGGATATCAGGTTTTTTTTTTTTTTTTTTTTCCTTTAACTCCTACAGGAGACTCTGGCAGAGCAAACCTGTGTACAGTGAACTTAGACCTCTAAGCTTGTTTTCTTTGCATTATCAACATGTCAGACTCCGTTAGTGGCAATGTGTGGTTGCTATGGCCAAAGGCCACTACTTTGTTAATATTCAGAAGCAGTATCTGGAAACTTATTTATCTGCTTTTAAGTGCCTTGAAAATAAATATCAGATGTCCTCTGAGCTCCTTGTATTAGCCAGACCCTCTTGTTTCTTTGATAGGATGACTGCAAGGCGTAGTGTTGTTAGGTGGTAGTGCTTTGCTAGTGATTTACCTATGCTTTTATAATTTGAGAATATTCCAGAGTTTTTCTGAGATTGTCAAAGGCACAAATAAAATAACTTTTTCAAATTATTCAGGCTAAAGTGCAGATGTTGGACAACCTGCTTGACATTGAGGTTGCCTATAGCCTTCTCAGAGGTGGAAATGACGATGGAGATAAAGATCCGATTGACATCAACTACGAAAAGCTCCGTACTGATATTAAGGTAAAAGAAAGCAGTGACCCTGAAAATGAGCTGATGACCTGTTAGTTTGGAGAGTAGCAGGTCAGCTAAATTGTAAATGGATGTTTTGGAGAGGGTCTTAGGCAACCTGCTGTAGTCATCCCTCTGAGCAGAGGGTTGGCCCAAAGGTGCCTTCCAGATTCAACCCTTCTTTGGAGTCTGAGTGCTGTCTTGCACAATTTCCCCAGCTAAGAATAAATTTCTACCTAAATGATATAATGCAGAGGAGACTTGCAGTAGGCAGTCATGCACTTAAGGTGAATATCCTCATGTGTTATAACAGGCCTGCTAGTTCATATTTTTAAGTAATTTTTCTTGTTCTCTTTTCTGCAGGTGGTTGACAAAGATTCAGAAGAAGCCAAGATTATAAAACAATATGTGAAAAACACACACGCTGCTACTCACAATGCATATGACCTCAAAGTTGTGGATGTAAGTTTTGGAAGAATGGGGAATACTGAGGTTTCATTATGTAAAATTCAACTTTTATAATTAACCTGTTTGTGAGGGCTTTATTATTTTTATTTAGCTTCTGAAGTTTCTCTTGTTAAAAGAATGGTTTGATAGACTATTAAGGATAGTAAAAACCTAAGCAAACAGATGAGTCTGAGCTCACCAAGGTGTCTTGCTTTTGCCATGTCTTTTATTTTAACTGTCCTGAAAGAAAGGACGGGAGGAGGAGATTGCCTTCTAAAGCTGAGGCTTAATTTCTCAGATGATTTTCAGAAAGCTTCCATCTTATGAGACTCCTGTAGGAAGGTGGAAGAGTACTCAACAATCAGTATGGTGTGATCGAAGCTAACATGACATAGCACAATGCAAATACTAAATACCTTTCAGATAAAATTTTCTAAGCAGATTATTTTATATTCATGATTGATTTTTTTGTTCGTTTGTTTTTTTCCATCTGCTTAGTTGCACAAAGGCAATGATTTATTTGCGGTTTGCTTTTTGTTGTTTTTCTCCTATCCCATCTTGAACTAAAGATCTTCAGGATTGAACGTGAAGGGGAGAGTCAGCGGTACAAGCCATTTAAGCAGCTTCATAATCGCCAGCTGCTGTGGCACGGATCCCGCACGACCAACTTTGCTGGAATCCTCTCCCAGGGTCTCCGGATAGCTCCTCCTGAAGCTCCTGTGGTGCGTGAAGCAGATATATTTTCTGACTTCCATCTCTGTGGCCAGACATGGTCACAGTCAGAGACAGCATAAATACAAGCGTTCTGGGGTGAGGAGGACATGCACATTCTGCTAGGGGACAAAAGTGGTTGCTGACCATTGTCTGCCAAAAAAAACTTATGTCATAGCTTAGTTTTCTTGGGTGTCCCCAGGTGGATTCAATGTTGCCTTTACAATATTGTTCCAAACTTTTTAATTTTTTTTTTCCTTCCCTCTTTCCTTTTTGCTGCTTCCAGACCGGCTACATGTTTGGGAAAGGCATCTATTTTGCAGATATGGTATCTAAGAGTGCAAATTACTGTCACACATCTCAGGCTGATCCCATAGGCCTAATACTACTGGGTGAAGTTGCCCTTGGAAATATGTAAGTAACTTGCGAAGAGTATGTGCCAAACATAGTAACTTATTGCAATGGAATTTAATGCTGAAATAGCAAGCCTGCCTTTCTGGAGCAAAAAGATACATGCATTTCCTTAAAAGCGGGGCACTTTTGTTTGTTTTTTAAGTGGAAATTTTTGGAGGAAAGTCAGCAGTGCTAGTCTAGAATGTTGTATTAAATGCAGATATCATAAAAATTGATAACTGAGGAAAAGAAGGAATACTGCACCTCTAATAATGCTGTGTTTCAAAATAGTAATATTTATATTAACTTCATTATTAACTCATTATTAACTGAAGCCTGAAACAAATGTGCTGCTTAAGACAAAAAGTAAAATGCTGCTCGGTATTCTTTGTGCTGTCCAGGTATGAGCTAAAGAACGCTTCTCACATAACAAAGTTGCCAAAGGGAAAACACAGTGTGAAAGGTAAGGATTAACTGTTGTCACTTCATAGGTGTTCTTTCTGTGAGAGGCATAATGTTGCCTTATAGTTGCACCTGTATATGTATGCATATATATATAAGCTCGTGTGTGTATGTGTGTTTACATTTTTTTTTTTTTTACATAGAAGATAAGATAGTGTAGCTGAAAGCATAAAAAGGAAATTATCAGGTTACTTACATTTCCAGAGGAGATATTCATATGGCCAGTTTACATAAGGTGCATTTTCTAACTTTTTTTTTTGCTCACTTTCAAAGTGACAATACAGTGTATTTAAGAAGAAATATGAGAGATATGATGGATCAGAACAACAAATATTCAGATTCAAAGTGCCTTAAAAGCTCAGAGAAAAGGAAAGGCTAATAGTAAAAGTTCAGATGGAATGGGTATTCTCAGGACATTTCTGTGAGCAAATATATATTGCAATGCAAGGGAAATATGATAATCATAACTGTCTTCTGTTCAGAGATGGGAGAAGAGTAACATTCAGTGATAAGTAGCTTTTCTCAAACTGTTCGCTTTGATAATTTTGAAAAATCAGCTGCCTAAAATAGAATAAAACATGATTTAACATCTTCGTACTACTGCAGTATGAATGGTCAGATTTGTATTGAGGAGTGTAAAGAGGATAAGAAATAGTTATACTTTCCTGAAAATGCTAGAATATGCATGTATTCATTAATGGATCTGGGATATGAGAACTGTAAGAGTAGTCTGTTCATCGCTTTTAATTGTCCAACCCATCTGATTAAAAGAAATAAAGTCTAAAATTCGAGCTTAATGCAGCAGAGTTGCTATTGCCACAGATACGATTGTGCTTAATTGAATAAATATTGTATATTCTTTGCACTTTTTTAAGACACTTTGCTGATGCTGTCAAATGCTGATGAAGAGCAAAAGTAATACTTGGCCAGTCAATTCATTTGCTTCATGTACAAAACCTGTTTGCCTTCTCATAACCAATGCTTTTTCCCTTTCTAGGCCTGGGCAAAACTGCACCTGATCCCACAGCCACTACCACCCTGGATGGTGTAGAGGTTCCCTTGGGGAATGGGATTTCAACGGGAATTAACGATACCTGTCTTCTCTATAATGAGTATCCTTTTCTGCTGTGCTGGCTGCACTATGTGTCTCTCACTGACTTTAGCAGGATGTAGGTCCAATGTCAGTCAGAAGCTTTGGCAGAAAGTGTTTTATTTCTTTTGAGGTTTTTCTGTGCAGCAGTTAATTCAGAGTCCTTTTCTCAGGGGAAATTGTCACACTTTATCATACTGCAAAAAAGGAAACAGTGCATGTGGCAAAAAGCTGTCTGTGTTGCTTAGTCCCTAAGAAAACCAAAGGCCCTTTGCTTCACAAGGAAAAGGGGATACGGGCAGGGAAAACCAAACCTGGACCAAATGATGGTCCAAAAAGACCAAATGATGACAGAAAATACAAATGAAAAAAAAATAAGAGGATGAAGATCAAAGGGTTGAGGAGGTAAAAGGGAACTGAGGAGAGGCCATGGAGTAGGGTTAACCAAGCCAGCCCTCCCCAGACCTCAGTGGTACTTACCTGAAGATTGGAGCAGCCAGCAGGTGCTGCTGGGTAGTGCCTTGTCGACATGTGTGTGAGGCAAGAGAAGAGGGATGCACCTTGCAGTTTATTTAGTCTCCAGCCTGATTTCTTCCTGTGGCTGCCCAATTTGGACCAGGGGAGATAGAGGAGAAGGCTCTAGGGCTGCATGGAGTCACACAGCTTCTCCCGCTTTCCCCAAACCCTTTGCATATACTAAGGTAAATCTCAGAACAGCCATCAGAGGCACAACCTTTAAGCCTCTCTATAAACAGCTAGAAATGCTCCCAGTAAATAAATTAACTCTATGTTCCTAGAAGGTTGTGAGACAGAGTGATGCTTAGGATCCCAAAACAATCTTTTTAACATCAATGAAGCACATCATTCATTTAATGCAATCTCTGGGTGTTTTAGAAACTGATTTTTTTTTTCTTGGTAAATTGTCTTCCTCTTACAAGCAGTCTTGGCAACAGAATTTGTGAAGTACTGGCTTTGGTCTTGAAATTTCTTTAGCATAGCATCTGTCTTAGGTGGATAGTAAGTAATACGATTAAGCGTAAATCTAGTATATATCTAGTTCAGGTAATCTGTCAAATATCTGCTTTGTTTTATATTGTGTAAATATATTAAATTATATTAATGAAGATGCTTTCATCTAACATTGGAGTTGCAGATAAGTTTGTGGCCTAAAGCACTGAGGGAACACATAGGCAAGCGGGAACTGTCTTCTGAAGAAACATGAACAGTACAGTGCAGTTGCAAAATGTTCCAGCACTGTCAGCCAACAAAGATCACTTCTGTGTGATTCCAGTTTGGGTTTTTTAGATGGGGAAATTAAGAGACTAATGACTTTGTGCTGGAAGAATAACAGCAGACCTACACCTAGAAGTTTGAGGATTCCAGGTTTGGAGGCTGCTTTGGTCCGCTATTCAAATAGTTAAGACATTGTGGATTGTATTTCTGACTAACAAAAGTACAGCCTGTACTGAAGTTAGTCCATTTGCCTGTCACTCAGGTTTTGCATTGCACCATCAATAATTCCTTTATGTCTGTTCCTGATTATTGTATAAAACTCTTTCACACTCAAAGAAAGCCAAATTTACAGATTCCTGGTTTGAGCTGTTAGACCCCCTTAACTGCACAGGCATATGTATGCTGACTTAACTTCAGCATTGAAGTTAGACTGTATTTAAGGGGTTGGGTGGTTTGGGGAGGGAGAATGCCAGTTGTATTATTAGTGTCAAAAATTTTATTTTGTTCCTTAACGTTCTTCCCAGATATATTGTGTATGATGTCGCTCAGGTAAACCTGAAGTACCTGCTGAAGCTGAAATTCAACTATAAGACATCTCTCTGGTGAACAATATTTAGAAGCCCTGTTAGAGTTGTACTGTAGTTACACTATAGCTTGACTTCCGACATGCTTAAGCATTGACTTCTCTTATCAAGATATCAAAACAGCTAAACTGCAGAAGAGTTTACTAAATCTTATTTAGTACAACACTCAGTGAAAGTTTTCTATAAATGTGTGACAACACGTGGAACTGAATTCTGATGGAATGAGTACCTGATTTTGTTTTATATCACTTCTAGTTTGGGGGCTATCAAGTGTTTTCTTTTAATTGACCAAACTGACCAAAAAACTCAAGCTTGTGTTTTTAGCCAGAGGTGGGCAATAGCAGGAGAAGGAACTTGAGGACATTTGCAGATATTTGCTCTGTTATAGTTCCCTCTTGATTAAAATACCCTTTTTCAGTTTCATTTGGAATAAATGTTAAATGTGCATTTATTTTGAGGTAAAAATAAAAGCTAATTTCATACTAACAGCTTTATGTTTCAAAACTTCCAAATTGTTTTGATTTTTAAGTCATAATTTAAATGTATTTGGAATTATTTTAAACATGCCATCTCTTTCTGAAGATCAGATGCCAAACATTATGATCTGTAGCCACATTTCATCAAGTCATGATGAAATGAGAATTTGGACTTTTCCACTGAGATTTCATCTGTCAAGAGCTGGTGTGGTAAACATATAAAATGAACTTCTGGCTGTTTTAACTTAGTGTTAGTCCAAATAAACCTCCTTTAAATACCTACCTTCAAAATGATGTAAGTTGGTTGTTGTAGACTGAAGTCCTAGCAAAGCCATTAAGTTGAGGTTTGGCAGAGCAGGACAAGCTTTGCCTGCTTACTGACTTGGAGGGAGCCATGTTGCCACTTAAGGGTGGTCTTGAACTCTCTTGAAATGCCAATGGAGACTAACCTCAAAGTTTCCTGATATGGGTTACTTTTCCTTTAAACCAACTCGCAGTAAGCCACTGATCAGTATGGGAAAACTTGACTATAGAGTGACTGAGTTCTTTTCAAAACTGTTTCCCTGGACCACACACCTTTTCCTCTAGCTGCAGAGGACAAACTGACTAATCCCAGGGACAATTTTGAGTGGGCACTGCATTCAATCTCAGCTTTGCTATGTTTGAGCTCATATTATTCATACTACTATAGATTCAGTCTGTGTGGAAAGAGTGGATCTGTCTCCTCAAGTATTGTGATGAGCCAGTGCCTTTTGAAAGAGCAGTTCCAACCGAAGCAGTTGCTTGCGGTGCAGCTGTTTCCAGGCCCTCTGAAGGAGAGGAGGATGAGGATTGGACGATGGAGAAGAAAACTGCTGCCTGGGAAAGGAGAAGTGGGAAGCACCAGGTAAGCTGTGTGACTTGAAGACAGTTAAATGCAAGAGAATCAAATGTGACTGGTGCTTTTGGGTTTGAAAGAAAGTGAAAAGAGTGGCCTTTATCTTGTGGCTTCTCGGTAAAGTTTAACCCGTGATAAATGATTGCATCACTTCCAACAGAAAGTTGTCTTGTTCTGGCACTTGAGAGTTGAGTGTAATCTTGTCGATCTCTGGGAAAGAACATGAGAACTACTGATTCTGCTTAGTTGTGAAGTAGCATTTTTCTTTATTTTCCCCTCCCTCCCCCCTGCAAAACAGTTTTCAGTTTGGTTTGGGACTAGGAATAAAAGGTATATTCTTTTGATGACCCTTCTATCACTCGCCATATACCATGGAAGACTGAAAGAGTCCTTATGCTCTGAGAACCCTTTTTCCTGCCCTGGAAGATGGCTTTAAACGTTCTGCTAAAAAGTGGTACAAAGAACAATTTTTAGGTGCATGTGGCACTTTCAGTTTCTGATTAAACTCACTTGAGAAGAAAAAAAAATAACTTCAAAAACAACAGTGTATAAATATTTAACCACTTTTTTCTATTTAGTGTAACAGGGGCTTCTGTTTTGTGATGGCTAGCAAATATAAAGATATTCAATATGTCTATAATTGGAATTAGTGTGAAGGAAGCCAGCCTAGGTGTACTAACTGACAGTCAGTGTAAACTGTCTGTGACCTGCCCAAGTTCACACACAAAAAGTAGATGAGAAGAAATACTGCAGAGGTCACCCAACCCACTACTTGAACCACAAAACTGTTTTTAAGTTGCTTTCTACAGCCTTTAATGAGTCCCACCTCGCCTACCCACACACAGAGGTGTGTTTTGATGTGGAAATGATCTTTCAGAACATTAAACTATCCTGGTACTGGAAAAAGTCATATTCCTTCCTATTACATGTGGTTCCTGGAACTCCTGAGTCTTTGCTTTGGGTGTTGCTATTGGAGACTTTTCCAGACCTCCCTCCTTGAGTTTAGTGAACCTAATTTTATGATTGTCTTGTGGCCACTCTATATCACACTTATTTTTAAGAAAGTATTAGACATTCACCTAAATAGCAAGGCACTAACTTGATCTATCATTCTTTCTGTTAGTCCTGTTAAAAAAAAAAAAAAAAAATCCATCTGATTAAGAGCTTGTTGTGGTCTTTTCCTTCCAGATAAATGCTGGGCTACTTCTCTGGAAATTTTCATTTGGTAGGTGTAATGGCACCTGCATAGCAAGACAAGCAGAGCATAGCTAGTTACCAAGGCAGTTTTTCAAAGTCGCAGAGAGAATCTAAGCAAAGCAATGTTGTGAGTCTCTGATATGGAGCGAATCATCATATTAAATCCTCTAGGCAGTGAGGTCTTTATATTTACTTTATATCTTTATATTTATTAACTTGTAAGCAAAATAAGGGAAATAGGGTATTGTCTTCACTACCTCTGTTTAATAATTAAAACTATATATATATACACCAAAATAAGTTCCAGATACAAGGATCATGGGTTTTTCAGTTTTCATTTCAAGACTTCTTTATATTCAGGCCCCATCCTCGAAGCTGTCTCGGGCTTTACTTTATTAATTCGTCTCACTTCAAGTTCTGACAGCTCTGCTTAACGAACTGTGCTAGACTGTGCACAGCTCCTGCCTTCAGCTGTGCTTTCACTCCCAGGAGCAGCTCGGGCATGGGGAATAGCATGTGCTCTTCCTTAATTCCATTTGTGGAAACAGATGCATGAAAACAGAGGAGGCGTAAGAAAGGGTTTGCTGAGATAGTGCTGGGCACGGATGGCGCGCCTGGGTCTCTTCAGCAATGGAACGGGCAGCTGTCCTTGGTGTCCCCACCGGGAGCTGGGGCCCTGCTCTGTCATGGCTCCTGCGCCCATTGAAGCCCCGCACGCGAGGCTCCCAGGAACACTGCTTTGCTGTTTTTTGTTCCATCTGGAGCATAGATAGCACGCAAGCCCTTGGGCACAGTTTGGCCTGACTGTGAGTACAATCTGAAGGTGAGAGGCCTTTACAAGAGAAAGGAATTTGGTGTCCCAAGCAGTGACAGGAAATTGCTGCTTCGCCCGCTCTTGTTACAAGCTCCATGTGCGTGATGCCAGTGCAGCAGGACCCAGAGACATGGTGAGGACGTGTCCCATGCCCGGTGGGCACACCTGCCCTGTCTGGCATTTTCCCTGCTTTCAAGGATATCTCCATCTGCTCTCAGTGCCTACCTGGGCAGGTGGGAGAAGAACAAGGAGCTGTCTCCTGTTCTGGGGCTCTAGCGTTACCCATACCCTGTTAACAAGATCCCAAATGCACTGATTAAGGAGGTGGTGTAATGCACATCTTTGTGTCACCTACACCGCTGTGGGGAAAGGGGCAATGTTGAAACGTGTTTTACAGTGTTTTGGCAATCACTGTTTGAGCAGTTCCCTAACGTGACCCTGTGGGAAAGCTGATTTTTAAAGAGTCTTCTTCCCCGTGTATGAGGCAGTTGAGTCGGCAGCTCTAATGACAGGTGCGTAACAACGTGCGCGCGTGTTCCTGGTCGTTGTACCAGCGCAATTGTGACATTTCCATGTCACCCAAGTGTAAATCGCAAACCTGCCAGATGGTAACAGGACACTCTTAAATCATTGTGTGTTGCTGTGTATTGGCGAATAGCAATGGATGCAGCTTTGTCTAAGTGTGTAACAGGGCGAGAGATTTGAAAAGAGCATGTACAAGAGAAACTAGAACAAAAAAAAACCAGAAATGTGGTAGCATTCATCAAAGGCCAAAATGTAAAAGAACGTTTATGGCAGGAACTGTTATGATATAGGGCTGCTTTTTTCCCTTTCCAACACAGTGAATGGTTTCTGCTAACAATTTTTCAAATTAAATTGTTGGAAAGATATGCAGAAATATCCAGTATAATGTCCTTGGGACTTTATTTCTACCTACTGACCTAGGAACCTAATCCTAGGTCAGTAAGGCTGACCTAAGATGATGTGCAGGAGATGTGCCTCCTTGAGGTGTTTTTTAAGATGCCGTGAAAGGCTTTATTTCTCAGATTTCTCTTTCTTCTAGAAATTCAGTCTCTCAGTAGCACTGCAAAATGTAACTGTATTGTAGAAAACTTTGTTTCCTCCCCCCCTCATCCCCTTCAGAAAATTCCTTCTCTTGGTGAAAGTATCAGGAAGCACAGGGAAACTGCTGCTCTCAACACAGTGAGACCCGACGAGAAGGTTTACAGAGCGCAGCAGTAAATGCCGCATTAGCGACCGGCGTCTCCTGCCACCTGCGTGACTCGTTGTCACCACTCTCAGCTGAGTGTTCATGTCTAACTCTTGGAAGAAGTGAGGCTCAGCTGACACAAAGAACTAGGAGCATTAATGTGTCGCCACACAGCCAGGCCTGCGAAGTCTGCTTGATGTTAGGCCTCCCTTTACGTGGTGGTGGTGGTGGTTTTAATAAAAAGGTGCAAGGTTTAATGCTACATAGTTCTTCTACAGCCATCTATATAAAGCTGCTTTTTATTGCTTTCTGTTTTTAGTTTTAGTGTTGTGCCTATATTCCTTTTCATCTACTGTGGTTGCTTTGTTTCGATCTCTGTGGTGCGGAAAGCTCATGTCAAAATGTCCTAGGCCCTTTAGGCAGACTCTTCTTAACAGTCTTTCAAGATGACCTGGAAACTGGGGTAGAAATGCCTGCTAGGCTTCATTTTAACAAATAAATTAGAAAGGCTGTCTATTATAACATTTCTATCTTCTACAGAGAAAGCCTGGAGGGAAGTTGTAAAGCATTTTACTTGTTTTTCTCCTAGAAACTCTCTTTTTCCCGTTAAGCATAAAAACAAATTTTTTTTTGTTTGTTTGCTATTGTGACCTATATCCAGTTCCTCTCAAGCTGCTTGGGTGTCCCAGTCTGCTGAGCTTTAATGCAGAACATGCATTAAAAACTCTCTTCCCTTTCCCAGCACTGGCCTGGCTGTGTGTGTCCTACAGCATTCCTGGCTGCAGCTCGAGGTCTTTCCCTAAAGGGCAGGCCCTTTTGCTGCACCTCTTGGCTTTGCCCAGACTCCAATAGGCTGTTATTTGCCCTCTAAGTTCATGTGGAGTTTTCAGGTTTGAAGTAAAAATGGAATTGTAGTGGGTGCAGGTAGTGTGTGCACCAGCTCCTCCTGTCATGGCCTCTCTAATGTGCACCTAGCCTGGTCTGTAACCAGCAACGGGTTGTGATCCGGGCTTAGGCTCTTCCTCAGTGCAAACAAGCGTCGAGGCCCTGCGCTTCTGGGCTTGCAGAGGGTGCCATGGTGGTGGAGGGTGGCCCCAGAGAAGGATGGGGGTGTGTGGCGACCTCCTCCTTGCAATTCAGCTCCCCCAGCACAGCTCTCCAGCGGGTGACAGCACAGGAGCCCATGCCCTTCATCCTGAAGCTCGATGGGGTTTTTTTCCTTCTTCATTTTTCCCTCTCCCTTCCTCTTTTCCTCTTGCCCTTCCGTGTCGCTCCCTGGCAAGGCTGCAGCAGAGGGCACGGGGCCAGGGGCAGTGCTCGCGCAGGCCCGGGCACGGCACCTCAGGCCCGCAGCAGCCCTCCGCGGCGGGGCACAGCGTAACGGGCGCCGCGCCGCCCCCGGGCGGCCGTTACCGGCCGTTACGGCCCGTTGCGGGCGGCCGCGCCCCTGCGCAGGCGCCACCGCCTCTGCTCCCGGCGCGCGCCCCGGCGGCGGCGCCGCCTCGCGCAAGGCCCCGTCTCCTCCCCCACAATGCACCGCGCCAGGCAGCCTTTGAAAAAGCGGCGCGGCTCGTTCAAGATGGCGGAGCTGGATCAGCTGCCTGACGAGAGTGAGTAGCCGCCCCGGGCGGCGCGCCCGCCCCGCCGCC
>PTEX01000063.1:1030358-1065657 GCA_003342815.1 Eudromia elegans | reverse complement strand
GGGCCCGGGCACGGCGCGAGCGGGGGGTGCCCCGGCGCACTCGGAGGGGCGGCGAGGGCGCCCGGCGCCCACCCGGGCTGGGCAGAGCTTCGTGCCGGCGTCTGGGGCTGCAGCCGGTGCCCCGGGGACCGGGAATGGCGCGGGCAGCGCGGGGGCCCCGCAGGAGCAGCCCTCTGCGGGAGAGGAGCGTGAACGTGCGTGTGGGCACCCCCAGGATCTGCGAGAAGGCAGCTCATAATGCGCCGGGTGCACCCAGGGGCTAGGTGGAGACACAGGTATGCTGGGACAGAAGCACCTTGCTGTGTATGAGGAATCATACGTGACGTGCTTGAGCACTGCCAGGGAGGAAATGCTTCAACGTAACTGCACCTGTCAGAAGGCACGTCCGTAGAGCATGGAACAGATAGGGTAGAACTTGTGAAGATGAAAGTTTCGCAAGCAGAGTGATGAAGATGTGAATTTATCAAAGAGAAAACAGGAGGGTGTACAGGGGATGTAAGGAAGAAGCTGACGGCAGTCTAAGGGGCATGCTTTGTGCCACTTTCCAGCGGCTTTGGAAGTAAACAGTGAGGCAGTTCCTGTGTGCTGTGAATGCCAGACTGACTGCAGCCTTGTGCCCCAACACACCTAAGCCACTGCTGGAAGAGAAAAGTGACCAAAGCCGTAAGCTGCCTCAAAAAGATTTCAGCTTGTTCGTACTGCAGTCTTTTCTCTACCCTATAGCAGGTTTTTTGGGGTCTCTTTTGCTTCCAACAGTTCTAATCATGATCCTCAGCCTGAGGACCTGCAGGACGATGAAGGCATGAAATCAGCAGTCAATATTTCCATGGGGTCTCCTAGTCACTACTGTGTTCTAAGTTCTAGTGACCAGAAGGCTGTTCAGAGAATGACAGGAAGGAGAAGGGGATCTGAAGGTGTTCAAGGGAGACCTTTTGGAAGACTCAGACTGCTTATCTCAAAACAGCACACAAGATGGAAATAATGAATGAGGTGGAAAGAATCAAGTAATGTGAAGGCATCACTTAGAACGTAGGTGCGCACCTGACACGTCATGCATATGGATACTTAGAGGAGTTCTTGTATGTAATCATTTACACAAGTATTTGACCAGTATTTTGGTACACTTGCATTTTACAATACATTGTACATCCGCATTTACTTATATACATGGAACACAGCCCTGTGTGTATTCAGTTAAAACTGAAAAAGTATATATTGCAAATAATGCATTTAATATGGCAAAATAAACATTACAGCAAGTAGCTCCTGGTAATACAACATGGCAGGCAGTCATCTTGAGCCCTCTTTTATCCATGGATTCACTGTGGTTATTTGGTCAGCTCTTTTCAATGAGGAAAAAGGCATTGGGTGAATATGCACCTGTATGTTCACAGGCATTCTCGAGAGAGCTATTCCTCTTGTCAGCAGTGGTTTGTGGAGCAGGGTAAGATCTGGTAGAAAAGTGTCTCCCCCTTAGCTGTTGGGCTGTATTTTCTGAGAGGAGAAAGTATGTTTACTGCTTCTGCATGAAGATTGCACTTTAACCATTTGTGCGTAGAATCCATTGTCATTTGCTTGTTTAGGGCATAGAAAGATTTTGGTGGGCAAGGGGATTCTCCTCAATGATTTGATCCTATAACCTTGTAGGTTACGCTGAAAGTTTTGTTAATGTGGGTAATTATCTTAACAGCAATTCTTACTTCTAACTACTTTCTATAGTTCTTTACTGCAACTCTGACAGATGTGAGGAGAAAAACTAGTTAATACCCTTGTATATCCAACACCATCGTTTTAAACAAAAATATTTATAAGAGCTCGTCATAGATCAAGGACAAAACTCTCAGTTTGGCACAGCTCAGTCATCTCCACTGTACCATGTTAGACACTGTTTAATACACAGGCCAACTAAAAGAACTCATCCTTATTAGTTAGAAACTTTTTATCGGTTGCAGATCTCATCAGATTGCAGATCTGCATCCATCGTAAGGATGGAGAATGTGTGAGTTACCGTTCCTAGTTTTGTGCCTGGAGAAGGCATTGGTGCTTTCAGAAGTTACATTTAGGTATGAAAAATTTTTTTTTCTATTCTTTGCCACCTTCCTATTGCTGATAGAGGGGTAAGTGAGATTTAAGAGATTCATTGTTTCTCCTGTAACAGATCCTAGAGCACAATATGTTACTCAGTTTTTCTCAGGCCCATGCTTAATGCAAACTTTTGCGAGTCAAGTCCTTGCTTCAACATCTGCCTGACTCGTGAAGCAGCTGCATTGTGCAGGTGTTTATGAAGGCAATATGCTTCTGCTGTGCTGACACAACCCCTAAGGTTTGTGTGTATTTAACTTTGGTGCAAGTAGAGCATGTTTTGCTTTTGATAGGGAGTCACAAGTTTTATCTAGTGTTGATGAACTACTGGAAATGTGAAAGATTCAAAACACTTGTTTTGTGTTCCCATTCCTGTTTTCCAGCTCTGGTGAGCTGGATATGTTCTAATTACACTCTGGCTATCATCATATGTAATTTATCCTAAGTATAGGATTGGAAATGGAGGGGGGAAGAAAGATATGAACTTAGTCCTCATTGCTGACTGTATATAGTGTTCTGCCTGCACCTTAATTTATAAGAGGAAGTAACAATAAGCTTTACAAAATTATTGTTGGAATCTTCTATAGTGGTGCAATAAGCTTATAAAAAAAAAAAAAAAAGACTAGCTTGTGACTACCAAACTTTCACACTTACGCATAATCTCTGAGAATTTTCTCCGACTTAGCATACAGTAAATTAGCAAACTGTAACTCAGTTATCCCATTAAAAAGTTTCTAATAAAACATACTCAGTGTCCAGATAACTAAAACTTTGTAATATGGTGGGAACTATACAGTAGTTTCTATTTCAAATTTAAAGTTTGACTAAATAGGATTTGCATCTGAGGAGTTTGGCAGGACCTGCCTGCCCTCTCACCATCTCCATAATGAGCTGGGCGGTGAATATTTCCCTGCCTGCGAGGGGGATGAGCGCAAGGCATACAATTCCCCCTTGTTGGATCTGCTGAGTTTATTACTGTTGCATCTTTTTGCAAAGTTGGTATGCCATTCTGTAGAAATGAATGAGAAGGTTCCCACTGACAGCCTAAAATACCAAAGGGGCAGCAGTGTTCAGGTTCACATGCGTTTCCTGTAGTTGGGGCTCATTCCCACTAGTATTCAAAAGGAAGAACAATATTGTCATCTTGCATGGAGTAAAGTTCTGCAGGGAGTGAGTGATTCCATGGCACATTCTGTAACCAAAATTTACATAATATTAAAGGTCCTGGTTGCAGAGCAATAAATCATTTTTAAACAACAAATCATTGGATTCCTGTTTTGGAGACAGTTGTTTACGCAGGCTTCACGCCCAGTGCGTGACTAATTTCAGTTGGTGCATCCCCGCCTGCTCCCTTATCTCCTGGAGATTCTGCAGGGGAGGTAAATGTGGGCAGTTTTACTGCTGTAAACCAGATGGCTATTTCTCACTGTCTCGGAAGGGGAGTAGTAGTTGACTGTGTTGGAGTGCACATAGTGCTGTCTTGTCGCTTCCTACAAGTCATAGCAATTTTGTTTGACTATAAAGTACATGGAGTAAAGCTAGGGGATAACTTTGATAAAAACAGATGGCCACAAATTAAGCAGGAGGGTTGTCACTGGGGCAGGTCTGCCTATTAGCATGTTCTTTTGCGCAAGTAACTCTGCGAGGGGCAGCATACGCATCAATTGCACAGAGAGCAGAGTGCAGCCCTGCCTTCTGGCCAGCCAAAAGTTCAGCAAGAGAAGCAGAGAAGCAAAGCACCAAGCTACAAGTGAGTGCAGTGTTTCCAAGTTGTATGTAGCCAACACAGCAGGACCCTGGCTGTAGCACTGCCCTGCTCCAGACTTCTGAGGCAAAAGGCTGGCAGAACCATATGAGATTCAGCATGCAAGACAGCGCTAAAGAGTCTCCATGATTGATACTTGTGGCCTCATTTGTGTGTCAGACTTTAGGACTTACACTAATACCGTAACAACACTGTATTGCCCATCTTGAGGAATGTAGTGTTGGAAAAAAGAATGTTTCATTATTTTGTTTACTGTGCATGAGTCCTGTAGCAGAGATCACAAAGATGAAAAAAGTTGGGTTCTACCTAGCAGTTAAATCAAGATTTAGATTTACATGAATATCAGTCTGTTAGTGGGTTCATAACATAAGGGAAATGTTGATGCATGCTTGAAGTTAAAAGTTACCATTCTCTTGTTCTTTGTTTAACTCTTCAGCAAGCTCCAAAATTTGAGGGAGCTTAAATGCTGCCACTCCATTTTTCTGATACTTGCTTTTCTTTTTCCAAGTTTCCCTGAATGAGCTGTGCTTTCACTGGCCAGTCATTTGAGATACTTCCTCACTGCTAAAGCCACTTGTGCTGTGCTTGTGTAGATGAATGATCTCTGGGAGGATTAATGACTCAATCTGTAATAAAAGCTTATATTTTCCCTCACCTCTCCACAAGCTTGTTCTGTCAGTCCATTTTGGAGCCATCCATGTAGTTAATTACATATGTTTTTGAGGTGTAGCACAACCAGTGTTAAAGTAACTGATGAACTGTGCAGAATTTAAGTGGAAGTGTGTTATGATCTGAAGAAGAAGGATTTTATTATTACTCATCTGAATTGCATAGTTTCCTATATTGATTTTTCTTTGTTCTTATGACACCTCTTTGTGCTCACACATCAGTAAAATCTGTAGCTATGGAACTTCCCTTTAGTTATTTGTATTCTTCATTTTCCAAATTATGATCAGTTACAATTTCTTTATTAAAAATATCTTTCACAACTATAATGTGTGTACTGCTATTCCTCCTTAACATGAAGCATAGCTTCTCAATAGTTGATTTTAACATGAAACAAAGTTTAGATTTTAACACTGAAAATATGCCTCCAGGCACCCATAACTGCCTGTATGTTAAATTACAGCAATACTCTTTTTTGTTTGATTATAATATTTGCAGAGCAGGGCAAGAGTGGGTGCTTATTTTGAACTTAAATGTGACTCTTAATTTTTTTTAATAGAGGATTGTAGATTTTTTTTTTCCTACACCTCAAAGCCTTTCTACACCTAAAATGTTACTTTTTATGGGGAGAATTAGCCGCGTTTCTTTTCAGTTCGGCTCTGCGTTGTGAAGCGGTGGGCGTAGCTCCTGTTCCCGGTGAGGCTGTGGAAGCGCTCGCGGGCGCAGCAGCTCAGGGCCCTTGGAGCTGTCCAGCCACAGCCGCGACAAACTGCAGCTGAGCAGATTCCCAGCGCATCTGGCCCAGAGTCATGCTCCTTGCACTGCTTGTCTTGCCCCCTGGACACTCGCTTAACATTGGGTGTTTGTCATTCAGTTTTATGTGTGCTCCTTGCTGATCACTCCTTGTTAGGGTCACAAAACTCTTAAATACACCTATTCCTGTCCAGGCTAGTAAATGCCCCGCAATCACTAACGTGATCCTTATTACTGCTCTTGTGTTGCATATGTGTCACAGATTTTAAGTCTAGAAAAAGGTCATTGTAATCCTCTTACCAGACTTTGGTTTTAAGTATGTAACAGCACTTGTATTTGTGGCATTTTTGTGCATCAATTTCGTGTTTCCTGTTTCAACTATAGTTTTCTCTTTAAAAGCACATGTGAGCTTGATTTGCCTTTGAATGAGAGGGAGCCTGTCATATCCTTTCTTAGAATGATTTATACAAAACTGTTTAACTCTTGCCTTCCTTGCTAACCTGAAATTATCCAGTATCTTCAAAGGGTTAAATCGTATTTTACCTTGTGAAGGAAGGGTGCAGAGCGAGCGATTTGCTACCTAAACTATTTTCCTTTGTAGATACTTGTGTTCAGTGCAGATCTTGACCTTCTTTGAGAAAAACAAGATTGGAGTCTTGACTTTCTCACAATAAGGCCTGCTTTTAGATCCTCACATTTTTCTCCTAGCTCTGCTCTGAACTTTCTCCCAATTTTTTTGAATTCTTGGTGCGGCGTGAATACAACATTCAAGTAGTTTATTTACTAACACTATACCTAAAAGCACCACCCAGTATGATACTAAAACGAGACTAAGCTGCTTGGAGTGGTCCCTTGGAGTGTTGGGACCGAGCAGGTTATAGCGAGGAGGCTTTGTAATTCCTGAGCCTCTGCTGTCGTTAGCGAGTTGGACTTCTTCCTGGAGATGAGCTTTCTACTCTCGCTATTAAGAAAGTCACCTTGATGACCCTTTGAATCTTGAAGAAATTATATTCTTCAATTAAATGATATTCAGACTCTATATTTCTTCCTTTCCACCCATTTCTTTTAATGTGTTTGATGTTTGTAGCAATGAAATATGTGTCATGGTCATGCAGATATTTATATTCAAGCATGTGTGTATATTTTGCTTTATCTCTTTGTTTAGAGTTAAAGTGCTGGTCTTAAAAGGCAACCTATGATTATGTATTTCGTCAGAATGGAAGTTGCATACGAAATTCCTGATATTTAATGTGAGGCTGGAATACTAGTAAACCAGTACTTATTTTAATTAAAAATTAGGATGATTGTAATAAGTTCTGAATCATTTTGCATTTTTAACAGTTTTTCAAATACTTTTATCTTTATTAATTCTTGTTGGGCTTTTGTTTATTTGTTTTTATCTAATTTTAACCAGTTATTTCTCAGAAGATCGTTCTTGCTTCCATTTTTGTTGCCCTGATTGTGCATAAAATAGTGCCAAATTAAACAGAAGTGTACCAATTTTTTTCTTAAGATTTGTTGCTCTTACAAGTAGAACCTGTGATCAATATAACTGAACTTGACAAGAAAACCTATGATATAGTTGCCTTTAAGGTAAAGTTAAGGTTGTATACATCTGTATTGTTCTTTTAATATCCTAAATCCGCTCTAAGGTTTTAGACTACAGAGAAATAAGTACTGGTAATTTCCTGCAACTTATTACATTAAAATGGTTTCGTTTTCTACAGACATGCCTCAGACTGGAGTTTCCTATTTGAATGCTGAGTAAAGATGCTCTCTTTTGATTACATTACCTTAGTTGCAGGTTAGGTAAAAATAAATAATCCCTCTTATTCAGGCATGCGTGCTGAGGCTTGTGGTTCTTGGGCAACTCACTGATTCATACCTACTTCGTGCAGACTGTACCTTAGCCGCTGAGGCTGTTTTGAAATGTAAATCCTATAAAACTAGAAGATAGGGCAGTAACCCTGTTCTCTGCTCCTCCCTGACTGCGTTGTCTGTTGCCAGTTGTTGAAGGGCTGCTCTGCTGGCTCATCATCAGTCTCTTGCATGAAGCACCTGAGTTTGATACTTAGCAAAGCATCTCAGGCATTTCACCTGTGAAACTACCCTCCAGCATAAGGCTGTGTGGCCTCTTGCTGCATCATTACGTTTTCGTTGTCATATTCGCCCTTGAATGAGGTCACGGAACTTGATCCATCTGAGAAAGGATGGAAAAAGAGGGCACTGACCAGTGTTAGAGATGGGAGCCTGAGAGCTTTCAGAGCAGTGATCCATTCCAAAAATCCAATGCTTCCCTCCTTGCACAGTCCTCATGATGCTGCTTCTGCCTATCCATCTTCAGTAATGTGTGTATTTTTCCCATGTTTTTAAACTATGTGTGCTTGTTAATCTTGGCACACATCTTGCTATCCCTTGCATTAATCTTTGAGGGCCGAATACTGCTTCACTGGCCATTGCATAAGTGTTTCACTTTGGGACTGCCCACATGTGGATAGTGGGGACCCCATGTAGTTGTACATGCGCAGTATTTGTGGTACTGGAGAACTCTTGATTCAGTTTCAGTCACAAAATACCTCGTTACAGTTTCCTAGTAAGCTGTACAATATATTTGCAACTGCATCAAACTAGCATGCAATTTGAAAACAGCTTTTTCAGACCTGGCTGTGTGCTGAGGATCTGAAACTGTTTTGTGAATCTTAAACTAAAGGCAGAAAAAAGCAAGTGAAAACACTTTCAAGGTTTTGCTGGGTCACAGCCAGGTAACGCTAGTGCTGTGTAGAACATACAGGATCTATCCATTCACTTGTGAAAGATTTGGTATTAAATTGCCCTGTCTGCACAAGAATTAATTAAGAATACGTAGACTCTACCTAGGACGTGTACTTTGAAATACCTTATGATTTATGTGATCTTTCTGATATATTACAGGTTCTTCGGCAAAAGCACTTGTGAGCTTGAAAGGTAAGGAATTAATGTCTTAACTTCTACAATTGAAATTGATAATCTGACTTTCAGATATGCTGAGTTTCTGGCTTTGAAAGCTTAAACAAAATAACATTTATTAAAGAGGGTTTACGTTTAATTTTTTATTGTGGATATTTGTTATTTCAGTTGACTGAGACTCAGCAGTTGAAACCACGTATGTTGTGGTGTATTTAGACACTGTTCTTTTGGGTGGCATTTCTGAAATGTTTTTTTCGTTTTAAAGTGCTGCTTAGACGTCAGATTTGATGAGAAAATTGAGGTAATCCTCTATCTTATCCTCAAGAGAGGAAAGGAATCTTTATGCAATTTGTATATGTGAGAATTTGCAATAGGAAGAAAATTCATAATCTCATGGTGTTTTCTACCAGCAATTAGTGGGGGAACTAAAAAAAAAAACTGTTTTTTATTTCTTTTTCTTTGAAATTATCTTAATGAATATTAATGGGGGAAAAAAAGGCATGCTTTTATTCTGCCAAGCAGAGGTTTCTTTATATATTGCATTAAACAACAAAGAAGAAATGGTTGACTGAATATGTTTTAATTACTGTAGATTTGTTTCAGTTAAATTTAATTCGTTGATTTTTGAGTGCCTCCTCTTCAATCATTTTAAAAGCCAGGAGGAGGCCAGGATTCCTAGAGCTTTACCTCCTTCAAGATTCAGTCATGCTACAGCTATCTAGGTGTTTGTCACTTTGGCAATGAACGTAACAGATTGCTGCAAAGAGGGATTTCATGAAGTCTAAACGTTGTGTCAAGAGAAAAGACTTTGTTCTTGTTCTCCTTCTGAAAACCTCTTCCAGTTTTTGTTTTTTGGAGTGTTCAGAGCTATTTAATAAAGCTGTTGGTCTATAAATCTATTCATAGTTGACTCAAAAGAAAATATTGCAAGTATAAAAATATATTACTATTTGACAATGTTATGCTAACATTTGGATAGTAGGTATATTTACAAAAATATTAATGACATGAACTCTTCACAACAGAGGGAAGTTTATCCAGCACATGGAATGAAAAGTACAATTCTCTGCAGAAAACACCTATTTGGAAAAGCAAGAATGCTGGTTCTGCTGTGGAAATGGTAAGAAATAAGTATGTTTCAAGACGAAGAAAAAAAAAGTAGTTAACTAAATTTAAATATTGAATGATTTGTCTGAGATTAATAGTGTTTAAAGCTCTCAAAATGTGAAACTATCCTTTGCAAGTACTCTATGCAGTTCTGATGTGAAATGAAGGCATATTTTAGAAATAAACAAAATAAATTTATAATTTTGTTCAAGATGGGCACTACAAAAAAAAAAGATTCAGAGCTAACTTTGAATTTTGGTTAATAACCAAGGTATAAAGAACAGGAAGGAGATAACGTCATTAATGCACTTCCATCTTTGTGCCTTCGGTGAGGGTAATATCTTGTTAAAAAGGAAGGAATGTCAGAGAAGTGTCCTGAAGTATCCTGAGAGCGCTCATAGGAGATCTTAACTTGAAGATCTGTGTTGGGGCAGGGAGTGAGAAGCAGTGACCCTGTAGCCTCCAAGATCCTGTTTCTCGTCTTTGGTTTGGCCATCACTCTCTCTTTAAAACTTTCTGTTGTCCTTTCTTTCCTTATCACAATCAAGCTTTTCTTTATTATTCTCAACCTTCTCTGCCTCTTCCTAACTATTTTTGTTCTGTTTATGCTACGGGCTATTTCTCATCCCATGCCTTGTTTGTCCACATCTGCGATACTGCCTGTTCTTTTCTGTGGCATCCTCAGGATTGCTACACGGACGTTATCTCTCACACTCCTCTCATGCCACCTTTTTCCTAGTAATTGCAACCAAATTTTGAACTGTTTCGCATTCAAATTGTTGTTTCCTTGTAGCAAACTTGTTTATTTTGGGGGAATTGTTATACCTGAAAACTCTTGCACTTACCTACATCCCCACATCATCAAAATACCCGATCAGCATCCAGTAGCCCTTTAAGCAATTTGATTAACATCTGATGTGTATTTTTTCTGGGATCTTCTGCCTGTAGAGAGAAATGTACACAGAAAAGAACCTTGTTTTGGTGAGAGTCATGCAAATGTAGGTACACATATTGCTAGTGCTTGTGCTTGAGAAAACACTTCTAGACAGTAGTGACTTTTGTCATGGCCCTCAGTTTCTGTGGGAGTTTAAGTCACAGTTTCCAGCTGCCCACTAGGAAAATTCATCTTCTGACAAAAATGGGCATTGGCAGTAATTCAGTAGACTGCATGTGGCTGCGAATGGAAATCACCAGAACTTCACATACGCTGGCTGTAAGTATTTAAAATAAGTAGCAAGACTTTGAATTTGAAACCGTATTCTGTAGCAAACTGGGATAAAGCACAGAGGATGGACTCGTAGGTGGGTAGAAGCCCATGCTGTTGATAAGCAATGTAGTCTTTTGTACTAGTTTGAGTTTCCTAAACACTAACCCTAAGCCTAGTGTATGTTGAATATATATTGAACATATGTTGTACTATTAGTTGAAAATCTTCCAAAAATGCCCAGCCTTTTTTAGCAATGTCTTTGCAGCACTTAGTACTTCTTGTTTCTGCTCTAAGACATAGGCAATCTAAACTGATGGAGCATTTACCATTTTGGGTAATTCCTTGGAACAGATTTTGTTAAGGCTTATAGAGCAATCATCTTGGCTTGTAATACAGCCTCAGCATAAGATTGAAAGAATTATTTAAGTTTTGTGTTGTCTGAGCGTTTGCCTTCCTGTGTTGGCATGTGCTCTTCATCTGGTACAATGTCAGAAAATCAGGCAGACTTTTTGGAGACATAAGTAATTCTGGAACCAGCACTTCAAATATCAAGCTTTAGGGTAAAATTACAAATATTCATTAGGAACCTGACTGTTTTCCCTGTGGACAGAATGCTATGATAAAAATGAATTTAGGAGATTTAGCAATATGAGAGTCTTTATTGTTGAGGCAGGAACGTGGATCTGCTTTCTTGCTCGAAAGTTACAAATGTTCTGACCTTTTCTTTTTAAAATTAATGGTTTGTCCAGGATATCAGAGAGGGTATAAAAGCATAAAGACACTGTAATGGAAATAAAAGTTCACTCTGGTGACTGTATAGTGAGTTGGGACATGGGATAAAAAGAGTTCTGTATCTTGCTGAAGAGAGAAAAAATATCCAGAACAACTAATATGATAAGCAGGTTACTATGTTAATATAATATGAGCATCATTTTTGCTATCTAATATATACTTCCTCTATTAAGTGTGTGTCTCTCTCATGGTTTGTAAACTCTTAAAATAATGAGTATTTTCTTCTTGTATGTGCTGAATGTACCAGGGCATCCATCACCATTGTTACTTAGTATCCTTGTGTAGTTTTGATTATAAATATATATAATTTTGAGTCAGAAAAACTCCAGTTGGTCTCATGAAATGGAATAGACTTTTTTTTTTCCTATCACTAATTAATTCTGTAGGGACAAGCTTTTTTTTTTTTTTTTTTTTTTTTTTTTTTTTTTTTTTTTTTTTTTTTTTTTTTTTATTTTTTTTATTTTTTCAAATATATTAGGTGTTTTTATCCTCAAACTTTTTAAAAATCTTTCTAAATGTAAGTACTTACCAGCAAAGTTATATTTCATTTTGACTTAATTTGTTTCTGATTGCTGTGAGGGACTTCTTTATCATTAGAATTCATCGCTTTGTGGGTGTCATAGATTTCATGCTTGTGTCAGTTAGTAGCTATTTCACCATCTGTAGTGACAGAAGTGAAATCTGCATTTGTTCTGCCTTTATTCATCACCTTTGTCAATAGTCTGAATTACAGGGAACTCTGCAGGGTGCAGTCTCAGAGCTCTACAAAGGAGAGGTTTTGGTTGTGTCTGGCTTCTGTGCTAGGCCATGGTGTTCATGGAAGGAAGACTTCTCACTGTTAGCACTAATTGTACTTGTTGGTTACTGTTTTGTCCTTGGGCTTTGTGCAAGCTTTTAGTCATAGGTGGAAATCTTGAGGTATAACTAAGCAGAAGTATTAGAAAGATTAGATTTTTTTTTTTTCATTCCATATGTTTGCAGTGTGAGCTGATTTTTGGTCAGTTTTTTCTTTGAGTTGCAGCATCTTAGCATGCAAATAAATTTTAATCAGTAAGAATTCTGAATTCTCTCATCTAATTTTTTTTTAACTCAATATTAGTTTCACTAGACTATAGCTTCATAGCATTATGCAATTTACGTACTTTCAGCAAGTTAAAAAGAACACTGTGTTAGATTCCTAAGACATCCTTGTAAGAACATCTAAATCTAGCTATTTTTTTATTACCTAGAACATACCAAAATAAGCACAGTTTGAATACCCGTCCCCAAATTTTTAACCCCAAATCCAGAACAAACTGTTTAGTAGATGTGCTTATAACCCAAAGAAATACTATGTTAAGCTTAGATACACAAGTGTTTAGATACCTAACTCCCCTGGAAACAAGTGGGAGTTAAGTTCTAAATACTTCAGTGGATCTGGGCCAGCAGTATAGTAATGGGTTATAGTTAGCACTGGAAAGCCTGGAATCTTAAATTCTCTCCTCCCTTCTCAGCCCTTAGATTTGTAACTGCTAGGAGGCTCTATTTATTGTGTACCATCTGTCTTAAACCTATAGGTGGCCAGAGGAAAGGCATACCACTTTTCTTGCTGTCAGATCTGTGCATGAGCAGATGCACGAGTTTCTTTTGTAATGCATTGTTAATTTTGATACATGCAGCCCTTCAGAAATTCAAAACGGAGTCGACTCTTCTGTGAAGATGATGACAGACAAATAAACACAAGGTCACCCAAAAGAAATCAGAAGGTTGCGATGGTTCCACAGGTACCTGCATGTATGCAGATATTTTTACCAGAAAGAAGCCTATCTGTTCTAGTTGAAAATTAGGATCCATTTGTTGTTCCAAGTTGCCCAATCAATTTAGGAATATTTTTTTGTGAGGAAAGCTGTTACTAGGGTTAAGCCACATTTCAAAATACATTTGTGTTTTCTTTTCGTAACTGGGTTCCTCAACTGTGCATGAGAGTACATGTTCGTTTTGATCGTGGACATAAGCATATGGGGCTAGGAAGGATTCCAGAGTAATTGACTATCTTGCTACTGCAAACAGTCGTGTCCTCTAATCTGCATAAATTTCTTTCAGTTAAGAACTAACTAGGTTTCTTGCACTGAATATCTAATTTAGAAGATGACTACAGAATGTCGTCATATTCTAATAATTAGGAACTTGCTCTTGTTTTCCTGCCTAAATGTATTCATGACCAGCTCTACCTACTTATGCCTGTAATGATACTCTTCTCTAATTCAAATGACTACTTTTTCTATGCCTCTCATTGAGTGTCTACCTCTTGTTGTTATCAAAAAAAGCAACTATAATTTCTCTCAGCCTTAATTTGCTATGCTAGACAGGACAGCATTTCTTTGTGTTGGATAACTGGATTTCTCTTCCCTTTGTCATCCCAAGCACTTCCATATCTCACTATTGGAACCAGTGATAGGCATTTGCATTACTACTTTTGAATTTTGCGTACTGCAGGAGTAGAAATGTTTGAACACCGCTCTTATTTGCTTTCTCAACTGTATTGTGTGGTGTAGGATGGGGAGGACTTGACAATTTCCATTTTGCTGGATCCATGTTGTCAGAGATAGGGGCCATGACATTTCTCTCTATTTACTGCCATGATTTCTTAACAGTAGAAAGATGTGTATAATGTGCTAGACCCAAATGGTTTGTACTTGCATGTCTGGTTCAGAAGACCCTGTGACAACTGGGTAAGCATTTGTGAGGGGCTGCAGTCACTGTTCCTCTCAGAGCTTGCTGTCCTGCTAGGCTTTGTTTCTTGGAGAAGCAATGGGAAGAAAGGGGATCTAGAAGGCAATGGTTAAGCACAGCAGGAGCCAGCAAAATGCCTACCATGGGTTTTATCCTATTATTTCTCCTACTAAAAGTCAAGGCGTGTTGAACATTTGGGGAGGATAACATTTAGTTATGGCTCTTACAAAGCCGAAGTCTCTTGTAAATAACTTTCTCTTTGTTAGCTAAGATAGCCAGTTCTGGAACAAAATTATGGAATTCTCAGCCTTGCTTAAACATGGTTCCATGTATTTTGCATGTGATCTAATACAGTGTCTTTTCTGTGGTGTAAGTAGTAATTCTCAAATGTGGGTAATATTTAAAACGTGCGTATGTCCTTGCTAGCTCCTCTTGCAGTCTATTAAAAAAGCAAACACTCTGCTCAAGGCTTTGCCTATATTGCCTTATTGTGCTAATTGCTTCTTATGCTTAAGAAGAGTTAGCAAGATCAGAAACCCTAAGTGAAGCAGTTGGTGTTGCTGGCATTTGAGACTCTGTCACATATGCCAGCCTGGATAAAGTTCAGAGACGTCTCAAATTTTAAAAATCTTTGTCTGCTTTAGAGCCTCTACTGTTGTTCCCAATAATTTAGTTTCAGTGCTAGAAAATATTTCTAATAGAAACGCCTTGTACGGAGATCGTCTGTGGAACTGATCCCACTATTTTACCCTCTGCTATGTTTGATTGCATTGTCAATATAATGTGGTAAGATTTGTAATAGTTCTGCAACAAAAAATTATCATGAGAAAATATTTTTAAAATGTAGCAATTGTTAATGTACTTTTTTAAATCCTTTTAGAAAAGGAATTTTGATTATTTGAACATTGAAAACTTGAGGGCTGTGTTCAACTGTTTCCTTTATTTTACTCTATAGAAGTTTACTGCAACAATGCCAACACCAGACAAGAAAGCATCCCAGAAGATTGGTTTGCGGCTTCGTAACCTGCTCAAACTCCCCAAAGCTCACAAGTGGTGCATATACGAATGGTTCTATTCAAATATAGATAAGTACGTATCTTTTTAATATAATTATCACTTACTAGCACAGAAAAAAAACTAAAATCAAACTGCACGTTTCCATATATTGGTTAGACTCTCTTAGGTTTATTCTTAATTTTAGAGCTGCCCTTTTTTTTTTTTCTCTTTATGATAAGCAACCTACTTGGGTATCTCCTTTAATCTTCTATGGAAGCAACTTTTTTATGATCTCTGCTGCTACCAGATACAAAATTTTATTCATATATTTTTAGCTCTTTTTAAGTACGAAATTATCAGAATACCTAGACTTTTTTTAAACTTTGGATTAATAATATGCACTAGAACTCTTCACTACACAAGCTATTACTTGTCTAAAAATTATAAATGTTGGTTTCTGATATTTCTTCCTCGTCACCCTGTTTTTATTGTGGTCATTAATAGAACTGTGGTTTGTAACTAATTTGTCTCTTTCCTGGATATTGGCATCCTTCCTGTATCACCTACTCTACCTTCTGGATTGTAAGGGCAATATGTGCTTCAGAGTGCTTGGTGCTTTTTTTGTTAATACGCCTACTAATGTGGGACAAATCACTTAAAAGAACCATTCTTAATTAAGTCTCTAGTCATGAAAACCCAAAACTTCTAAAAAGTAAAAATCTTTGTTAATACACATAATCTTAAAGGTACACTGATTGGCTAATGTGTGAAACACATTCTGGCACATAGCCTTCTAAAGGATGGCTGAAGAGCTGACAAGTATTCTTTTTTAGTATTCATTTGTAACAAAATAATTAATTTTTTTTGTCATTTATGACTAGGGCTGTTTTCCTTAAACTGAGCAAGCAGTTCTAGAACTAAATAAGTAAATAAATAGTATATTTTAGGATATGACTATCACAAGCAGAAGAATTACATATTCATTTTAATTTGTTCGGGCTTTCCTATGTGTAGGATTTAGCTCTTTTGAAAGAAATAGTCTTTGAATCCTTTTCTGGTCTAACTAAAAACAACTGTTTAACAGAAAACGATTGTTTATTCATAATAGTAATGTTATTATATGACATATATGAGAATAGTTACTGCTTTTACAATTTCCCCAGACTTCTTGGTTTATCCTCAAATAATTGTCTGTATAGCTTTTAGTGTGAGCTAGACTTAATGTGAAGCTTAAAAAGGTTTAAATAATAGAGTTAACTCCATCAGCTGAAAAAAAAAGTCAATTTACAGAATTCAAAATATTTTAATCAAATTGTTGCATTCCAAATTGGCTTCATCAATGCAAATGTTATAATTTTACTTTAAGTTTTAAAAGTATTATTCTCTGCCACTGTGATCTGTGATTATTAGAATATTATTGAAGCTGTTTCAGCTAGATTCTCTCTGGACTCCTTTATGAGAGACTGTTTGCTGTAAAGTCCCCTTTTTCCCTCAAGTAGATCAAGTACAGTCTGCTTACGCCTTTTCATAGAACTTCTAATGTTGTTGGTGTTGGAGGTTTACAGTTTGCAAGCTTAGTGATAGTAAAAGCAATCATGTACCAATTCTCTTTCTCCAAAAAACAGTTGTTCTTTATTGTAGCTAACATATCTATGTATATCTGAATAAAATGAAATTCTTAGTGCTTCCTTGCCTGTTTCCTGCATGCCATGATCAATCATCCTGTACACATTTGGTCAGGGTCCTCAACAACTCCTGAGCCCCATCCTAACCTCTGTTTTACTGCTCTGCAATTACCTTTTAATTCATTCCCACAATCACAGGCTTTTCTACTGCAAAAATATTCCATTCTGTTCTCGCTTAAGTTTCCTTGTCTCCATAAACCTTCCCTTTCTACTGCCACCCCGTACTCCCAGTCGAAAGCTATGTTGTTTCCAAGATCCATTTGGTTTGTACTTAAGGAGTTTCCTGTATAAACCTTAGCACCGTGCAGAGTTTTGGGGGAAAAAAGTGATTTTTATCTAGGATGCAGTTGTTATGTTGTTCTCACTAGGTGAGATCTGTTTCAGTTGCATGTAGTCTTTAATGATTAACCTGCTATGAGGCAGACATATCCATTGCTGGTCCCTTGTCTCCTCAGCACAAGAAGAATGGTACTACAAAGTGAAGGGCAGTCATAAAACATAAGGATACAGACAGGTCATAGCATCAAACAGAAATTCCTAACTTGTATAGGTAGGTTCTCCAAACTGCCACTGCTCTAACGTTCATCCTCTCCTTTCTGATAGTCATGGAATGATATAACAGAAGGTTCTCTTGTATTTACTGTAGCAAATGATAAGATTCAACAAACTACTGCATTTTTGGAACCTTTTGTTGAGAATTTTCATTATAATTGAATGCAGTGGTGAAAAGAGCAGTATTTTCTGTATATCTTGCTAGCACATTGCATAAAATTGTCCCTTCCTTTGTTCTTAATACCTCACTGCACCCTTATGGTTTCCTTCAGTGAACTGCATCTTTTTCACTGATTTAGCTTCATTTGTTTTCCTGGGGTTTCATTTGGTTACAACGGGACCCTTGCATACATTGCAAAGCAAGATGGGTGCTTGTGTGTATGAACAGGTGAAAATTGTTAAACATTATATCGAAAAGATTGATGGTAAGGCTCAAATGCAGCAGTAGTCCTGGAAATGTTCTGTCTTTGCTTTTTCATTCAGTTGATTTCAGCTTAATTTTTCTCTTTGAATATAAATATCTTGTTTATATGGCTTATTCATTTACTTTCTTACTTGATGATTGCTTTGTAGAACTTTATGACAAAAGTTTACTAAGCTCATTTACCTGAGGGCAAATTATGTTTTAACAGGCCATTATTTGAAGGAGATAATGATTTCTGTGTATGCTTGAAAGAATCCTTCCCAAATCTGAAAACTAGAAAGTTGACAAGGGTAGAATGGGGAAAAATCAGACGACTGATGGGAAAACCACGAAGGTAAATCTTTTCCTTTACATCTAATAATTACGTGCACAGTTTTATGACTTTATGAATTGTTCTTACTAAAACGACTGGTTGCTATTTTGTTTACTAAGAGGAGAATTGTTTTGTTGTTTTTGAAGTGTTTTCTGCACTCATCCTCTTTCCACCTCACCATTGCTTATTTGGGTGTATCCACTCAATATGATTCTCATGAGCTTTTACTTGAAATATTCTATTCCTGCTCTTGGTAACTGATCCTACAAGCTAGAGTATGTTGAAAATACATTAGTATCTTTCATGCTTCCTGACATGTAGGTTGGGCAAACTTTTCAGGAGAGTTTTGGGATTTGTTTGTTTGTTTGTTTTGGATTTAGCTACACATGACACAGGAGAATAAGTGCACTTTATAGTTTCATTTATTTATATAACTTTAGCCATTTTTTTGTAGATCCTCAACTATTCCTGCCTTGGCTACCAAAAAGGAGTCAAGTGAATGTTGTCCATAGAATCTTGGACATTGTAGGCAAGAATCCAGAACTGAATCAAGGGCATAGGTTTTTCTTTCAGTTCCTAACTGAATTGAATTCATAATTTCTAAAACTGCTAGTTCAATTCTGTCTTTTTATAGAATGGTGATGGTGTCAGATTAAGGAGAAAAATGTGTAGAGAATATTGCGCAATACGATTGCTTTTTTTTTTTTTTAAGAATGTAAATGCTTAGTATGAGAACTAAATCATTGAATAGTTTTCATGGATTACTGTATTGAGTCATCTTAGATTTTGTCTAATGTAGGCTGCTTTATATTCTGTACCTGTAAACAGATTTTCATAATGAAAAATGCCAGTCCAGAGATGGCACCAAAGCATCCTTAAACTAGTTTGTCCTGGGAAGATGTGAATATCACCTGAACTTTAACGTAGCTTTTTAGTTCTTCTGTCATCGTGCTCCCACCTGAGAGGTCTTGCTGACCTTGGAGTCTTGTTTATCACTTAGTCTTCATGTTTATTCATTTGCCTTTTGCTGAAAGTGGGTATCAGTAGAAAAGATGAACTCACCTCAGTGTGCTGCACCATTGAGATAACTATTTCTCTCACGTGCATGCCCTTTCTCCTATTTTCTTAATTATTTTTTTCAGTTCAGTAGATTCTGAGTGATTCTGTCTCTTGAATCCTTTTGAAGATTTTTAAGATTGACTTCATCTACCTCTAGAACATTTTTGTTGTTGTTGCCATTCTATTAAGAAGAACTTCTCACTGTCTCATTATATGCAAGTAAGATAAATACTGTAGCAGTACCAATATCTCCACATGAAGGAGGAGGAGGAAAAAAATAAGGTATTTTGCATCCACAGTGTTGATGGCAGAGGATAACAACATTTCTGTGTGATAGTTGTGCACATGATTGTCTTTTTACTTTCATATTGCTTTAACTATATTGTAATATTTCCTTATGTCTACTGCAACTTTAAATTAAATGTCCTATCACACCATCAACAGTGTGGGTGATTGACACAACAGTTTTCTTCCTGGGAGCCTGCAAAACTTGTAAGATTCCGGTAGACTGTGGGGAAAAGATATGCTCCAAGAAAAGGAAGAGGTAATAGTTAGTCTTGTGTACTCTATTACATAAACTTCACTGGGGTTGTGAAATAGCAGTGGATATGAGTTAATCAGATATACTTGTCCTGCCATAATGTGATGATAATGAACCATGTATGTTAGTTTAAATTCTCTTTACCAAATTAGAAACCAAGTAGTCTGCAACCTCATTACTTTTTTGTAGAGATTTATTTTTCTTTAAGAAATTGAACAATGTGATCTATCTAGTGTGGTTTTCACCTTTCATTTTGTACAGCAGTGGTGCAAAGATCAGACAACTTTTATTAAGTCCATTTGCAGGGAGGGGTTAGAGTTTTCTAATGGCAGAAGCTGGAAACACATTGCAATTAGTTTCTACCTCCCTATCTCACTGCATTCTGAACAGTCTTTTTAGTGAATGTTTGTATTGTTGCTGATAGGAACTTCCAAGTTTGGCTGTTTATTTTTGAGCCTTGAGCTTGTATTTAAAACCATGAGTCAAAGAATATCAGATAGTTCCCGATGCAAGACCATGGACATTTACAGAGGACTGACATTAAAGTCTGTTCTTTCCTTTTTATCTTACTGTGAATAGTCACCCTGTTGCTTACCTCAGTGGCATTGAAGGGTCTGACTTGCGTTTTGCTATTTCATATTTGCAGCCCATACAAGCATTGTTTCACACTTATTTTCCCCAGCAGTGATTGTGACACACAAAAAAAATTATCTAAATAAGAATTTCTAAAGAAGTTTTGCATACATCTCCCAACCACTCTCTACCTCTCTACCATATCCCTTTCCAGATATTTTTGAACTCCTAGTGAGGATCACTTAAGCAATATACAACTCCAGGTAAATACATTCCGCTCTTCAGTAAGTGGTGAACTGGTGAGTGGGACATGCACATAAATTGCTTTCTCTGCAATACAGTTTATACACGATGCCAGCAGCAGTTGCACCTTCTGCATTGATACTGATTTAAACACCTCGTAAAAGAATTTTCAAGGCACTACTCCTCAGATCTGACAGAAATACATCTCAGCTACACTTCATTCCTGTAGTACTTTTTTTTTTTTAGTGTCTAGGGTGAAGATCTCGTTGTGTTTAATACTTTACACACTAAGCAAAAAGGGGGTCCATGACCCATTTAACTAATAAAGCAGAAACAAGTCAGAAAACAACTGATGTTTATGGATACACAAAGGAGTATGAAACGGCTGGTCAGCATAAAAGGAACTGGTCTCAGCTCCCTGGCTGCTTAGTGGTTTTGAGCTTTTTCTATCCATCACACCAAAGAGAAGATCTGGAGAATACTGAAATGGTTTCTTTCCAAGTGCAGAATATACAAAAGAAAATATAAGAGTGCTTGTTTCAGCATAAAATAAGAGAGCAGTAAAAGCAGACTTGGAAATAGGAGTTGGCTGCTCAGTACTGAATGAGGAAGAAATAACTGAGCATTGAAATGTTTTGAAATGGAAAATATATGGCCTACAGCAGTACAGAAAAGGAAAGCAGCAGAGGAATTATCAGTGTATACCTTCTAAAGAAACATAATTAAAGGAGCAGCTTTAATTGATCAGTAATCCATATACCAACTTATGAATACTATAGGAAACATTTAAATTGCACCTAACTGCAATAAAATAATTAACAAATAATGATTTATTTGATAACTGCTTCTGCAATTAGAGACTTACATTATTCCTCTTTAAAAGGACTTCTTTTGCTGCCACAAGATGATGTAACTTTTTTTTTTTCCTTTATAAGGAAAAACAGATAGGATAGAGTCTAAATAGCTGCCTTTGCTTTCACTGCCTTCCTCATGCATCAAATATATTCAGGAAAGTGAAAATAAGTAAACCCAAGCAAGGGCCTTGGGAGTAAATCTGCTCCCTTAGATGAGCAATAAGACTTCAAAAAATAAAACAAAAAATAAAACCTGTTGTCTTTAAATAAAAAGAAAATCTGTTTATCCCAGTAGGTTTACCTGTGCTAATAAGCACCTTTAAAAGGGATCTGTTCTGTGTCGATGAGCGGTGTCAGCCAGGGACCTCGTACATAAGCCCTGATAACTTGCTTTGAACTGGCATTCAGGATAGGCTGGATGTGGCACTTGCTTTAGCTTTGGTGAATCCCTATAAACTGCAAAAGTCCTGTTTAAAAAAGTAAACGTAGTCTTCTAAAATATTCATGTAAGTAGTTAGCATTTCTGGGTATTATTTTTAAATAAAATTTATCTCAGGAGTGGTAATTTGGGAGAGTAAAGCTGACTGAATTTACTTACTGAAATATTTCTATCTTGAACACTTTACCTCAAGCTTTTTACTTTCTTTTTTCATTCACTGTCATATCAAATGTACCTGTTGATTTGATGTGTCTTCATATGTGTATGTTTTCATTTCAGTGTAGAATTTAAGAATAGTTTTACTTAATTATGTTACAGATGTTCCTCTGCATTCTTTGAGGAAGAAAGATCAGCGTTAAAACAGAAACGGCAGAAAATAAGACTTTTGCAGCAGCGGAAGGTTGCAGATATTTCACAGTTCAAAGATCTTCCAGAGGAAATTCCATTGCCACTCGTAATAGGAACAAAAGTTACAGGTGACAGCTTATTAAAATGTTTGCAAAATACATAGTTGATTTTTGTTTAAACAATAATATATTTACTGCACTTAGCTTAAAACTTCAAACATTAAAAGCTGTATGTTTTTACTGTTCACTTATTGAGGAAGTACTTGTATGGAGTAGCTAAATAGTGATGCAATTAAGAGAGATAAATTTAATGGGGTTTATTAATGCTGCTGTTCCAATTTACTGTAGATTTATCTTCTTTAATTTTAATTCTAACATATCCAAAATATTTTGGAGAATGAGATTCTTAAACATAGATGGCCAAGTGCTTTCTACGGGTTTAAAAATCCAGACTAACATAAAACTTAAGTTTATTTTTCCATAAATATAAAAATACCTTTTTGGAAACACATAGAGAATGTATATGGCAGAGTATTTGGATGTCTATAGTGACCTTACCTCATTCAAAAACTTACACATAACTGAAGAGGGACTATTGTTTAAAACATTCCATAAATGATATTTAATTTTTTAAATTTTTAGTTCTTTTGAATTTGCTAAATCCTGTCTGTGATCTGGGTATTTTTCACTTATATGCAGTGTCTCCCAACTCCTATTACTGTCGGTTGCTTTGTGAGTTCTTCAGCTTTCAGTTCATTGAGTCACTGCCTGAAAGTTGGCTGAAGGGCAGGCACGCAGCCTCTCACGCCTTTACATCGTCTCCTCCCGCTTCTGCAGCAGGACCTTTGAGCTGCTTGCCGTTACTGAACGTGCAGTCATCAGTCGTAGCGATCAAAGAGAATTAGTGCCCAAAAACACTCATAGATTGATTTTGTCCAAAGTTTTGTCAGAAGTTATTTGGTATCAAATAGTATTTTGTTTAAGCATAAAGGTAGTATGAATAATTACATTTTGGAAGTACATGACTTGCAAAAATAACTTTGTTAGAAATCAGGTGGTGTATCTGTTACGTACAGTTCTTTCTGTGGGTTTATGATGTTCTTTTCAGATGTACTTTCTTCTGTTGGATGATGCCAGCCTTGGCAGAGAAATCTGTTTTGCCCACTAGTGACACAACATGGTAATATCTGGGGCTTTTCTCTTTTTTAGCACGGTTGCGAGGAGTTCATGATGGCCTGTTTACTGGACAGATAGACGCCGTAGACACTCTTAACGCTACGTACAGAGTAACTTTTGACAGAGCAGGTCTTGGAACACATACAGTCCCAGATTATGAAGTTCTTGTAAGTATTAAGAACCTATTTCTTAAAGTAGGTGGAACACAAGATGAAATAGTTGTATGTTTTAATCAGAGAAGAAGATTCAAAATAACGTCCAAGTGTGTTTTCAATAAAGGAGAAGTAAGGATAACATTCTTGGGAAATGGCCTCTCTAAAGGAGTGCATGTATTTATGAAGGTCTATGGAGGTCAGATGCATCTGAGGACTGCATTTTATTTATTAGTTTTAGCCTCCTGGTTTCATAATTGTAGTTTCCTAGGGGGATGAGCGTCCACTGTTTATGATTTAACATAATCAGATAACTTTTTTTGATGATCATTCAGACTGAAATAGCTTACTAGAGCTACTATTGTAGGCTATTATAGTAGTTTGGGTTTAATATGAAGAGAAATAATGGCTGATATAAGATCCTAAAGGAAATTCTGCATTTGAATCCTGTTGTAATTTATGGAAAATATTCAAGAAAACCTGTCACTTTCTCTGGAAAAGCCTATGGTAGCAGGAAGCAAGTGTAGTACGTTGATTGCATCTCATTTTTCGTAATTTTTATGTTAGTGAAGTTACCCATAGGGAAATCTTCCTGGCCAAGTAATAATTTGTGTTTGTTTCTTATTTGATATGTTTGTTTACCAATTTATGATCTCCAGGAGTTGTTCTTGATGAACAGTTTGCCTTAGATGGCTTGTTTGGTGTTGAATCTGCTAAGAGCTCAGGACATGTCTAGGGACTAACCTCTTTTCTCATCCTCTTTTTTTCATCATCATGTTATTCCATATAACTTTCGCAATGAAACTGCAGCAATGAAATAGGATTGTTGAAGCTCTTATTGGCCTCAAAGCAGAAAAAAAAAAAAAAAAAAAAGTCTTTCAGGAAGTTCTGCTTTTCTCTAAGCTAATAGGTCATCGCTTTTCTAATGTTGTTAAGCTTTGGAGATGTGGAGTCTAGAAGTAAATATATGTGTTTCAGTGGTGCTTAAAACTTCTAATTAGGCTACTACCTGAAATTTTCTCTTCTCTCTCCCTTCCTCCTGCTCTCTTTTTCTGTGTTAAAGAGCAACGAGCCCCATGAAACCATGCCAATTGCTGCCTTTGGACAGAAACAACGGCCTTCTAGGTTCTTTATGACCCCTCCCCGATTGCATTATGCACCGTCACTCCAGTCTCCGATTACAGTAAGTTATTTATTTTGTCTAATTTTGTGATATTACTCAGTGAAGCTTTGTATGAGAAGTGTTTGAAGTTTGTTACCATACACAGTTTTGAGATTAATTTTACAGTTGTTCAGTAAGAAACTATAGCAAAATCCTTTAGAAATAAGTTATTAACTTAAACGTTCTTCCTTATATAGGACAGTGATCCTTTATTAGGACAGTCTTCATGGAAAAGCAAAATTTCGGGCACAGATAGTGAAACACTAGGCGGCTTTCCAGTAGAATTCCTCATTCAAGTGGTAAGTTTCAACTGGAACTCTAAATATTGTTGTGTGTTGCCCTTTTGTGTTTATTCGGTCAGTTCTTTTGTAGTTAGTAGATGTTCTGTTGATTCCTGAGCAGACTGGTGTTATCAAAAACATGCTTTTCGTAAGATGCTAGTAATATGCTTTGAGGAATTTTTATGCTCACTCTTCTTGCCTTTAGCTTTGAAATCTGCTGCTCTTGTTTCAGGCATCAAGAAGAGGGATTTTTTTCCAAAATTCTCTCACTTTAACAGCTCTACTAGTTTGCTAGAAAAAAAATATATTATTTCAACCTGCAAATATTGTGTTGTCCAAAAAGAAAAAAAAAAAAGGTTTGAACCTGCTAGAGGAAATTGGAATGATCTATATTTAAAGCATTAAAAATTGATATATAATGTTGCTAAGTTTTTAGAGTTTTAAAGTGTATATAGTGATAAAAAAATCAAGTTCTGTCTTTAGTTAATATGAGGTACACTGATATTCAGGCTAATGGATCATTTTGACAAGTACAACTCCCTATATTTTTTTAGGGAGAAATTTACTGTGTGAAGCTAATTTAAAAAAAAATATATATATATGGTCATTCAGTTTAGCTAAGAAGCTTTAAAATAGATATATGGTAGTTGCTATAAGGTTAAATGTGTTAAAAATGAAAATCCACCAAAATATATGATATTTATGTTGCTAAACTGAATCTGCAGCTATTACTAGAGTCACTAGTCAGCAAAATTGTGTTTAAAACAAACTAGGTAAGTGTGATTTGTTGAGTTTTGCAATTTTAAGTCAAACTAATATATGTCATATCTGTGCTTTAAATCTGAAAATTAAGAGATTTCTCGGTAATTGTTGGTAGTGTATTATTACCCATTATAAATAAATCTGAGCTTTAAAAGTATTGACCCCTTGCTTGTATTAGAAATCGTGGCATTCTGTGAGGATACTGCATTTCTAAGTATTTGTACTTGAAGATTACTAAAAGATTTTGCCTGAACAAAATCAGGTGACAGATTTTGATATGTTTATGGGAGCACCTTAACACTTCATCCAGTTTTCTGCTGAAATTTTAAAGAAAAAAAAAAGATAAAAAGAATGAAGATCTTCAATAAATGCTGTTTTAAAACCTAAAGAATCAACGTTTTTATTTGAAGTAAAGAATAGTACTGAACTTAGATGCTATTTATGGATTGCAGTGTTTTCACTAATCCATGGTTAGTTTTATGTTAAAGGTGTCAGATAAAGATGTTCTATACATCTTTTTATACATTGCTGCAGCAACAGAGTCAATTTTTATACTTTGGTGCAGTAACAAAGCTGTAGCCATCATTTTGATTTAATAATGATTCAGAAAGAAAAATTATTAGAAATTTTGTTTCAAAGAAAACTTTCTGATAAGGGAGTCTACTATTTATATCATGGGTAAACAGTTCCAAGGAAAAAGCTTCGTTTTGGGCTAAACAGGAAGATAAAATGGCAGCACACATAGAATAAGGTTTTCACTCAGTCTCTTGATTTTCTCTTACAGGTTCTGAATTAATAGGGAACAAAAAGAAATGTAGCCAGAATCCTTTGGCACAGATAAATAAATGTCAAGGATAGCTTGTTGGTGTATAGCTTGCAGTAGGTAGCAAACATTGGGGCTTGTAAGAACTGCATTGTACTTTAATTACAGTCGTAGATTGGTGGTTCCTAGTTTTTCTAAATCCGTGTGTAAACTTACATATGGCTCTGCTTTGGCAGCAGAAACTACTCTCCCTTCTCTTTTTACTGTGTATAAAGATACGCTTAGTCTCAAAAACAAACCTCATGCTATTAAGCTGACTTCATCATCTCTGTTAGTACCTGGAATAAAATCAACAACAAGCAAGTAATAAATATAATAAACTAACAAAAATGAAAGTCTTTCAGCCATCCCTACATATGATACGCATCATTATATATTTCATAGGCTCTGCTGCAGCTGAAAATAGATAGCATTCTTCTCAGAACAGCCTCTACTTCTAGACAGCATTAAAATCTGAAGGATGTTTTTCCTTCAGAGGAAAGCCTCCAGAGGTTGTTTAGCCACAGCCTTTTTCTTTTTTTTTTTTTTTTTTTTTTTTTTTTTTTTTTTTTTTTTTTTTTTTTTTTTTTTTTTTTTTTTTGGAAAAGAGTAAATTTAGATTGCACAGGAAAAAAATCCAAGACAAAAATGAGTTTTTGCAGTGCTGCTGCCTGTCCAGTAGAGGGAGTTTGTTAATATAGCGCGTCCAGAAAAGTGAATTAGTCCTGATTGCTGTCGGGAAAACGGAAAATGTCTCAACTTAAATGCAGGAAGAAAATTCTAAAAAATGGATACTGGATTTCCATTTGGGAAAAGTTTGGAAAATAGTTCATGTTAAAAAGCTATTGCACACTTCATTTTGAAATGATTTTGTTCTTGTAAGTACTGTATTGACTCAAAAATGAAATATAAATTATAAATCTAAAGATATTGTTTGGGCTGTTCCTTCATCTTTGTTTTCAGGGGAGAACTTTTACATGCAGAGAAATGTTGTACTAAAAACTGTTTTCCAGTTTAGCATCAATTATAAAATGCAGGAACCTGCCTGGAAAGAGGCTACAGCCTTTACTAGGCTACAGCTTCTCAAAAAAATTCGAGCTGGTCTGTTTTAAAGCATTCACTGCAGCTGCTGGCAGAGGAAAATGGAAGTTTATATATTAAGATGTACCAAAGAGGGGAAGTTGGTAGAAATCATAAATACCTGAAAAGTCTGGGTGTCATGCAGAAAGGATTAGCTTGTCTTTTCATCAGAGGATTCTTTAGAAAAGAGCAAATACCAAGTCAAAGGCACTGAACTTGAGAACCAGGACACATGTGGAAGATATATGACATCTAACTACCAAATACTTTGCAAGCTCTGGGGACAGACCAGACACTTCTGCACTGAGTTGAGAGCTCAGCAGTTCCAGCAAGGAGCTGGCCTTGGGTGTGTTGGCCGCTGCAGGATGGCGAGGAGGACCTGGCCTGACAAGTGATGTTTTGGCAGCAGTATCGGGCGGTGTGCGGTGCTTTCCTTCCTGCCAGCTGCTTTTTGCCAACACAAGCATTTGTGACGCTGTGATAGTAAATTAGATCAGTGAGATGATTAAACTCAAAAGTAGCCACTGAAAAACATTTTTCTTTCCTTTTCTGGATTTGTTGTTCATCATGACCACTCTCCTGATTGGCTTCCCCGGGGGGCTGCTGCCAAAGGCGAGTGCTGGCTGAACATTCGGGCACTGGGGGACAGCACGAGGGCAGACGCGAGCGCGCAGCCTCGCAAGAGCGACAGCGGCTGCAGCGCTGCCTCGGTCCCAGAGCACTGCGTGGCAGCCCATCGGAACGTGTGGAGTTCTCGTGGAAAGGGAAGTGTTGGAGCATTTTGACAGGTGGGGTAAAAATGCCACGGCAAATACAGGCATGGCCTTCCTGTCACCGTCAAGAAAGACGACATTGAATGAAAAAGGTACAGAAAGGACTGCAGAAAAGCAGGAGACCTTCGTGGAGAGGAGACTTAAAGGGTGCATTAGTCTAGTGAAATAGCCAAGAAGAGATACTTTTAGTGCCTGTGAATGAGCAGAGGAAAACCCAAGGAGAGAAGACTCCATTTTTAAGCTGAAGAACAGCTTTGGCAGAAGAACAAATCACAGTGAAGCAAACCAAGAATGCCCTTAACCTGGGAATTAGAAGAAGATTCAGAGTTAGCTGACTGAGGTCCAGGAACAAGTCTCCATTAGGATTTGTGAGGGCAGGAAACGTGGCTGCTTTTAAGACCATCTCCCACTGCTGTGCCCCATCTCTAGGATGTAGCTAGGCTTCTGAAATGTATAACATCTGAAATCTGGGCTCTCTTTAAATCAATAATAAAACTGTTGCTGGTTGTAGTGGAGCTAGAATTTCTCCCAGGGGCCCTGGAGAGTGTGAACAGTTTTAAGAGTTATGTTTATGGTGAGAAAGTATTTCCAGTGATTTCTTCTTCGGTCTGGTAGGTCCCAAAACAGAAAAAATGGGGTATTTTTGTTACAAAAGAGACAGGGAAATGGAAAGCACAGACTCTATTTTAAGGGGGGGGAAAAAAAAGAGAAAAGAAAAAAAATCCACTTTCCATAGCAACTTTTATTACAAGAGTGTATAAAAAGGGCTGGTGCTCAATTCACAGCTGTGAATAGGCTTAGAACTGTTAATGGGATAGTAAGGCAAATTATGTTACTGGTAGGATGTGATGATCATATCCTTAGGTTTCTTTTAGGCTGGGGAGGGGGGGAATAATCTATTTTTTCTGTATCTTTTTGCCTATAAATTATATTGGTCTTCCTGTAGGCTATTTTAGATTATTGGTTTTAGCTTTCTCCGTTTAGGATGCTTGCAAATGCTTTGAAAATCTCTTTAAAAAATCCATAGTTTATTTCTACTTAATTTTTATTCATGCATGTTAATTTGATGAACAACTGAGGATTCTTTTTTTAATAAAACCTGAAAAAAAGCAGGCATTATATTGCATTTCTACAACATTTCAAAACTGTTTAAGGACTTGTTCATCCTAAAAATAGCTCCTTTGTTTTAGACCAGATTATCAAAAATCCTCATGATCAAGAAAGAACACATCAAACAATTGAGAGAGATGAATACAGAAGCAGAAAAGCTGGTGAGTGTGTTCTCTTTTCAGTTCTTAAAGACAGCGTGTACTTTAACAGGTTTCTTGCAAATGTAACAAATGATACAAAAATACAAAAAAAAAGAGTCTGGGTAAGATCTATTTTTATTGCTTTATATATATGTGTGTATGTATGTATATTTAAACAAGTTAGAGGGGTCAGTTATTTCAAATACAGTTTCACTTTTTAAAGTGTTTTGCTTTGGAAACAGAGATTAAAGTTCACATTGGGATAGTGTTTCTTTTACCTGTCGACTAACGTATGTTGTGTACTTTAGAAATCTTAGAGAAACTTACATAGAGGCCTAAATGGTAAAGCACTTGTCATAATTTTATTTGCAGATGGTATTTATTTAACTTGGCCTCTAAAACAATAACTCAGAGGTTTTTTGTATTTAAAGCTCTGAGTGCTCTTGACCTGTATTTGAAATTGCAATAAGAGAGCAGCTACAGTACAAGCAGCAGCAGCAGAGGGTTTTTTGCTGGGCTTTATCTAATCATCAGTCAGTAAATTGAAATGATGGTGCTCCTTCCACTGCCCCTGGCTGTCAGTCTCAGCCCTGTGCAACCAGTTGTCTCTGTGGGCAGGAGAAGGGCTTGTGGAGAGGAAAAGGCTTTCTTTCTGCTTCTTGAAACCAAAAATGCTGAACTGTTCAGGTAAATATTTGAAAGGCAAATGATTTATTGTGGTACAACTTCCATCATTATGCCTTCAGTCACTGTGTCCACGTTCACGTTCAGTCGCTCTGCTTCCTACCACAGCTAGAATCAAGGTTAAAACACACTGTTGCAGTCTGTAACTCTGATGCTGAAAAATTACCAGCTCTCCTTAAAACAAATTAAAAAAAAACCCTTATTGTTTTTACTGAGCTGTTAGGACTTTTGCATAGACAAACTCAGCCACAGGAAAGGCAGATGTTTCAGAAGGCTTCTTCCGACAAGAATCCAGACATTAACACGGCACTCCACTGCTGAGTAGCAAATTACCTTTAGCATGGAATAAGAACAACAAGAATAACAAAGTTGTGAGAGTTAAGAAATGATAGCCAAGAAGGAGATCCTGGAAGGAATGTTAAATTTGCTACGTTTTAGCTTAGTTGTAGTCTAGATAAGGACTTTGAGATAGCTTTGAAATTCTTCCCTTGCTTGTTTGCTTTGTAAAGGAGCTGTTAGAAGCAACTTTTGTTATTCCTCTAGGCTGCCTTGATGAAGTGGGGGGACACGATACCTTCCTAGCGGGTCATAGTTTTATCCTACCTTCTACCCTTTTTTGTCCCTTTCGTAATTGCATCGTGTTTGTACCATGGAGGATATGGCGTTTCTCTTTTAAAATATATTTTGTTTAAATACGACCTTTTGGAAGAGGAGGTCTGCCCCACAGCACTGACCTCAGGTGATCGTGTAACCCGCCACACAGCCCTGCACCGTACTGTCACGTGCGGTTCTCCCACTACCAGATAATTCTGTACACGCAGCAGAGAGAAGTGGGTGAGGGCCGCTCTAGAGTCACCTAACGACCCAGCTACTAGAGAAGGTAGTAGGGCTCACCACAGGCCTCTGCAGGATTTAGCACTGCTGGTCATGGTGGAGTTCTAAATCATGAGGCCAGGTTTTCATATTTTGTGCATTAAAATTATTTCTAGTAAACATGGAGATTACAAATACCTCACTACTATTTTCAAAAGAAAAATCTGGTGAATTCAGCAGATACATGTGTAAGCATTGCATTAACACTTTAATATGCTCTCTCTGTTCCACAGAAATCCTATTCTATGCCGATCGGCATTGAGTTTCAGAGGAGATATGCAACTATTGTTCTAGATCTAGAACAACTAAACAAAGACTTAAACAAAGTTTTGCATAAGGTTCAACAGTACTGTTACGAGGTAAGATTTTGCTAGAACCTGTATGTGTTTCGTGTTCCTGCTTAAGTACAAACCAGTTTCTTGAAGAATAGGAAGGGTGCGTGGAAATGAAATCTTCAGCAGCAGCAACTGTTTCAGGTTCCTTTTCTCTTTGTTTTTCTCTCCAAACACAGAAACTTTCACCATCAGGGCCAGTTTAGAATAAATGATCTTGCACATAAATGCAGACAAGATACTGCACACTGTGTATCTCTGAACTCTCTTTTGAAATCATTTGTCCTTTCATAGGTGCATCAGTAGCTAAGGAGAGCTTTGACCTACATTTCTCTTTCTGGTATCTATGCAGCTTGCTCCAGACCAGGGCCTGCAGCCTGCAGACCAGCCGACAGACCTGAGACGGAGGTGTGAAGAGGAAGCTCAGGAGATCGTCAGGCAAGCCAATTCCTCGACAACAGGGCAGCTTTGTGTGGAAAACGAAAACTTAACTGATCTTATCTCCAGACTTACAGCAATATTACTACAGATTAAGGTACTGCGTTTGCAAAAATATAGTTTCTCACATGGAATACATGTTATTGAAGTTGTCAGTTGATTTATACTGAAATGTCAGAACATTATTTTTAATTTCTTCTCCTACAGTGTCTAGCAGAAGGAGGTGACCTGAATTCCTTTGAATTTAAATCACTAACAGATTCATTAAATGACATTAAGAATTCAATAGATTCTTCAAATATCAGGTATTGCTTTTTGAATAATTAATTCTTAAAGACAAATTTTATTGCAGCAAGCAATTCTTACTGTACTTTAGGGATGAACATTGATTGTAATTAAGGGTTTTAATTCCATAACTTCTGTGTATAGGAATGGTCCCATTTAAAAGGGGTCTTGTTAGAAGGAGTTTAAAGGGAAATTTTCTGTTTGATCCTAGCAGCAAAATAACATAAATAAAAATAATTAAGAAAAAAACACTACATTGATAGAGCAATAACTAGATTATTCCTTTTATTCTTCCTTTTACCTTACATTTGGATACCTAGTAAGATGTCTTAAGACTATTTCCAGATTTGAACATTTGAAAGAGAGCTATCATTGTTTCTAAAGGTTTCTGCTTAAGTTCTTTAAACCACAGAACAGTGCAACTTCTGTGTTCTTGTTAGCAGTGTGATTCAGCCTCTTGTCTGTAAGCATCAAAAGCTGATATATGAACAATCATGACTTCTGACCAGCTTGCATTATCAATATTTTTAAACAGCCATACCTGTGCCAGATCAAAAGCCTATGTAGTCTAGTGTCCTTTCTTTGAGAGGAATCAAAATCGGATGCCTGAGGAAGCCTTAAAAAATTAACAGGATTGTAATGCTGTTTTCTTTGAGTATTCAGCAGCATCCTACAATCTGTGAACAGGAATCTGTGAACAGGAATCTGTTTTGTTTAAAGCCTGCTTTAAAGCACACAAGTCAATGACTTTATACAGCTATTTGGGCAAATGCTCTTTTCATATGTGTCTTATTGAGCTGCATTAGTACATGGTACCCCCTGATAATCCTTCCAAATTTTTACGTTGATCATGTTCATACTTGGACTAAAACCAGCTGACTTTCCCGCTGGAAATATTCAGCTGTGACTCTCTAATGTGGGATTTTAACCGTTTTTCTTCTTTTCCTCTCCCTGTAGTTGTTTTCAGAATAACGTTGAGATCCATGTTGCACATATCCAGAGTGGCCTGAGCCAGATGGGAAATTTACATGCATTTGCAGCTAACAACACCAACAGAGACTGAAAACGTTATTTCAAGCGTACAGCAAGTAGTTCTGGAAAGTCCTCTTCCTTTGCATAGGCTTCACCAAATATCCTAACTGCCAGAAGATAAGGGAAAAGACCTCTCGGGAAGGACCCTTTTCAAATACATTATATCTTCTTAAGGAAACCAGCATTACTGGCCAGCATTACATTAGATTTTTCCATTTGTTATTCACCTACAGTAGTTTTGCTAACCAATAATCTCTTAGTAACTGCATTTAGTATAATAAACTCGAAGACATGCTTTCCTATAATTTGAACTTAATTTTTAAAAGAGTTCAGATTAATTCTGCCCACTTCTTGTCACCGGCTCTCCTGGTACGTTAGAAATGAAGAGGAAGGAAAGGGCTCCCGTCGGTAGCGTCTCCGCGCTCCGAAGCTCCCAAGTTCCGTCGGGGTCCGCGCGTGGCCCCATCGCACGTCAGGCAGGGCCGGGCAGCCCGGGCCGCCCTGACGAGAGGCAGCAGCAGGACGTGGACAGCAAAGAGATGCTGAAAAGCGGAGGGTGGCTGGGCAGGTCTGTCCATCAGTCAGTATTTTGTTGAGCCTTCGGATTTATCATAACTTATATAAGGAATCTAATGAAGGAATACAAAAATGTAACTGTCCAGGAACAGGTTGGTCGTGGCTTTTTCCCTTCACGCAGGGCAAAAATGCTCTAGGTGGCATTTTGTATAAAGGACTGGTTAAACAGATTGTTTTTCCAAACTGTTGTTTGTTTTGCACAACTTTTACATAGCGGATTATCCAACAATACCCAACATATATAAATATGAAGACTTTTATAATTAAAGATAACCAGTGAGGTAAACTGCAAAAAAAAAAAAAAAAAAAAGTGGAAACCTGCCAAGGAATACATTTGGGAATGTTGATCTTGTAAAAAGTGTGTATTGGTTTGTTTAAATAGTCTTGTAAAGCTTCTGTGTAATGAATTGTTTCCAGAATTTTGGGAGATAGCTGTAGAGATGTTTTTGATTCCTTTAGATGCCTCATTAAATGAGGTCTTTTATATGTTAATGTATAAAGAATATGTAAACAGGATTATTTTCAATTTTAAAATTTTGTATAGTTTAAAGATGCTTCTGTATTCTGTGTTGGTATTGTGCCACTGCAAAACTTTAGTGCAGAGTTTATATTTAGCTAAACTTGTTCTGTTAATTAAGAAATGCATAAATCTTTTATTCTCAATGAAATTTGTAACTGAATAAATTGACCTATGAGAGTTGATATATTTCACAAAAACACAAGCTTTTTTGCAGATGGTTTCAGGTCTTTTTTTTAAGAGAACTTAATGCTGAAGATGAAGCCTTGGGGGCCTGGAGAACAACGTGAGTGGCAGCTTTTAAAATGCGCATTTAAATGCGGCATTTAAAATGCACGAGGGATATTACAACAACGCTAAAGGCAGAAGTTGCAGGAGGGAGGGGGTTGCTGGCACCTCGGGCAGCCCAGGTGCTGGCAGAGCCCCCCTGCTCGCAGGGAGCTGCGGCGGGGAGGCAGCTGCGGCTGCTGCCACTAGCAGCTGGTGTCTGACAAAGGGAGCTCGGGAGGGCGTTTTTCTTCTTTAATGAAGACGGACTAGACCAGGTTCTAGTACTATGGTGCTGGAACCACCACGCTCAACTTCTGTCCTAGAAGGGCTCCTAGAAGGGCTCCTACCTGCTGACACGCCCGTGTGCTCCTTCCCGGGCTCTGCGTGTGGGTGCGTGCTGGAGTCTCTTAATCGCCGTTAGTGGCGCAGGGAGCCGCACGCGTCGGGAGCGGCGTGCGCGCAGGCTCCGCTGCCTCCAGCACCGCCGGCGGCCGCCCGCGCCTCTCCCCGCTACCCGGCCCCTCCCCGGCGCGGCCGCAGCCCTCGGCGCGAAGGAGAGGGAGCGGAGCGAAAAAGACCCAACTTTTATTTCGTTTCCTGAGCGAGGAGAGGGGCGGCAGAGCAGCCGCCGCCGAGGAGTCCGAGGCGCGCGGCACGAGCGGCGGCCGCTCCGGGCGCGGCGGGAGAGCGCCGCGGGGCCGCCCGTCTCCGTCCATAAATAGTGCCCGCCCCGGTGCGGGTAAAGTGCGACAGTGGCGGCGCGGGGGCGCTCACAGGGCGCGGAGGGCGCCGAGCGCG
>PTEX01000063.1:987088-1029722 GCA_003342815.1 Eudromia elegans | reverse complement strand
GCGGCCCCGCGCCCCACCCGGCCCCCTCCTACCTGCGGCGAAGGCGGGCGGCTCCACGAAGCGCAGCGCGGCCATGGCCGGGGCGAGCCGGGCCCGCGCCCCCGCCACCGCCCCTTATAGCGGCCCGGCCCGGGGCGGGGGCAGGGGCAAGGGAAGGGGCGGCCGCCCCCTGCCCCCCACCACCACCCTGCCGCCCGGGGCGGCCGCCGCCCGCGGGTGAAACGCGCCCGGCCGCCGGCGTCGAGCGGGGCAGCTCGGCCCGGCTGGCGCGAGCGGGGGCTCCCCGCAGGGAGCGCGACTCGAACCGGCGGCGCCGCCGTCACCAGCCGCGCGGGGCCCGCTCCGTGGAGGAGGGAGACGAGGGGATCCCTCGGGGCTGCCCCCGAACCGGCGAGGCCGGGCAGGGCCTGGGCCGCGCCGCCCGGCCTCTCCGCCGCAGACGCCCTTGGGACGAGGGTCCGTGGATGTGTATTGCCCGCGGCCTCCGGAGAGAGCGAGTGCTGGCGGCTAATGGGGCTATTCCCAAATCGTAGACGGGGAAATGGGCTCGCGCTTTGATCTCCCGGCGCGGCTTTGGCGGGCGCCCGGCCGCGATGTCCCTGGGGCTGAAGGCCCCAGAGCCCACTCCCGACAGCAGCTTCTGTGCTTCCCGGTGGGAAAACGGCTGGGAACATTTCCCAGGCACACAGGCTTGCACTGGGAGACACAGAGAGGTGGTTTAGCGACTGAAAACAGGAAGAAAAGTCAACTTTGTTGCAGTAGAAATAGGTAACTCGTAGGAACTAAGCTCTGCTGGCGCTGGCGCTGGCGGGGCGGGCGGTGTGAGCCCCGTGGGAGGCAGCCGTGGGAGGCAGCCCCGCAAGCCGGCAGCGCTGCCTCGCGTGCCTGGCGAGGGGCGCCCGCCAGCGGGGCCGAGCTCCGCGCCCTCCTTAACGCGGGCCCCGGCGGGTCTGGAAGTGACGTGCGGCTTCCCAGGAGTGCAAGCTCGGGTCTCCTCCACCCGACTGGTGGGCCTAGGCCTGCAGAGCCTTGTTATCTTGGAGACCTCTTTTTGTACGTCAATTACTGAAATTGTCCCGCGGGTCTAAAAGGTCACGTTGGGTATGGACAGACTGAGGAGCAGCAGTCACACAGGCCTCATCTCATTTTCCTTAAGAGAGTTTAATAAATAAATAAATAAATATCACTTTTTTGCTGTTAAGACCTAACCTAAGACTAAGCTCTATTAAAGAAAATCATTTTTTGTCTGCGTAAATAATATGAGTTCTCACCAATAAAAGTGATTGTGGACCAGGGACGTTTTTATGATCACATAACTGCATTTGCTCGAGAGCTTTTGCTGGCATGAAAGCGTTTTCTAGTTTCCAGCCTCTCTAATGGGCCCCAACAGCCCGGATCATCCCTGTGCACCAGCGCTCGCTCTGAGGGCGCCCGTCCCCCCGCGCAGGAGGAACCCCTAGGGGAGCGCCTGGTTTCCCCTTAGGGGAGCGCCTGGTTCCTGCGCGAGTGACAGGGGTGTCTCGGTCCGTCCGCCGCTGCGTCTCCTTGGGGCCGGCTCATGTGAGCCGAGGGTGCGAGCCGCGGAGCGGGGCCTTCCCGGGAGGTGCGAGACGGCGGCCGGGGGTCTCCCTCCGTCCGTGTATTCCCTGGCGAGGGCCGATAAGGGCCGCAGACGGCGGAGAGGCTGGAGGAAGGCGGCGGGGCCGCATAGGAATCTCGCGAACAGCCGCGACGAGATCAAAGCGCCGGGCCAGGTGAGCCGCTGCCCGCCGCGGAGCGCGGCCGGGGCCGGGGCCGCCCGTGCGCCCTGTGCCGGCCGTCCCGCCGGGCGGATCGGAGGCAGGGCCGGCAGGGAGGGCAGGGGCAGACGGGAGGGAGCTGTCGGGGAGGGAGATGTTGGGCTGCAGGGAGCGGGATGTTCCGCGCTGCGTCTGGGCGCGCTTAGACCTTCGGCTGCCTTTGAGCTTTGAGATGTGGCCCGTCCTGGGGAAGGGCAGGTTTGGGAGACGGCGGGACGAGCGTGTGAGTCGCCTTCGCTTTGAAGTGCATGTTTGGCCTTACGCACGGAGAAAAGAAAAAGGGGGAAAAAAGAACAGACAAACTTTTTAAATTAAAATCTCACTTTTAAAAATAATTCTTCTTTGTTTTAACTCTAAAATCTCACTGTTATTGAGCAACTATTCCAAATATGAAGCGCCTTTTGCTCCGATGCTTCAACACCAGAAGGCAGTGCAATGAACACAAACTTGTAGGTGCTTGCTAGGATTCGGACATGGATACACCGCCTTTCTGTGGCCTCAGGTGCACTCGCGCTGACGAACGCCGTGAGCTTTCCTTCTCGCGGTCGTATTGACTGGGGAGGTTTTCATCTGCTTTCCCCGCGCTTCCCTTCGCTGCTGCTCAGTGCTTTACACACACGTGCAGGCTTCCCTCTTATCAGACTTGCTAATTGATCCCTGTCTTTTCTGGCTAGTTTTAGAGATAAGGAACTGCTCGTCTCTCAAAATCATGGCATTTGCAACAAAATTATCTTGTTTTGCTCTAGTTTTTTGGGTTTTTTTTTGTTTTTTTTTTTTTTGTTTCAAAGACACATTTTCAGCTTTATCATCTAGAGGAAGGAGGGAAGGTCCTTCTCCTCGGAGCTCTGTGGTTGATCCCTATAGGGGTGAGGAGCTGCTGGTGCTCAGAGCCGGGCAGCAGCAGTTGCCGCTTCGGGCAGCAGTTCTCCTCCACGCGTGACCTGGCTCATACTCCTTCACTGTTCAAAATCACACCAAAGAAAAGAAAAATGAAGCAAATGCCACGCAAAGAACCCAGCAGGCATTACTGTGGTGAGTTACCCTGAGTTTTCTTTCTTTTTCGCAAGCCCGTGGCACGGTTTGCCAGTGTCTGACTCGCACCAAAGCCCCACATGTTTGCATGGAAAACTCTCTCCGTGCTGCTCCCTATTCAAGAGCTTCGCATGCTGGGGCCTCTCCTGGGCTCCTGGGCAGCCCAGCGGGGGACCCCCGACCTTTGAGATGCCTCTGGTTCCCCCAGCACACCCTAAGAGCAGCTGTTTTCCTCTGCTTTATTCCAGCCCAGCTGTGTTATTCCAGCCCAGCTCCACAGGTTTTAGCTGGAGGTGGGGGTATATTCTCCTGTTTGGCTTTGGCCTTGTTCATCAAGAGCTCATCCATGTCCCTTCTTCGCTCTCCTCTTTGAATCCCCTCCCTTGGTGCCTGAACGTCATCTTCCCTTCTTGTAGCAGTTTTATCTTTCTCCATTATCTTTCAGGCACCGAGAGCCATTCTGCTCTCTGTGGCGTTGGACCAACCAAGAGACTTTTCCTGCCTTCCCTTGCACATGTCCCTGTTCCACCAGACACACGCCGAAGGACAGACACATTTGCTGTCTGTCCTACAGGAGGCAACTGCGTGCAGAGCAGGCAGCCTGAGGCGGCCGGGACCTCAGCAGCTCTTTGCTGCCGCCCTCGCCATGGCCCGTGTCCTTCGGAGACCCTGTTTTCCTCCTTTCCCGAGTATCTGCCTGTGTGGGAGGCAGCTGCAAGGTCTCCGAGGAAGGGAAAGCACAAGGGAGTGACAGAGGCTGCTGCCCACGTGGCCTGAGCAGCTTCCTCTGCAAGGGAAGCTGCCTTGCGCTGCGGGTTGGGTTTGGGATCCATCAGGGTTTGGAGATTCAGGATCGCGCGTGCTGAGAGCTGCGGCGGTGGAGGGCGCCACGGGGCTGCCCGGCTCTGCCCAGGACCAGCTCCCAGCCCCTTGCCAGCATTTCCCTGCAGGTGCGGAAGCCACGCACTGGAACGCAGCAGTGGAAAAATGTACTCACTTTTCCATCATGAAAAAAGAAAAGTAGACTTCTGTAACTCTCAGTAACTCTCTGTCCATTTCTGTGCATCCAAGTTGTTGTTTATTCTTCATGCTGGCATGAAAAATAATGAGTCATGTAAAAAGGAGACATTAACTGCTCCTTGCAGAACAAGCCAGCTATGTGCAAATCCTTTTGCTCTGTGATGTCTTCGGGCCCCTCTGTAAATGAGGGCTCCGTCTGGCATAAACAGGAGGGAGGCGCAGCGGGAAGCGCCCTTGCCAGCAGTGTGGAGCACGAGGGCCCTGGTGCCTCCTCCGGCCCATTTATTGGCATATGGCCCTAGCAAAACCCTAGCGTGAGTGCCGCCGTGCCAGCCAGGTGCTGCTTCCCACCTCCTCCCTCCAGGAAATAGGTGACGCTTGTGAAAACACAGCAGCTCCTGCTGCTGTAGGGCCCAGCGGGGCTGGTGGAAGATCCCAGGAAGTTCTGGTCCCAGGCTCTCAGTGCAGAGGGGAGCAGGAAGCCCATGTAGACATTATGGGAGCAGGGCTGCAGGTGCAGGACCGCAGGTCTGTGGTGGTCGTGGGCGGCTCTCTTGGCTATGGCAACGTCCTCCAGCACGGGTGAGGCTCTGGCATCCTGCAGATTCCCCTCGAGGTCAAACCCCAGGCGGCTTCGGGAGCAGGAGGGGCGGTAGGAGGGCCTGGCGCCGGAGCAGAGAGTCCCGCCCGCAGTGTTTTTGGTGGGATTCATTCCAAAGGCAGACGCTGTCCAGCCGCGAAATCCACTGCAGCCAGCTCTGCGGCACTCAGTAACGCGTTCCGAAGGCGTCCCCGCTGCCGCCCTGCGCGGGCTGCTGTGGATTGCCGCCCGCACTGCTCCGTGTGCACGCACCCAAATAAAATACCACAGCCACCGGCCCGCTGTGTAGTTCAAGGAACTGGGGACACAGACTCTCCAGAGTGGGAGGTATTCCAGGTTAGCTGAACAGGGTAATGTTACACCTTCCCGTGCAGCCTGATTTTTGCCTGCCACCTGACTGTGTGGCGGGAGCAATTCCTGCGCATGGGCGACACACCAGCAGGTGTTTCCGGTTTTGCTGTCAGTGACCCGCGGTTGCCGGCTGAGCCCTTGTCTGCGCTGCGAGGGGAAAGCCCAGCAACGTATTGCCCCTTATGCAAAACCTGTCTTTGTCCTTAACTAGCCTTGGCCACTCATGTTTGAAAACACACGAACTGGGCCCAGAGTCCCCCTAAATGTGACAGGGCAGGTGGCAGCACCAGGGACGATTGTGCATCGGATCAAGCGGCTGCGGCGGAAGCGAGCCTGCTGCAGCAAGAGTTATGGGGGTCTTTTGTATGTTTCTTTTCTTTTTTAATCAGCTGCCCATGCTGCAAACTCATCCCCGGCTCAGGACAGAGCTGAATTTCTGGAGACCAGCAGTACCAAGCTGACCGCATGAGACACACAGGTGACTCTCGGTGAGGAGAACGGCCTTCCCCTCGCAGCAGCTGCACGGGTGAGACGAGCAGAATCGAGGGCTGGCTGAGGGAACCCCTTTCCTGCATGTATGGATGTGCCCTGTGGCATTTAAACAGGCTCACGAAGGGCAAGCTGCGTCGGCAGCTTGGAGCAGCGCGCTGCCACATGGGGACCCGCACCTCGCTCGTGTCGGCCGTGCGTACGCAGCGGCCTCGCCGCGGGCACTGGGTGCTGCGGAATCTGGGCCTGTGGGGCTTCAACAGCACCGAGGGCACAGGCGCTCCCTGCACACTCATAACGGCCCAGCCAGATCCTCCAGGCACCTACAGACTGTGTAAGAGTTCATCCTGAGATCACTAGGAGTGCGACGAGACGTCTCCTCTCTAAGAAGGGATGGCTGAGGCTGTTTCTGCAACACTTTCATGTAGCTTTGTCTGAGCCTTGGTGACAAACAAGTGGCTTCTACACTTCCAGTAGCCAGACTGGTAAATTGTTGGCAGTGAGCCCATCGTGCAAAGAAAGACAAGATGAAATCTCTCATACTTCATGAGTGTGAGTAGCCCCGGATATCACAGGCTCCTGGTTTTCCTGTGCATTCAGTTATTGCCTTTAACTGTGCGGTGTTCTTTTCACCAGATCCATCACAGTGGATACTCTTATTTATTGCTGTGGGAGCTGGGAGTCATAACCAGGCCCAGCGTCTTGCTGATGTGATCAGTAAAGCCTGGGGACTGGCTTATTCAGTTCAGATGGCAAGCAGGGTGATAATTACACTTCACACATAAAGTGCCACCAAGGGAGCCTGCAGGAATAGCCACCAACCTGGATCGGGTATTTCACACCACCTCCGAGAAGGTGGGACTAGCAAAGGGGCTACTGCCCTCTCTTGAGCAGAGGGGATTAGCAAGGGCCACGTCCATCTGTCTGGCCATCACACTGGTTACTCAGAGGTGCTGAGAACAGCCTAGTAATGTTCAGGAATCCATCTGGCTTTCCTCATCCAGGCTTGTTCTGGGAAGATATTTCGGATGCTGGTGTGACTCTCAAAGCACGGCTTTTCACTGAAAAATAGTGTTTTATATTTGGCTACTACAGTGCCTATAATGAAGGCAACACACAAAATGCAAGGGGAGGTTTGCACGGTGCTGAGCGCAAGGGCTTGTCTGCACCAGCAAGAATTTCTTGCCCTGGGTATCTCGGTGAAATTAAAGACACAGTCTTCTGGCCTGTGCAAAGGGCTTTTATCAGCAGAACCATGTCAGCAAAGGCCCAGCTCTTAGCTGACCTAATTGCACTAATATGACTCTGTGAGTGCAGGCCAGCACACATAGACTCTGCAGAAGGAGGGAGGCGAGAGACTTGCTCCTTTCACCAGGCTGGTGTTTTGTCCCAGAGGCCTCATGGTGACGCTCCACGAGGTGTGACCCCGCGCTGTTTTAGGGCTGCTGCATGGGAGCAAGGGACCACTGAATCAGGCTGTCAGATACTTCTCTTCTGGGAGTACAGGGCAGGCATCTTGGGAGTGAGACGTAGCCACCTTGGCTAAGCTTCTCCTTCTCAAACTTCTCATCTCCTGCTTGCCCTGTTTTTCCCTGACGAAACTCCTTCCTATGCCAGCGAGCCCAGCCCTCGTCTGCCTTGAGCTACATGATGAGATTCCCAGCGGATGGCTCCATGGCTACATTAAATTACATGTTATTAGGTCCTTCCTCTCTTTCTTCAAAGGTTTCATTATCTTGCACAAGAGCATGTGAGAAGAGAGTTAATGTCTCTCTCTATTTAAGAGGAAAAATAAATGAACTGTTCAGCAGTGATCCCTCCCAAGCACAAGCAAGACATGAGCCAGAAGGTAGGAAAATAAGTTATAAGACAGAGATGCTGGTTCAGACTGCAACCGTAGTTGAACTGGCTTGGTGAAAAATGAGGGTTTGGCACTTTATGGCGAGGCCGTTTGCTGTTGCCTTTGCCATTTCCCTCACTCACACCCTCTCCGTCCCCTCTGACGACTGCTCTGCCTCTGGTGCTTTAGGAGCTGGGCTGTGACCCAGATCTGGGAGCAGAGCCAGTTTAAAAGTAAAATAAATACAGAAAGAAAAGAGTGGGAGAAAGGAGGGAGGCTGTATTCTCATAAGAGCCAGTATTGCCACTGAAACCCTGTCTTATCAAAACACTGTACTGCCGGGAAGAGGAGCCACCATCTCTCCGAGGGACATCTACAAGCCAAGCAGAGGCAGCCTGTCCGCAGCCCTGGTTTGTGCCACGGCCTCCTAACACAGGCTCTTGCACTGCCTTTGTAAGAGAGTATGTTATTGCTCATCACCCTTGGGGATCTCCCACCCTCAGATGGAGAGAGTGGGAAGTGCTGTCTCAGGAATCTGTCCCGGGCTATACGAACCTGGAGTGTGGAGGTTTTTAGCTCAAAACTCTGTCTCTGCTCACCAGCCTTGCTGTTCCCAGTCTGCTTTTACTGCCTTGATGAGAGAGAAAAAAAGAAATGAGGGGAGAAAATGATGCTGAAAACTACTGCCAGCTGATGGGATGTGAGTTCTTCCATGTGCTCCATTTCCATCACATCCAAAGTTTCAAAAAGCCCTCAGGGAATGGAAGGGAAGGAAGGTCATCCTCCTGTGCTGGTTTTCCAGGTCTCCAAAGCCACCTCAGTTTCAGAGAGGTTGATAGTTCCCTTCTAGCACAGACTAAGAGAGCTCACTTCTAGCACAGACTAAAAATCCACTCCTAGCACAGAAAACACGTCTGTTGGAGCAGGAGGCGGCAAGCAAACTGCCTGGCCATCTCCCACTGCTGGGAAGAGAGGAGCGCCTGGGCTGCTCTAGCTGCCTCCTCGGCTGCCATTGGGCCTGGCGCCTTCCCTCCCATTGCCGCCTGCAGTTGGGCAGCCACAGGGCTGACTTGCTCATCTAGCTGAGACAGAGGAAAAATAAGTGCCATGAAACAACTCATTTCCAGCCAGCTCGGCCGCTGGAAGGGTGGGAAGAGGCAGCGGGGCCCGGGGTGGACGCGCATCCCTCTCCAGCACGCTGCTCCTGAGGACTGAGCAGAAAGAGGGACGTGAGCAGCACCAGGTCTGGCACTAGGGTGCGGAGCCGCTGCTCTGGCTGCCGATTTTCCAGGCAGACAGCCAAAGCTGCAGTGGCTAATTGCATCCATCGCCATGCCCTCTCTTCTGTAAAATCCCCGTGTTAGAGGAGTTGGTTAAATTCAGGAAGTGCTCCAATTCCTGGCCCTACCCTCCTTAGCAAACCCTTCTTGACAGCAGGGCCATGCCACGTCCTCTGGCCCCTGTGGCTGCTTGCAGGGCTGTGCAGCTACAGAGGCAGCCCCATCAGCAGAGGCTCCATTGAGCTGCTCAAGACGGTTTTGTTGTGCCCAGCTGTTCTGCAGTGATGACCTGGCTCTGGTGCAACTGCATCCACGCTATGGGGTACTTGCTATCTCTCCAAATGGAAATGCTAAGTGAGGATGGGCTTTAAAAAGATTTACAGTGTAAGATCAACTGCTAACTAGGCTGCTCGTATCCACTCTTCAAGGGGTGCAGTGGAAATGCACACAAAGAAAGAGCCTGCAATTTAAGGTGAAGTCAAAGAGCTTGACAGCTGTTTTCCTTCTGGTCCTATGGTGCTCCATGCAGGTACCTCTCATGAATGGGAAACAAAGACAGCGAAGGCAGAAATCCAAGGTAGAAACCCAGTTACTGCTCACAAATGCAACTTAACTGCCCCACCCTGGGGAGCTTAAGCCTTGCATTAATCCGATCACCTTCCCAGAGCCTTTCCTGCTGGTCCGTGCCCGTGCCCATGCCCGTGCCCTTCCCTCCCTCCCCGCGCGGGGCCTGGCAGTTCCCCAGCCACTGCTTGGGTTGCAGCAGCTCCGGGCAGGCTGCTCACACCAGCTCTATTGGACGCAGCCATTCCCGGCATGCTGATAATGATGTTTTCCTAATGAGTGACTTACATTCTCTGTTTTCATAGCGAACAACGTATATTTCAGAGCCCATAACACAGTGCCAGACCAATCTGTTCACATCTGTTCATTTGAGATAATCAAATATTTAGCAATCCTGCTCCAGCAAACGACACATTAGGCCCCATCTCACAAAGGGTCTCCTTGCTCTGCTAGCAGACACCAGCGGAGTGGGAACTCCACGGGAGGAAGCGTCCATGGGTCACTCATGGATCCCGAGGGAGGACAGACCTACAGTCTTTCACCTTCAAATACCAGAAGAGTAAAACTACTATTTGCTTAGGTAGGACTAATGCTCTATGAATATCTTAATGGTTTCCTGTACAACAGGAATGAGTGGGCTGGTGCCTTTTTTGCTGTTAAACATTCACTAGCTTGAATTAAATAGTTAATTTGCTATCTAAAATGTTCCTATGACTGCCTTTCCTAGGAAAGATCACTGTTGCTGGATCGAGGCTACCTCTTTGGGACACCTGAATGTCTTCTAGGCGTTCTTTGCTGTGCAGAATCAGTTGTTACAAGAAATAAATGAATAATTTAACAGTATCTTCACCCTGCCTGACAATTAAGGTAGTTTTTTTTCTCAAATGCATGGACTATGGGGAACTCTTTGTCGCAACCATTTGGAAAATGCTTCCTCATTCACAGGATTCTCAAGCAATTCTTTCCGAGCACTAGAAATACTTGGTGCAGGTCAAGCAGGGCGCATGCAAGGTCCAGTGGCTCCCAGCAGGGCGAGGAGCTGGGAGCCGAGAGGGTCAGCGCCGCCCTCGATGGGGTTATTGCTGTAATGAAATATTTATGAAGCACCAAGTCCATAAACCAAGTGTGAAGTGTGCCAGATGAAAACTTTAAAACACGTAGATCTTAACAGAAGTAATTTTACAGATGAACTAACAAATCTTTAAGTGAAGGCGGATCTGATGCTGAAATGTCAGACTTGTAAAGCAGAGTAGCAGGCCTGTTATGAGGAGATAATTTTATCTGATCTGCTCTTGATTCGGCACAGGAGATCGCACCAAATCGTTGGTGCAGGGAACAGTGCACTCTTGAAAGCTGCAGCCGTGCAAGGAGGAAAAGGCAAGTAGTATGTTTGATCCTCAGTCCAAAAGGGAAAAAAGAGAAAAAGAAAAAAGTCCACGGAAGAAATGAGAGAGGACTTCCAATCAGTTGTAAAACTTCTTTTAAGGCAGAGATGAATCATTATCTGAATCAAAGTCTGCCCCTGTCTGTACACATCTATAGTAAACAGTGTCCCATGCGGCATTCACTCTTTCAAGCAACACCAGCTGGAAATGAAGGGCTTTAAATAGAGCTGTGCAGCTCTTCTCCCTTTCATCCATGACTTCAAAGCATTTTGTAAATATGACTGAATAAAAACCTCCTCGGTGCTCCTCAGAGACCTGCACATGGATATAGTACCTTGAACGGCAGATAAACTCCTAATGGCTTCCCCAGACAGCCCAGGAAACCAGGTAGTGAGCCAAGGACGGCTCCCCATGGCCCCGGTGCTCCCCAGGGATGTGCAGAGCTGCTGCTGCTTTGCAGTGACTTTGTGCAATACTCGCACGGAAACCAGGCTCTCCGGGTGCACCTTGGGCACCTCGTTTCTGCTGAGAAATGTGACCAAAAGCCCATGTGACACCTCTTCTTGCCCGAAGCCCTATGGCAAGGACAGCTGGTGCTGGGAACCCATTTGCATGGCCTGGCACAGGGCTGTACAGCCACACCTGCCCCCTCCGCTCGCACTTGACAGTGATGCCACTGCAGACGGCATTTTATGGCACAAGGGAGCAGGCTAATCGCACGCGTAACTCTGGGGGAAACAACCACCTCGTGCTCTCCTTCTCTCCCCGCCTCAGCGCTCCCCTTTCTTGCCTCCCTTCTGCGAGCGCGGACACGTGCTCGCTGAGCAGCGAGAAGGAAGCCCGGAGCCAGCGCAGAGCTGGAGCGCAGCCCCATGCCGGACACGGGCCAGCCGCAACACGGCCACTTCCTTCCGCCGAGCAGCCCCGGCGTGCGCACGCGGCCCCGGGCAGCTCCTCGCCCCGCGCCCGCAGGGCCCCGGCGCGACCGTTGGTGAGGGGGGCGGGGCCCCGGCGCGGCCGTTAGTGAGAGGGCGGGGCCTCGGCGCGGCCTTTGAAGGGGGGCGGGCCCCGCTTTGGCCTTGGTCGAGGGGCGCGGTCTGTGCCAAATGGGCGTGGCTTCGGTGCAGTCTGTGGGCGGGGTCTGGAGCCTGCGCGCGGGAGAGGGATAGCGGCGGAGGGGCGTGCCCGGAAGTTCCGGGTCGGAGGGAGCAGGAAGTCGGGACGTGGCCGCCGCAGCGGAGCGGGAGGGCGGCCATGGCGGCGACGGCGGCGCTCGGCTCGGAGCGGCTCGAGGTGGCGCTGGACGGGCTGGCGCTGGGCCCCGGGGCCGAGGAGCGGCCGGGGGACTCCGCGGCGCGGGGCCGAGCGGGGCCCGGGCCGGTGGGCGAGGCGGAGGCCGGCGCCGAGGCGGCGGCGCTGAGCCCCGAGCGGCGCTGGGGCTTCGCGCTCGAGGAGCTCTACGGGCTGGCGCTGCGCTTCTTCAAAGGTGAGGCGGCCGCGGGGGAAGGGAGAAAACAGAGAAAACGAGGGGGAAAGGAGGAAAAACGGGACGCGGGGCGGTCCGTGCGATGCTCGCGAAGAGCCTGGCCCGCGTGGAAGCGCTGAGAAGGCACCCGGTGCCTCGGGATGCGCCTTCCCAAAGCACCACCGGGCTGCGGGGCTCGGAGTCGCTGCGGCCTCTCCCTGTGCTGGGCGCCGCTGTGCCCGCGTGTCATTTGGGGGTGCGACGGGGCTTGTCTCGCTGTCCTCGTGCTGGAAAACGAGCCCGAAGCCTCCCTGGCCGCGGGAGCTTCAGCACCCGGAGAGGTGTCTGAAATCACCCGGGGCCTCTGCAAGAGCAAATCCCTTGAGGCTTTCTGACTTGCTTGTAAGCTACTGCAGAAAGAGATATTGACAGTGGAAAATGTACGTTATAAGTGAATTTTCCTGTTACTGCTAGTCTGCCTCTTGCATCTCTCACTGAAAATCACTCTACATTCCTTTCCTGTTGGATGGTGCGAAATCAGTGAAGTTGTTACCTGTCCCTAGGCTCCAGTTTATGTTTATATTGCCTCATAGTCTTCCTCTTATTGAAAGCTTAATTTCAAGGTGTTTTGCTTTGTTGTTATTCTCTTGAGTCGTCAGAAGTTTCTTTTTATTCATGGTTTCTCATAATAGTATTTTCCTCCAGCCCCATGGCTAGATGCAGTAAAAAAATCTCATGGAGTCGTTCATTTTCACTCGCAGTTTTTGTCAGGCGCGATGTAACGTGCAGGATTTTATTTATAGACAGGGTGGCGAGTTACTGCAGACTCCTGGTTCTGTGAGCTTGTTCTATATCTGGATGGCTCTGAGAAGACTTGGTTTTGTTTCCAAATGGTTTTAATATATCTGCTGTCAAAACAGCTGCGGGAGTGGGCATGCTTGTTGTGCAGTCTTGTAGATGCTAAGGAGCAAGCATGAATCCCTCTTTTACCTCAGGGAGCAACACTTCAGGGATCCGAAGGCTGAGACGTGTTAGTAGGTAAATGCTGAAAAAAATGCCTGATTCAGATAATTTGTCCAAAATCTATATTAATTTGAAAGTGAAGAAATCTTTGAAAAACTTGTATCAAGTAGTGGTAAGAAATAGTAAGTACTTTAAAGCCACATGACTAGCATGAAACCTGTGATTGAGGGCAGCACTTGTTTGGGGGAATGATGATGTCTGGATTAGCTGTGGTTGTGGGCATGGAAAGAGTTTGGCGTGTCATACTAAAAACATCAAGGGATGAGCAGTGATAATGAGCAAAGCAGCTTCCTTTAGGCCTCTGTAAGTAGAGAAAGTTGTCTAGATGTGGCTCCTCATGTACCTTCTTGCCAGGAAAGCTTAATTCTATCAATTCTATCAGAGCACCTTAGACTTGCTTGTTGCAGTTGCTGCTAACGCTTCCTTGTGATGGTGTATTGCATGCGCCAGGATAGGTGCATAAACACTGCGATGAGACCGAACAGGGTTCAAAGGGCTCAGAAACTGTGATTCTGTCTCCAGTAAAGGTTTGATTCTGGGTCACTTCAACCACCAGGCCTCAGGCCGTGCAGAAGGCTTGCTGGGATTTCCAGTGTCTGTAATGGCTTTGGGGGAAGGCTTTTCAGAACAACAGAAGCATAGAAATGAGAGATGGTTAATAATATCCCAGTGCACTTCTGTGCAAAACAGGAGCCATTCATTCAATACCTACTTTTTTTTTTCCTACTGCTTGACCTAACTAGTTCAAAATGAGTAGCCTTCTGGCTTCCATTAAAAAAAAAAATAGAAAAAGGAAAAAACCCTCTTCCATTGTATTAATCAGGCCTGCAGGAGAAAAACCCTGCTAATACAGGGATGCTGCAGAAGTGGGGAGGTTTCCGTGTTGCAGAGTTGTCTGTGACTGTTTGTGCCCTGAGGCTGCTGCTGGGGTGGAAGTGTCTTGGCTGCAGCTCCTGCACTGGCTGAGCTGGCGTGAGCTGCATCGGTGAGGGGAGCATGCCGAAGTTCAGTGTGTGCCCAGTGGCAGAAGGGGTGGCCGACATAGCCGTCCCAGCAAATCTCTGCAAGAATCAGCTTGGTTTTACAGTTTGCTTGGAATATGTTTTTTATCCTGTCTTTGATAGTCAGCCCATGAACTCAGAGACTGTTTTATGAAGTGATTTGCAATGCAGCACATACAGGCAGGCAGTATAGAAACCATATCATTTTAATGTCTAAAAGCTCTCGTGGTACCCTTTCCCAAAAACTCTAATTTTGTTTGACTACTCCAAGTTGTTTCCTCTTAACTCAGCAGGAAAGTCTCATAGACCTTAGCAATATATCAGTCAAGTTGTTTAACTTCATCTTTTCTCTAGTGTGCTAATTTGGTAGCATGGTTGTAATTAGTTAAGTAGACTTCTGTTTTCAAGGATCTGTAAGGGGATGTTTAGTGGAAACTGCAGTCAGTGATTCACTTCTCGCATTTCTCAGTTTTGAGCTCGCTCATTAAAACCTTGCAAATGAATAACAGTAACTTATGTGACTTTGACATTTATTAGCAATAGGCAACAAATAATACTGCAAACTGTTTTCCGTTTCTCTCTGGGCAACTTGGACCAACTGCAGTCCCCAGGGAACTGGCTGTTTGGAGTGGGTGGAGCAGGTGAAGTTGGAGTGAATGTTACTACATATTGTGCTATGGTTCTTGCAGAGGGAAAAAATCCTGAAGTTCTAGAGAGGTACTGTACCACTTGCATGGCACACTTTTCTTCAGCATGTTGTTAAACTCCTTTGAGTCTGAGCTTGTGGGTTTATGCCAGTCCTTTGTGCAGTGTCACATGCTGGAGAGTTACATTGCTGCCTGCTTTCCAGTAGTAGGTTTTTGGAACAGCCTCATTTTAACTGTATCTGTATGCAGGGGCAGGAGTGAGTATCAAGCCTGCTATTAAGTATCTGTACTGCAAGTAAGTCTGACTGTGGTTTAAGCACTGTTTCTCTCAAGTATTTCATGGAATCACTCTCAGCGGACTTCTTATTAGCACTTAAACGCTGTGGCAACTGCCAAGGAGAGCTGTGTTCAAATAGTATTAGGTGTGCAGGGACTCTCACTCGAGCTGTGACCATGCAAGGACTTTCACAGCAAAGCTCTGAGCACATAGCGAGTAGGAGGCAGCCTATTTCCCTGCACTTTGGTAACCTGCTCGTGTCATCAGAGAGGTACATGTGTACAGACAGCTGTTGTGACAGCTGTGCCTAAAGCAGCAGAGCCCATCTCCCTACAACCATACCGTTAATTACTTCTTGAGCTTGCCTGCTCTGTTTGTGGCTGCTGAGTAAAGGGTAGTGCTTGGGATTTGAGAAACTGCTATCTTGGGGGAATGGTGACTTGAAGGAGTGTCCGAAAGTAGATATCCCAAGAGTCTGCAAGAACGCTGAGCCATTCCTTGGGCCTTGGAGGGAAGCCTGCTCAGTCAGGAGTACCATGGCATAGGGAGTGCTGTGGAGTTGCTGGACCATTGCTTTGTGCATCCTCTAGATTGCTCCTATTTGTTCTTTAAAGCTGTTTCATGTTCTTCAGCTTCCTGTCAGCTGTGCTTTAAAATCAAATTGGCTCTCCAGGTTAGATGCTTAAAAGCTGCGTTCATGGATACTGCATAACTTCAGCACTTCTACTCACCTAAGCTCACTGATGTTTGCTCTGGGCGTAGTTAACACTGCAGATGGCTTCAACTGCCCTAATTCAGTTTAACGGCAGCATTTCCACGGCTTTGGAGTAATTACACAGCACAGTTCATCCTAAAGAATTCAACTGAAAATAGCTAGTATACAACTTCTCCCTTGACTGCCTCTAAATACTTTGCTGAGATCTTCCTTCTAATCCGCATTATACAGAAGTCACTGCATGTCTGCCTCTCTTTTTTTTTTCCTCCCTTATCTGTTTTCTTCCTGTTTTGCTCTTTCTTTCCTTGGATCATGAATCTTTGCAAATTCAGATTTTTTGTTTCCTTTGGTGTTTAGGGCTTGAGGTCAGACTTTGGTTCTAAGGAATATGCAGACTTGCTGCTTTTAGCTGCTGAAGGAAACATTCTTCTCCCCCCACCACCACCACCTTAAGCTCTTTTCATAAATGGGTCCAAACCCTTAGTTGTTAGCTTGCATAGGCAGCAGCCTAGTACAGCACACGACTGTATTTGGCAGACAGCTGTAGCTATACAGGTTGCATGAGGTAAACTATGCCATATTGACCTCTTGAGAAGGGTTCTTCACATGGAAATCTAGCAAAGTGTTGGTGTAGCACAAGAGTTGTTCTCGAGCACCCCACCCCAGAATGCTAAGTACTCTTTTAAAGCGTGTGTACTATTTGCTGGGAGCCAGGCACTCCCATTAACCCCAGTAAGCAAGTTCTGGGTTAAATGGGAGTGTGAAGAAATAGGGGAAAAGCCAGAGGAATATTTAGGGGGGATTAGAAACAGGAGTCCTGGGACACAGGTACAGAGCTTCCCAAGTTGTCATGACTGCAGGAAGTGCTGTATCCTCGGGGATGGGCTTGCAGTGCTTGAGATTAACATCTTTCAGGGCTGACAAATGGTTGAGGATGGAGGGTGAGTTTGGAGATCCCCTAGTTCAACACCCCACCCAAAGCAGGCTCAGCTGAAGCAGGTTGCACAGTGTGTTTTGATTTCAAACCCCTCCAGGGATGGAGACTCCACAGTCTGTACAACTTTTTCCAGAGTTTGATCACCCTCACAGGAAGGAAAAAAAAAAGCTCTTTAATTTGAATTTCCTGTGGTTTCAACTCATGCCGTGCTTCCTGTTCTTTCCCTGGGTATTATCAAGAAGAGTCTGTATCTGCCCTTACATCCCCCTTCTTCCCTATCAGAGACTTTTAGAAAAAGAAATTAGTGGGGGTGAAGGGCTCTTGCAAGAAGAGTAGATGTTGGTTCTGTGCTCCTGTGACGCTGGGAAAAGAGCAAATACCTGGGATTCTGAAGTAGCTGATAGATTAAAAAGTTTACCTGCCAAATTCTCTGATTCTGTCTTCACAACTCCTGGCATGCGTGTAGTGAGTGACTCCTGGTCAAGATGTAACTGATTAAGTCCAGTAGTGCACTCAGTTTATTCTATCAGAGCTTGTTCTGTCAGAAATCAACTCCTTACGTGACCTGCAATCACTTTTCCTCTAGGCTCCTGTCTGATTCCCAATTTCAGAAGTATTCCGTCTATATTTCTCAATAAGCCACAGTAGAGGTTTTGTTCCTTTGCCTCATTAATAATTCTGGCACCCTTCAGCTGCAGAGAAAACTGTAAGCTGTTAAGTGTCCACGCTGAAGTTGGAGTATGAATTGGACCGTTCAGTTTGGGTCTCAAAACAACTTGCTCTAAAGTGACCTTAGCTGGAGACTTGCACAGCTCTGCCCATGATTCATGGCTGTGTGCAGGTACTGGAAAGTGCAGTCACAAGAACACGGGTTATTTGCCTCCAGTAAGAGCTTCCTCATTTCAGTCCTTCCAAAAAGAGAGATTGTTATAACCTCGTATTTGGTTTCCTCTTCAAGAAAAAGATGGTTTTGTTTTTTAAATAAACACTGTAATTAGCAACACCTCTTTCGTTGGTTTGTTTTGGTGTTTTGTAAGTGTGCTGAGGTAAGTCCTAGTTGACTAATGCGTTGACTAATGCATTTAAAATGATGTATGAAAGTCTTTCCTTGCCAATAAATCCACTGATGTGACCTAACCAAAACTGTTTTAGGAGCCTGTGGTACAGAGCCACTGGAACTTGGATAAGTCTTTGTTTTTTATTCTGCCTGTCTTTTAGGGCCAGAGCACTCTTTGCAGAGGAGCATTGGTACAGATTGAGTCACCTTAGCACGAGAGATTATTCCATCTGCCTTGGTAAAATACAGTAATCAAATTCCTGCAAGGAGAATTTAACTTTGATTCTGACTACGCTCTTTCTTGCCTTTAACTTGCTATTTATGCAGTTGCCTGATGTGAAGACCATCATGCAACATGAAGTAATCTGAATGTTACCATATCTGTCTTCACAGGAAATCCTTCCCACTCATCTTATAATAGACTTGGCAGACACATTTGAGTTCAAGTTCAGAAGCTCTTTAAATATTTCAGAGGTATAGATCTATGTAGTATGATATTTGTCTAATTATTATAAATATTCCGTATCCTGCTATCTGTTGGTTCTAGGTGGTACGAACAAAAGACTTTAAGCCTAAGCAGCTCAAGTTAGCTGGTTTTTTTTCTGGACACATCTCTATTTGAATAGAACTGAAATTGTCTAACCTTGTGTGACTGATATCTTTTATGTTTGCAGAGGAGATCATAGTAGCAGTTATACAGAGCACTTGCTGTGTCCTTAATTCCTTAATCACATGAGTGTTCCTTTTTTTTTTTTCCTCTACAGAAAAAGATGGCAAAGCCTTTCATCCAACATATGAAGAAAAACTCAAACTTGTGGCACTGCACAAGCAGGTTCTGTTGGGACCTTACAATCCTGACACTTGCCCTGAAGTTGGATTCTTTGATGTGCTGGGCAATGACAGAAGGTAAAAACAAGACCATTGCACTCATAGATCTTAACTCTGCTTGTTGGGCAAATGTCCTCCATAACCAAGCAGTAGTAACACAACTGTGTGGGCTGCCTCATTAGGTATATGGTAGTGGAAAGTGAGGGGGACCTCTTCCAATTACAGAACAGTAACAGAACTAGCAGAAGAGCGCTGGGGTTGTAGCTTAGCTGAAGCACATCAGGAAAAGCTGCTGTGCTAACTCTCTAGTCTCTCATGGCAGTTGAAGACTTAATCAGGTCTGCATTAAAGCACAAGCCCATGTTTCTTGCCTTTAACTCTGCTTTGCACTGAAGTTACTGCTGGCAAAAGCCTTGACCTGTTGCAGAAGTGTTTGCCAAAGCCTCTCTAAGTCCTGAGGGTAGCTTCTGAAATCAAATTCCCATTGGAATCAGACTCTGAGTAAATTCTGGCAAAATAAGGGAAGCCTCAGACTTGTCTCCTATATTCCTTGCAGTTCAAGATAGACTTTTTTTCTATGTTCCTTGATGTTTTTTTGCTGGTAAAAGCAATGTGCAGCACAACATAAGCATTTTGAAGCTGGACTCTATGCATTTTTTTTCCAAAGTAGACTTAGTTAGTGGACTGAAGTCTACTTTCTAAAGTGCACTTCAGAAGACCAGCTGGTTGCCTTTGGCTAACTTTAGCACTATAATTGATGAACAAACCTAGAACAACCATCTGGGAAATTATATATGTTTTCCTCTATAGTTTAGGGTGAAGGAGGGCCAAAGAATATTTTGGGCATATTTGCCAGTTCATTTATATTTTGGAAAGTTTAGAAAGTTGTGTAGAACTCTTAAGTAGGGCTGATAGTGGTTTGTGTTAGATGTTCTGTAAACATTCAGATATGTCTGTCTGAAACTCCCTCTGGTCCAGGCAGGAGAGAGCAACAACATCTACGTTTAAGGTCTCACTTCCAGTGGGCAAAAGTTACTGCATCTCTGGAACAGCATGTGGTGCAATTGAGTCACTGGTCTCCACTTGGTCTCTCCCCACCCCACTCCTCATGCTGGAATGGGAGTTTGCTACTGGCTTGAAGGGAATGGAGTCATCTTCTTTCTCAGCTGATGAAGTCTGTGATTTTTTTCTTCCTCTCTCAGGAAGGAATGGGCTGCCCTTGGAAATATGTCAAAGCAAGAAGCTATGACAGAATTTGTTAAACTCCTAAATAGGTGCTGCCACTTGTTCTCTACGTATGTTACTTCTCATAAGATAGAGAAAGAAGAACAAGAAAAGAAAAGGTAATCTTTGAATTTCTTGATGTAGGAGAGTATACTGAGTATATAACTCTTAACCTGCAGGCAGTGCCATGGCCAGCTTAGGTTGAAGCCTAAGAGGAGAGAGATACTTTGAGATCAGATGGCTGTGGTACCGTTTGCACTAAGCCTTCTTGTCAGTAATGAATGCTTCTGCAGTGAAGACACACTTAAAATATCTGAAAGGAACTTTATTCATTTTAATGGTACAGTTGTTTGTTCTCAAATGTACACTTCACACAATTCTCCATGTTATATCAATTAACTATCAGTTAACGATCAAGTAAATTAAGGCTATCTTGTACCATCTTTTACCTATTATTAGATATCAGACAATACTTGTAATAAATGTCTGTATTTTAAAACCTGGCAGAGCTTAAGGTTTCAGGACCTTATTGTTGTCCTATGTTGTCTGCTACTGGTAATATAGTAATAAACTAGAATGAACGTTAGAATGAACATTAGATTAGAATATAAAGTTTATGCTTGCAATTACTCGTTGCAGTAAAACTGAACAGTGATAGCTTTTCATGTGTGCAAAGTTGAGGTGGAAGGAGATGATGTGAAACAGAGCCTTGCTGGGCAGGTGAAAAGCAAGTTACAGCCTGCCTAAAAATACCTCATCCTAGGCTTGTAGGAATACTGAAATATCTTACTGTTGCATTGAGCAGAAGAGAAGAGGAAGAACGAAGGCGTCGTGAAGAGGAGGAGAGGGAGCGTTTGCAAAAAGAAGAGGAAAAACGTAGGCGGGAGGAAGAGGAGAGACTGAGAAGGGAAGAAGAAGAAAGGAGAAGAATAGAGGAGGAGCGGCTTCGAATGGAACAACAGAAGTGAGTAGCTCAAATGACATCAAAGAAAATAACTGTCTTGCATTTGAGACAGCTGTCTCCAACTCTATTTTTTGAATGTAAACCCTCATATAGCTGTAGTTCCTTTTTTCCATGCAAAGGCTGATGTTTTTTCTAACTCAGGAGCCTTAACATTGTCTCCTGCAAGGTGAGCCCCTTTTAGAAAATGTGCAGCATCTACATATCTAGTTTGTACACTAGTGATCACTGGCGCTTAGCGCTTTTCTAAAAGGAGCTAAGAATTTATTTTCAGATATGCTTAAGCTCAGTCTATAGCCTCTGTTAGTCTAGTTAGAACGGACAGCTCTGATTATGTTGTACTCATACATATTTACATGCTCAAAACATGGATCTGGAATTGCACACTTGGCACCTATTGCCCTCTTAAACACTCCTTACCTATAGGTAACATCGTAGTAAAACTATCCTTGCAGGAAAGATCCCATGCTTGTTATGTAGTGATTTTGGAGAGGGAGCAAATAACTAATCAGGAAGCCTTGCTCTTTTGTTGTTGTTTAACATGGTGAAGGCCAGAGGAATGTGAAATAGCAACGTAAATGAATGGGTAGTACGATCAAAATTGTGCAGTGTTGAGCAACAGGAGATGGAGTATGCCTTGAAATAAAGACTCTTTTTTTTTTTTTTTGTAGTGTGATAAGCAGTCATATGAGTGGTTGTGGGAGGTTACACAGATAAGGAATTTAGGCAGAAAAGGCACTTAAGCCATGTGTCTTCAGAGTGGTGACAGTTGGAGGGGTGGCTTCATCTACCAGTTAGCCTGAAAATGGTGCTTGCTGGAGGATGAGTTTCGGGGCAGGAAGAAATTTACCTGGCTTGTGCAAGAATGGAATGAAGAGTCCCTGAGGGAGGGATTTCCACAGTAACCCGAGCTGCTCGTAATGCCTGTCCACTTGTGTCGCCTGTGTAGGCAGCAGATCATGGCAGCGCTGAACTCCCAGACCGCCATCCAGTTCCAGCAGTACGCAGCCCAGCAGTACCCGGGCAACTATGAGCAGCAGCAGATCCTCATCCGGCAGCTCCAGGAGCAGCACTACCAGCAGTACATGCAGCAGTTGTATCAAGTCCAGCTTGCACAGCAGCAGGTAGGACAGACACCTGAGGAACTTCAGTTGCGTTTAGTGTCCCCAGGCTGACTCTGGGAGATGTTAACTTGTCTATTCCTTATCTTTCCCCCATGAAAAGGTAATTGTTACAAGGAGAGGCAAAAAAAGTGACTAATGACTAAATACTCAAATCCCTTTATTAATCTCTGCCAATAGATTTCTGAAGCATACGTTAATCCAGAATACTCTAAGTAGCATTTACTAATCACTCTATCTGTTAAAATTCTTGTAGACCAAATGCTAAGGTCTCTGCTGTGGCATCTGTGTGCAAGTAACTGAATGAGTGTGGGTCCCAGTGCACTGAGCACAGTCATAAACCAACCTCTTCAAGCAACGCTCTATACACGTATCCTGCTCAAAGGTGTCTGCAGCGCAGCAGCCCTTGGGCAACAGTGTGTGGCTTGACTGGGAGGATATATGTTTGTATCACCAGCAGCAACAAGTGGCCATACATTTATGCAACGATTTTGTGTCTGGGCTTGAAAGTTTACTGCTGCTTTGTTCAAGGGGATCTTGCATCTGTGTTTTGTTCAGATCTCAAACTACTTTCAAGTTCACAGATACCACTATAGGTGTCTTCCACAGATGGTAAAACAAACTTCGTGTTTAGCATCTGACCTCTGGGGGAGGACCTGATTCTGAGATGACCTCTATCTGCCCCTCTGAGATCTGCTATTCATCACTGGAGGCTTAAAATTCAGGCACTTTCAGGATCTGTTAGTGTTGTTCTGTCCTGGTTGCTTCTGGATCATATTTTGATATTTGACTAATTTTGGAAGGGCTGTATGGAATAGTTGTTCTAGATAAGTTCTCACCACTTCAAACTCAATCCCTGGAGCCTTCTGTGGTGAAGGTGGATTTGGACAGCATTTATACAGTTGGTCAGGTTTGAAATGTTACTAACTATATTGTCATCTTATTCTCTCAGAATATCTACGTTGCCTTCATGAATCAAAACAACATGCTTATTAGGTGGTTCTTTAAAGAATGGTACTGTCAATTACACCTTCTGCCCTATCCCAGCAAAAAACACGTCTGTAATCTCACTGATAAATGAGGGAAAAATAAGCCGTAAAGCTAAAGGGATCGGGCATCCTGCCTAAATCCAAAGGAATGGTGTTATCCAGTATAATCTTATCATGGGTATGTGTAACCCTTTGCAGAGGGGCAGCATGATGAGTCCCATCCAAAGAGTTTCCATGTGCATAAGTCATCTTCTCAGGGAACACCTTTGTGCTTTAATAAACACTTCCCCAGCTTCCTTGCAGTCCTCCTGGCTCTTGTGTTGCCTGCACTCAAATTAAATAACTGCCCTTCTCAGGCTCTTTGCATTTGATAGAGAGCTCTTTAGAGTAAGTTAACCCACCAATTGACAAAATACTGTCAACCTCCAAGTAAAAAAAAACAGCAAAGAAATCACTGCTCTTATTCCTAAAATAAGTGCTATAGGAGATGCTGAAATGGCCAACTCTCGTAATTAAGTGTAACAGCTTACTGTGCATGCTCTAGTTAACTTTCAAGTTGAGTCCTTTCAGCTCAGGTTGTATCCAGCAGGCTGGAACAAAATTATCAGACTTCTGTGATCCTGAGCATATGTATTTCTACGTAGTAGCGTGTGCTGCTCCTGCTTTCTCATATCAGTCCTCACGGGGTGGATGGGAGATTTTTTTTAAATTGCCATTATACCTTTTGATAGATACATGTCTCAAGACTGTTGTGTTTACCTGATTTAATTTCTCTCCTTTTAGGCAGCCTTACAAAAGCAGCAGGAGGCAGTAGTGGCAGCAGCAGGGACACCTCCGAATACGGCATCGATGGTGAATGCACCTGCCCCAGGGGACATTCCATCTATTAATGGGCAGGCCAGTGCTCATACAGACAGCTCTGAAAAGGAACTGGATCCAGATGCTTTGGAAGAAGCATTAGAGAATGGACCAAAAGGTAGGATGAGCTAGATTCCTTAGTAAATAACCTCAAATGCCTTTTTTTTTTTTCAACACAGTACTATATCTGTGATCACTGTGGGTCTTTGCTTGGCTTTTGTGGGCTATGCAAGAGCCTAAGCTTGGTTCCTCGGTCTGGTTTCTCTGGTGGCAAAATGTATTGCACAGATAAAATCCAGCTTTTGTGGAGGAGAAAGGTGAAACAGTGAAAGCATTTTGAGCAAAAATGCCCATAGATAGGGATGGGATTGGGATCCAATAGATAGGGATAGGATCTAGAACTTTGCTCAGCTCTTGGCTGAGCTGTGAAAGTGGGAACAGGAAAAGAAGCCTCTCAGCAGCTTTCCTGCCACTCTTGTCTGCAGATGCGTCTCCTTTGATCCAGAATAGGTAGCCCTCTAAAGACTTGCTCAGATCCTATAAGGAACCAATGCTAGTGTAGTCCCTAGATCTAGTTAGGGATTTGGTTATGTTTTAGTTGGCATTTGGGACTTTAGTTGGTATAAGAATTTCTGACAAATTCTTACCCCCCTGATTCTCTTGCATTTATGCATCTTTTGACAGAAAGGTTTTGTGTAATGTAGCCCCAGTGCCATTTGTGGTACCTCTCTCAAGTCATTTATGCATAAGCACTGTCGGTGTAAATGTGGTGAATGGGTGAACTGGTGGGGTTAGTGTGCACTGGTATATCCAAACATGCACTGCATTTCAAACAAGTTAAAGCCCTGTCAAAGATTTTTCAGTAGGAAAAGATAACAGCTTAGAAGTAGCTCTGACACACTCAGAAGTGAGCTAAAAGCACACATCAGCTTACAGCATCAACCGCTTTGAGACCAACACTTGACTGGAATATTTTCCCTCTTCTCTAGATTCGGTTCCAGTGATAGCTGCTCCATCGATGTGGACACGACCCCAGATAAAAGACTTCAAGGAAAAAATCCGACAGGATGCAGACTCTGTGATCACAGTGGGCCGAGGAGAAGTGGTTACAGTTAGAGTACCAACCCACGAAGAGGGGTCTTACCTCTTTTGGGAGTTTGCTACAGACAATTATGACATTGGTTTTGGGGTGTATTTTGAATGGACGGACTCCCCTAACACTGCAGTCAGTGTGCATGTCAGTGAATCCAGTGATGATGAGGATGAAGAAGAAGGTAAAGATGCTCATTTTTATGAATTTTCAGTCAAACTGCAGAGTGGCTTGATGAGAACTGGGTGCTTGGCATCTCTGAAAAATGGCCCAGATGTCATGGGGAGAGGAGGGTTGTTTTAATACCCAACAGTAAAATTCACCATAAAGCAGGGTCCTACTGGACCAGAGGCAAAGCTGCTTTTCACCACGTGCAGTTTTGCAAGGGCAGGTGGACAGGTTGCTCCCTTGGAAGGGTGGGAGTGCGCTTCCTTTGTACAGCAGTGGAGTAAAGTGCAGAAACCTGTGCCTGCTGCTGCTGCTCCTGGCTTTTGAAGGCTCTGCCTCATGTCTCCGAGGTCTTCCTTCCTATCCCCCGCCAAGTCCGACACTTAAACTAACAAAATCAACTACAGGTCAGGACTCTTAACATCTGAGTTTCACTTGTAAAACACATGTCTCTTAACCCCTTTCTTTTTTTTTCCCTTGCAGAAAATACCAGCAGTGAAGAAAAAGCCAAAAAGAACGCCAACAAGCCTCAGCTGGATGAAATCGTGCCTGTGTACAGACGAGACTGTCATGAGGAAGTGTACGCTGGCAGCCACCAGTACCCAGGGAGAGGAGTTTATCTCCTTAAATTTGACAACTCCTACTCTCTATGGAGGTCAAAAACAGTTTACTACAGAGTTTATTACACTAGATAAAGGTGCGGCTGTGCCTGATGCTGGGCTGTGCAGAAGATGTCATTTTATTTGGGATTTTCTTCAAGCATAACGGATCCTCTTGAGTCTGTGTTTTATCCTGTCTGTATCTGTATGGTTTGTGTGAACTTTAACACGTAGACACTGGGATCTTCCTGCTCCATGACACTGATGCATATTGCATTGGGCTTAACACAGGATCTCCCTAGGCTGTTTGGGCGCCGAGGTGGCCGGTGGCAGTCGCTGGCTCCGGTGCTAAAGTCACACTAGTTGCATCTGTAAAGCCTCGTGTAAATGGGGGAGGGAATTGCTGGTTCACTGGCTGGGTGACCTGATGTTTCCACGTCTGGATGCTTTGAATAACTTGTTAACGGTTAATTTAAAGGTCCCATCAATAATTGGTAGATTTGGATGCAGTTTGCTGTGTAGCAAGTTTCTCTTAACTGTAACTGAATGTCAGATTTTTACACCATTAAAACTTGAAACTTTAAGTTGATGCGGTTTAGAAACAAGTTGTCTGGCTTCTGTCCTCATTGAAGGAAAACGTTCAGTTCCTTGAACCAGGGTAGTGACTAAGTGAGGATGAACAGAACCCCAAAAGTATGGTGAATAACCTTAAATTGATGTTCAGTTTATGTCTGCAAAAATAAAGTATATGTAACAAGTAGAACCTTAATCACTCTGCCCTGCTACTAACCATAGAATTAAAATATATATATATCTCTATATATATCTTTTGTGGAAGGAATTGACTTTGAACGAGGGCACTTTTTTTTTTTAAATGGGGCAAACTTTAAAACTGAAATCAGTTTTCTGCACAACTTTCTGGTGTGTCTGTTTTTTGTAAACCCGAGTGAACACATTGTGCACCTGAAGAATAGTAGGTCACGCTGGTGGGGTGTAGGCATTGATGTTGCACTAGGTATGGGAAGCGCTGCCGGTGCTCCTTGGCCCTGCGCTGCAGACTTTCTGCTGCAGTCCTTAACTTTGGCAGAGAGACACTTAATAGCGTAGCCCTAACTCGCAGTTTCATGGGCTGGATGGGGCATCCTTGTGTATCAGTGTAGTGGCCGGGTGCAGCAGGGACAAGCAGCCTGCGCCCGTGGGGTGAGGGTGCGAGTGCTCTGCTGCCCCACGGCGTGGGTCTCTCTGGGGCCATGGGGGCTCCGGCGGTCGGATCTCTGCTGATGAGCCGCAGCGTGTGCAGGGCCCCGGCACTGGGGGCGCTCGGTGGGTGCTGGGTTTGTACATACACGATATTTCCTTTCCTCGTCCCCCGTGGGGCCGCTCCTCCTGGAGCGCTTAACCTGTCGTCTTGCGTTGGGCTCGGCACCTCTGTGCTGCCCTAGAGCTAGTTAGTGCTGCTTCGTGCAGGAGACACCGTGCCGTGTTCTGCTCTCGTGTACAGGTGGCCTGTAAACCCTGGACTTAGGCAGTACCTTGCTTTTCAGGACAGCTGTATTTAATGTAAAAACCAAACCTTTTGGGAAGGCAGGCACTAATGTATATCTTCTGGTCTTCGGTGTAGGTTTTTGTCCCTCTGACACTGCTATGACCTTTTCCTCTCCGAATACCTGTTCTCGGGAGTGGTGTGCGTTGCTTTCCATGGCAGCAGTTACTGTCACGTGTTGGATGTTAGAACTTCTCAGTTTCATGACTCTTTTTTATTGCCTCTGGCTGTTGATTAGTACCGTACAAGTGCGACTTCAGCATACCTTGAGCTAGTATTTAATCCTGATTAAAATACATTTATCTGTAATGCTGTTGGCTTCTCATTGACGGGGAGACCTTGGCCGTGCACCCTGTGCCTCTTGACCCCCCTGAGCTCCTTGGTGCCCTCCTACATGTGGCATTTTCACCAGGCCCTGTCCCTGTGCAGAAATCCTCTCTTGCCCCCAACCTGGACTCTCAGGGCCATGAGGAGAGGCGGGTGCCGGGGGCACCATCCTGCAGCGTGTGGGACCATTCCCTGGCAAAGAGAGGGAGCCGGGGGCAGCCTCCTGTCCCCTTGGGAGGCCGCCCTGCGCCTTGCTGTGCGCGGGGAGCCTGGGTGACTGCCCTACAGCCCCATGGTGGCAGCCTGGGGCAGCAGCAATCGCCTTCCCTGTGCCCGGCGCTGCTCCCAGCCTCCCAAGGACACAGTCACAGCCCCACAGGGCCTGCTGGAACCTGCTCTTCCTGCTCCCAAATGAAAATAAGCCCAGGTTCTCTGGCCCAAGGGAAGCCCCTTGCCTGTCCGCAGCCCTCCAGCGTGGTGCGGGAGCCGCGGCGCGCAGGGAGCCCTCGCCCAACGCAGGGCCGCGGCCTGGGGCTTCTGCTCTTCCCGCTGGCCTTTGTGCAGCGGCTTCTTGCACGGAGCCCGCGAGTCTCAGAGCACCCGGCTGCAGGCGCCATCCGTCACAGCCTTGGGGAGGGTTTCCACAGGGTCAGAGGGGCCAGAAATCCGCTTTACATCTTTTGTTTGTGTCTATATACATGCATGTAGGCGACTGTTTCCAGCCCGGCACGCGCGCAGAGGGAGCTGCGGCAGTGCCAGCGGTGGGCGGATGTGGGCAGCAGGCGCTGCTTGCCGCCCCCGCTGCTCGCAGTGGAGCTTTCTCGCGGGGGAGAGGAAAGCAGCGAGAGGCAGCGCGGCCGGTGGGCCCGTCCTGCCCGGAGCCGGCCCGCGAGGAGCCCGCGGCGGGAGCCTCCGCCTGCGGGAGACAGGGAACTCAGCTCCCCACAAGCGGGGCCCGGCCCCACGGAGGAGGAGGATGGTCCTCAAGCCTGGGGAAGACGCGTGAACGCCCAGCTGAGCAGCCAGGACTCTGGGCAGCAAAGCGCAGTGATGAATAGGGGGTAAACAGTTCACAGTGTGCCGCTTTCCCCTGAGAATGGATTACTTGAGCCAGTCCCACCATGTGGGTGGAGGTTCATGCTCCTCAACGTGCTCTGCCCCGGTCCTCTGTTGGATCCATTTTTGTTTGCCCAGAGTGTCAAAAAGGAAACCCGCAGCCTCCCAAGCAGCCCTTGCTGTGGGGGGAGTCCTGGCCCCTGAGCACGGTGTCAAACAGCACCGAGGGCAGCTCCGGGCCATGTGCGGGAATGCCCAGGCCAGCGTGCCTCTCCCAGCCCCCGAGGGGGTGTGGGGAGATTTGTGGGCATACGTATACAACATACGTATATGAAGCACCTACGCAGCACCTTCCTCAGAGCACTGCAGCGGGCGGGACGGCTTCAGGAGCAACAACGGGGCAGGAGGGTCGGCATGCTCGCTGGTGTGGCCCAGCGCGGGCTCCCGACTCTAACGGCTCCCCTGGCATGGGGCAGCGAGGCCGGGCAGGAACCCAGGCCTGGGGCCCACGGCGGCCCTGTGTCTGTGCAGGGTACCTCACGTCCCGTGACTCGCAGGAGCAGCCGAGTTTTGTGCGCTGAAAGCCCGCCGGCTGCATGATGCGCTCTGCTCACTCCAGCCCAGGCACGTGGAGCCAGCCGAGCTCACGGATGAAGGCTCACACACAGCTGGGACGCTGCTCATTTTACTAGCTCATGGAACGGACCCCAGCGAGGCGGGACGTTGGCCGTGGCCTGGGCTGCCCATCCCGCAGCGCCCAGCGCCGTTGCTTCCCTGTGAGATCCTTGCACTGGCGGCCCAGCCAGGCAGGCAACCGGGGAGGGGGGCCCACAGGGCCAGCGGCTGCACCAGCATGTGAGGCTGGCGCCATCAAAGCCTGTGCAAGGAGCCTCCGTTCGGAGCCCCCGGGGCATCCGAACCAGCACCAGTTCTGTCCAGGCGAGCAGGGATGCTCGCCTGCCACCGACGACCTGCTGCGTGGCTGGCACGAGGCTGACGCGCTGGGGCTGCGCGTGCCTCAGCCTGGCACCTCTCCCGGGCCCTGAACCAGCAGCCCCAGGAATTGTTTGAAGCTGCTCCAGCCTTTGGCTGGCCTGAGACGCAGCTCCTCCGCCTGGGGCTGCTCCAGTTGGGGCTCATGCGCTGCCCCCTCAGGAGGCGGCTCTGTTTCCTCTGCCTTCCTCCAACAGCTGCAGGGGAGGCGGCAGCGGCTCTTCCTGCTGCTCCGCAGTCCGGGCCCGTGCCGGCCACTGGAGTCACGCAGGAATCGCCGGTGTGGCGGCGCAATCGCCAAGTGACCCCTTCGTGCCACCCACCAGCTCCAGCAGACACGAAGCAGCAGTCCAAGGTAAATGACAGGGTCTCTAGCGCCCCCAGTCTGGTGGGAGAGGGCAGCGGGTATCCCCGTTATCCATGAGCAGAAGGAAGGGAGGGGGAAAAAAAAAATCAAAGACTGGCAGTTATTGCTAACAAACCTGGTAAAAGAAGCAACCTGAGGTTGTTGGGGGGCCGGAGGGGGTTGCACAGCAGGCATCTTGCTTTCCTGGGGACAGCTCCACGACAAGATGTAGCAACGCAGACACTGTTCACTGGGAAGGGGAAGATGGGTCTCGTCTGTGGAGGAGACGGGAAGCGGCTCTCAGCACCGGCAGAGACGCAGGCAGTTTCCAGCCGCCGGGACAGGCCTGTTCCTGTTGCTCCAGCAGGGCTTTCCCTGTCGGTTTTGCTGCTGTTTCAAACGGGCCTCGCAGGAGCCCCTGGCAGCGCGAGCTGCTCCTGCGGCGCGGCAGCCCTGACGGCCAGCGCCGGGCCCTGCTCCCGCCAGCCCCGCAAGGGGCGGCACGCGCGGACAGGAGGCGCCCGCCGCCCATGGGCGCCGCGCGGCCCCGCAGGGCACGCGCTGCGCCCGCCTCTCGCCCCACGCCCTTCGCTCTTCAGGTATTTATGTATGTACGTATGTATGTATGCATGTATGTACGCATGTTGTGGCGTTGTACCCAAGCGTTTCCATTTCCAGCTTTACAGTTGCAAAGGGCCAGGGAGCACGAGCATTAAGGAAAAAAAACACAAACCACAACGCTTTCTCCTCTGCATGCTGGAACAGAGAGCATTTTTGAAGGCTCCAAGCTCTGCAGTCTTTCCTCACGATTACATGGTGTTCTTCATTTGAAATAAAACAGGGGCATAAGGGGATCCACACCCCAACCAGGGAGCCACCAAGCCGCTCAGCCACGTGTGATAGCCACTCCACAGAAGGGACACCAAGCCCTTGAGCAGAGACTTTTTGGTACACAAAGCTTTTTTTATTTTATTTTATTTTATTTTATTTTATTTTATTTTATTTTATTTTATTTTATTTTATTTTATTTTATTTTATTTTATTTTATTTTAATATTTTATTTTATTGACAGGCTCTAGGCCCTGCCGGCTGTGCTCCGTGCTCCGTGTTCCCAGTCGTGCCCAGGGTGACTCCATAGCTTACCTCAAGCAGGTCGGACTGGGCCCTCATAATGGCTCCTTTTTAATTCCGCTCTCAATAGATGCAGTGTTCTTCTCAAAGTGACCTACTTTCTTACATCATGGTATCCAGGTCAGCAGATAACAAAGCCTTCCCAGATACACGTATTTTTATATATAAATAATTGCTTTTGTTCAACAAGGCCCTTGTTTGTGGGCAAATCTCCCGTAAACAAGTCTTCAACGTGCACTTAGTGCAAACAAATCTCCTCATTGAGGATGATTCATTATAAAAGTGGTGACTGTAACAATATCTAAGTACAGGTGAGTCAGGCTAGGGAAATACTTTCCTGACACTCAAATTCCTCCTCTGAATTCAAGCCTGAATGAAGTTTAAAATCTTATGGAAAATGTTTTTAATCCCTTATTCGTCAGTACGACCATGAACAGCTGAATCCATCTGCTGGCTGCAGCAAGAAAGGCAACTGCAGTGAACAGAGCAGCCAGCACCAGGGATCCGAACGCTGACCCGCACTTCACTAGACCGAGCGCCGGAAGAAAGCGGCTCGCTCAGCACCCGGCGTCACTACGGGCAGGAGCAGCTCGTGCCACAACAGCAGCAGAGCTGTAAATCTGGATGGGGTGCACCGTGAAGCTGCACGCCAGACACACAGTGCTGATGAAACAGAGCGCTGCTCTTCTGTCTGCCTGCAGCGACTCCGACGGGGCAGCTACGCTGAGGCAGGCTGGGCTGGATGTGCTCCAAGGCCATGGGGCAGGAGGCGCGTGTGTGACAAGGTCACGTCAGAAAACACGGCGTCAGACCACCGGGTGGTCACCGGGCCCCGTGCGAGCCGGCGGGCACGGACACGCGGCGCGGGACGGCAACTGCAAACCACACCCTGGGGGAAAAGAGCATCCCCAAACCTCACCCATGTTAACAGACCACATTAACGGGCAGATATTGTGAACAATTGCACTGACTCTACTATTTCCTGAACAAATGACATCATTGTGAGTCTAAAACAGGTGCTACAACCAAGCCTACAGCATCCACCGAGAAATCCGGTGCTACACAAACCCTCAGTGATTAAATTCAAAATCCCACCGTGGGCTTGGGGTACTTTTGTGGGGAGGGGGACAGAGAAAAGGGGAAGTCACTTGTCTGGCCGTCTTCACCGCACACTGACTTTCTTCCTCTGCTGTTAGGAACGCCCTGTTTTCAGTCCAACAGGAACATCCTGATCGAATACACCCCAAAACTGAAATTATCCCTAACACCTCAAGGCATTTCCATGTAAACCAGCCACATTCTACCCTTGCACTTCAGTCTGACCCCCCCTTGAGGATGCTGTACCCTGCACAGTCACATTAAAACCGCTGTGAACCCCCCTGCGTTTTCTACCCGCCTCCCCCGCCGGGCACGGCTCAGCATTCCGAGCACACGGTGCCAGGGGCCCGGGCTCTGACCAGCCTTCTGCAGCCAGCGTGTCCCGGGGAGGGCGTTGAGCCTGAACCGAACGCTGCGTTGGTGAAGAAGGGCGCTGAGCGGGGAGCTCTTCATCCCGGCACTACCAGGCAACGGTAGCAGAAAGCTTCCACCCAAGACTCCCCCCGACGGCGCTGTACGCCCAAGCCAGTCTTGCTCTCAGAATTCAATACGTACAGAGACAGTCCTGGGTTTTGGCCATGGGACTGTCTATATAAGCCCTGGACATGCTGGCCACAGATGGGGGTCATCTGTCTTGCAGGGAGGAAAGAATCCAAGCCCAGAAGCTGGCAGGACTCGTGGGGATGGCTTTAAACTAGGTGTGAAGGGGGAAGGAGGTAAAACACGGTGGAACCTCTGTCGTGGTGCGGCAGCGGATGCCTACAGGCACTTCAGAAGGGGCAGGCAAGGAAGGGAGCTGGGGGGAGCGCTGTGTGTTAGGGAGTGTTCCAAGGGGGTGATGGAAAAGCAGCATGTTTATAGGTCAGGATCAGGGGTAAGGCCAACAAGGCGGATATCCTGGTGACAGTCTGCTACGGACCATCCAACGGGGGTGAAGAGGCAGATGAGGCATTCTTACAAGCAGCTGGCAAGAAGCTCAGGGAACACCGTCACCAGGGATGAGGATACGGCTGAGGTACTTGGTGCCTTCTCTGCCTCAGTCTGGTGCCCAGATCCCTCAAGGTATTTGGCCTCCTTAAGCTAGAAGACACCTACGGAGGGCAGAATAACCCCCCATTATCCAGGAGGAAACAGGGACCTGCTCCTCCCCTGGGGCACTCACGAGTCTGTGGGGCCAGACGGGATCCACGGAGGGGTTCTGAAGGAGCTGGCGGGAGCGCTCGCCAAGCYGCCCCCATCATCTGTCAGGGCTCCTGTCAGCAGGGGAGGTCCCAGATGGCGGGAGACCGGCCAGTGCGACACCCACCTACGGGAAGGGTCGGATGGAAGATCCAGGGAACTACAGGCCTGCCAGCCCGACCTGCTTATGGGGGAAAGTTATGGAGTAGATCATCCTAAGGGCGCTCACACAGCACGTGCGTGACAACCAAGGGATCAGGCCCAGCCAACACGTGTTCATGAAAGGCAGGTCCTGCCTGACAAACCCAGTCTCTTCCTGTGACCAGGTGACCCATCTAGTGGCTGAGGGGGAAACCTGATCCTGATCAGTCTTTATAAATACCTTAAGAGAGGGAGCGAGGAGGATGGTGCTGGCCTCTTTTCAGTGGTGGTCAGTGATAGGACTACCGGAAACATCCACAAACCGAGGCATCAGAAGTTCCACAGGAACTTAAGAAAAAATTTCTTAACAGTGATGCTGACAGAGCCCTGGAACAGGCTGCCCAGAGAGGTTGTGGCGTCTCCTCCTATGGAGATCTTCCAAACCCGCCTGGATGCCACCCTGTGCCACGTGCTCTGCGTGTCCCTGCTGGAGCAGGGAGTTGGACTAGATGATCTCTAGAGTTCCCTTCCAACCTGCAGCACTCTATGATTCTGTGATTCTATGACATGGTCTACTTAGACTTCAGTAAGGCCTTTGACACAGTCTCCCCTGGCCTTCTGCTGGAGAAACTGGCACCTCATGGCTTGGACGGGTGGACTCTTGGCTGAGTGAAAAACTGGCTGGGTGGCCGGGCCCAGAGAGTGGTTGTGAATGGAGTCAAATCCAGCTGGCAACTGTCATGAATGGTGTTTCCCAGGGTCAGCGTTGGGGCCAGTCCTCTTCGATACCTTTATCGATGATCTGGATGAGAGGACTGAGTGCAGTCTCAGCAAACTGCAGACAGTACCAAGCTGAGAGGAGGGGCTGATCTGCTTGGTGGTAGGAAGGCTCTGCAGAGCGATCTGGACAAGCTGGATGGAAGGCCTGAGACCAACTGTCCGAGATTCAGCAAGGTCCAACACCGAGTCTGGCACTTTGATCACCACCCCATGCCGCACTCCAGGCGTGGGGCAGTCACTGGAGAGCTGTGCAGCAGCAAAGGCTCTGGGGGTGCTGGTCAACAGCCCGCTCACCACGAGCCAGCAGTGGCCAAGGTGGCCAGTGGCCTCCTGGCTGGTGTCAGGAGGAGTAGCCAGCAGCACCAGGGCCATGATAGTTCTCCTGTACTTAGCACTAGTGAGACCACACCTAGAATAGTTTGCCCAGCTTTGGGCCCCTCACTAAGGACACTGAAGTGCCGGAGCGTGTCCAAATAAGGGTGACAAAGCTGGTGAAGGGGCTGGAGCACAGACCTCATGAGGAGCAGCTAAGGGAGCTGCGGTTATTTAGTCTGGAGGAGACTCAGGGGAGAGCTTGTCGCTGTATCGCTCTCTCCATCTACCTGAAAGGAGAGTGTAGTGAGCTGGAGGTCAATCTCTTCTCTAGAATAACTGCAGATAGGACAAGAGGAAATGGCCTCCCAGGAGGTTCACCAAGGGAGGTTCAGGTTAGACATTAGGAAAAATTTCTACGTGGAAAAAGAGGTGAAGCATTGGAACCTGTCCAGGCTGTCCAGGAAAGTCATGGAGTCACCATCCCTGGCAGTGTTCAAGAAATGTGTAGATGAGGCACTTAGGGATGTGGTTTTGCAGGCAGGGTGGTGATGGGTTTAGGGGTAGACTTGATTATCTTGAAGGTGTTTTCCAACCATAATGATTCTCATATCCAAGAGAACTAGGCTCCCACATCCTCCAGAAACACCAGTCTCCTGTCCAGTTAGCTCCTTGTACAGGCATCTGTCACCCTTGAACACATACAGTTCATAATACATTACTGCCACCCTATAGTGCATTCATAACCCCCAGTGCATCTTTGACTAGGTGAGTGAATAACCACTATTTCTAATGATCCACACATGCCCTAACTGCAGATCTTGAGCATCAGACAGTCCTCCTATTGCTCCATCATGTCCCCAGAGCCCTTTTGTAGGAATGCCACTACAGAACTAAAAAGTTCAGTAAATAGGAACTGCACCGGGTTTGGGTCCATGTCCCCCTGCAGCTGGTATGTTCATCGCTAACTGTTACCTTTATTTGTCTCGCTGTGTGTTGGTGAGCCTGCCTTTGATTGAGCCCCAGGCCTGGCACAGGAACTGTCACTGTGACAGCTCTCAATTAATTAGATGAGTGACCAAGATGATCAAGGGACTGGAGGACCTACCGTATGAGGAGAGGTTAAACGAGCTGGGCCTGTTTAGTCTGGAGAAGAGAAGGATGAGAAGGGATCTAATCAATATGTATAAATACCTGAGGTATGACTGTAGGGAGGAAGGGGCTAAACTGTTTTCTGTAGTAGCTAGTGATAGGACAAGGGGCAACAGTTTTAAGCGGAGGCATAAGAGGTTTAATCTCCGGGTGAGGAAGAACTTGTTTCCTGTGAGGGTGACAGAGCCCTGGAACAGGCTGCCCAGAGAGGTGGTGGAGTCTCCTCCTCTGGAGATCTTCCAAACCTGCCTGGACATCACCCTGTGCCACATGCTCTAGGAGACCCTGCGTGTGCAGGGGGTTGGACTAGATGATCTCTAGAGGTCCCTTCCAACCCCAAAGATTCTGTGATTCTGTAATTATATCAAATAGCTTATTAATTCAAAAACATTAAAAAAGTATAAAATATTCATAAATGCAAATAAATAAAAAACCACAGCATTACTACTTGCACTCTCCTCCCTCCAATAACAATATCTATCACTCACGTCGGAAACCAGGAGCAGAGGTGGTACCCTAAGATCCCACCAGTATAAAAGCACAAAAAAATACCCAGTATCAATACAGACATAGCCAATCAATATGAAAATCCACACAACCTCTATAGTGTAATTGGCATAATCCACACTCCTAAAGAGGCAAGTTCACTCCTAAATTGTGAATGTAGCACTGCACACTTAAATGCTGACTGTGAACTGTGCAAGATTCCTAAACCTTGGGACTTCCATTAGCATTTTTTCTGCTTGGAATAGTTTAGTTGCACTGTCCATCAATCTGTAACCTCAATTCTCTCTTTCAAGAGGAAAAACTTATTACTATTTCATATGACTACCAGAATTTTTAATTTTGTTTTTCTAATATAAATAAGAAAAAAAAAAAAGTTCCCTCTTTATCAATACTTTAGTTCATGTTATTAAGAAATAATCAGCCTAATTTGTGAAAGTGGCTGCAGCGTTATCGATTGATACATAAAAGCAATCTGGAAGTACAGACACAATTAATATCTGAAGACACTACACTGAAGTCCATTTGCATTACATCATGTTTAACAGGGCTGTTACCAACTAAATCAAAGCGACATCTCAAATCAGTTAACTCTTTTGCTCACTTTTTTACCATTGTGTTGTTCTAGATGCAGTAAGGACATATTCTCCTTCCTGTTCAGCTCACAGGTATGACCACTGGCATCGGCATGGCACAATCACATTTTGCCTGGTGTTAGTTTTCCCTGTGGCAGGCCACTCCATTAAAATTACTTGGCACAATCCTGGCAGAAAGCATCATTACCAGAGCTGAAGAAGTTATGAATAATGTGATTTATCCTATAAGTTTGTGCTCTCCATTCAAGATCCCAAAGCACCTAACACATCTCCATTAATCCTCTTTGGCAATCTTCAGACAGATTCACCCTTGTGTTTCAGGTTCAGCCAGAATGTCTTGAAAGAAGTCAGCAGCAAAAACACTTTGTGCAGGTCTTGGCACAGAGGTGAAACCCGTACATTGCCTGAGTAACTTCTCTGTAACTCATAATCCAGAGGAGCAATTGAAAAATACACCACTACTGCTGGACTGGTCCATCAGAAACCTTAACCCTGTTTCAGGTGCAAATTTAAAACCAAGATTCACAGAATAATTTCAGCAGTAAACTTCTTTATGGGACCTTTCAAACACACACACGAGAGGTTTGAATGTGCATTTCTGTGCAAGTATTTGTTTCTATGAAGCCTTGTAACAGAAACATGGTTACAAAAGTGACTTCTTGATAGCAGTGTACTTGGACTAAGTGCTCAAATTCGCTAGAGGAGGACATTACTAAGAGACAAAATTAGTCAGCCAAGAATAAAACTTAGTAACAAAGTCAGGAGAGTGCATGAGGCTTAAAACAATATAACAAAATAAACCCAAGAACTTACACAGTCTAACCCAATGAATCATGAAAATTAGAAACACTTCCAAATTCAGCATTAACTTAAGAGAACAGTATATTGCAACAAAATTGCTTTTGCTAAAAAGCAGAGCAAAGTTAGAGAGGTCAGGCCAGCTCCAGACCTTTTGCCCATTCATATAAACCTGTCAAACTTGCCATTATGTGGAGAGGGCAGAAATTTCATCCTTTTAAAAGACACTCAAACACGCTATTTAAGCAAAAGTAGCATCCCCAATATTTGCTTCATAAATCCACTGTACTTAGGTCTTATATTGATGAGAAAAATAGAAGAAGATTCATCCAGAAGCCTATATACAGGTTGATTATTTTTAATCCAATATAACCCCCATGAAATATTTAAAAATCACAACTAAAAGCAAGGATCATTTAATGTATTTTAATAGCAAACTTACAGGAACAGCACAGAAGACAGACAACATTAAAAACATGTACTTGCATGTAGGACAACTCAGTTAGAAAAGTATAGTGAATGGATGGAATCTACTGTATGATAAAAACGCTACAAACACCATTTATTTGCCATTGATAAGAAATTTACTTGTTTAAAAAAATCCAAATGCTGGCATTGTCCAGAAAAAAATTGACAGATTTATTTATATCTTTTTTTATAAAGTTGAATTGTTGAAACTTTTTTTTTTTGACCGCATTAATGCTTTATCTCCCTTATTTATATTAAAAATCCACACACAAATGAAAATGGAAAAAAAAAAAAACTTGCCAATATCCAATTCCGTCCCCTATTTTTTCATTTGTAACCATATACTTAGGTACCTTTTAACCCCATGGAAAAAAATATCTAACGTTCATTACTACCAATAACAGGAAGAAGATTTTGCTTCGAGAATGACAAACCCATCAGAGTGAAGCTCAGGCCCGCTCTCCACGTATGCGGCGTGCTAGCTGGATATCTTTTGGCATGATTGTGACACGTTTGGCATGGATAGCACACAGGTTGGTGTCTTCAAACAGGCCAACCAAGTAGGCTTCACTTGCCTCCTAGTGTAGAAAAAAAGAGTTAAGAGCACTTTCACTCTCTGAGCACTGGAAAAAAAATTCTAAGTACAATGTGGCATGATATTATGCTTAGGCTTTTGTCTTTATTAATACATGTCAGAAGTTTTGGATTCTCAAAAAAACTAGAAGTGTTTGTTTTCTTGCACAGCACAAAGTAATAATTCTATGCTAAGTTGTACACTATTGTCGTTTGGTGAAAGCATCCTCTGAAACACAAAACCAAAACAAAACCCAAAACTCCAACAGGACTTGCACAAGGGCTTATCTTATCAAAAGATTAGTTTGTTTAGGAACTTCTCTTTCTGAAGGTTAGGTTCCACCACTGGAGCCACTTATCTGTTCCCTCATGCAGTGTGACGGCTACTGAGCATCAGGCAGAGCTGGTAGGTGCCAAGAAAAGGCAAGAGCAGCTACTCCTTCCTTGCACACTGCCAAGGCCTGTGCAGAGCTTCCTGACACAGGACGTGGGGATTCTGAAGAGGCTGCACAATTTAATAAATAAATATGAATCCAGAATTATTAAATATAAAACATCACTCCATGACTCAAGAATTTCTTCTTAAGAAAGGTCTTCTACAGAAAACCTGAGGGTGGGAAGGGGTCTCAGAGACTAACCTGACACCCTTGTCCTGCTTGCTACTGCTGTCCCCCTCACTGTAAGCACCTGCTGCCTGTCCTATGGCTGTGAAACCCAAGGGATTTTCACAGAGGTGAGAATCACACGAGCAGCACTCGGGAGTACAAACAAAAAGCCCTGTCCTGGGAAAGCTATGTTCCTGACAACAGCGTTTTCCCTGTTACCAGACTGTTGGAGACAGAGTTCTCGGTTAGATGGAAGCTCCTTTGGACCCAGCGATTCCTCTGGTTCATAGATGGTAGCCGCTACTTAGCTTAGCGCAGCACTCATAACCACTTGAACATTTTAGGGCTAAACACATACAGAGTATGAGCTTGCATGAACCTTTTTCATTGCCGGGAACTACTACATCAACTTATCAGGCTATTCCAAGTTCCTGCATGAAAACATAACGCTTAATTTGAAGGCAAAAAATGTTTACTGCAACAGATAAAAACTACAGCTCTAATAGAAAGGAGCCCGGTTTTCCTGAGCTATGCAATGCAGCAGTGACCACAAGTAATCCCAGCACAGTTCTGCTAGTTCACGACATGAAACACTAAGACATTTTACTAAATGAGACACGTTGGCACAAGCAACATGGAACTAAACAAGTGAAAACGTTACTTTACATGATGCAAGTAGGAAGCACTAGTAACAGTATGTTGAGTTCTATACCAGCAATAGCTTTACACAGAACACGCATATTCCAAGTAGCACCCTGAAGCAGCGCTGGCCACTAAGTTTACCAACAATTCCCAGTAACACACACATAGCCAAGCCTGAGGATGAGAGCGCTGCAATGAGCAATTACAGCAAAGGCAGAGATGTTGTGAGCGCACACAGTCACCTCCTGAAGATAAGCATGCATCCAAGCTTCTGCAGGGCCACACAACATACACTACCGCCCTCATCACGTCATCAGAAAACAGCATTGTTACCACAGCAATACAAAGATCCAAGTTTATTACAAGTTTAGCCTGGATATCAAATATTCTCCACCTACACACAGGTGCTAAAGTCATCTTTCAATGGGTAAAAGGGGGCAGCAGAGACCTATTTTTAACCAAGCGCACATTTCTATCATGAGAGGTAAATGTAGCATGTAATTCCCATGACAAGAATTACTGCCTTGGAAAAAAAAACCTGACTTAGATGCAATTTGTCTACTGCAGTATCAAGTTTGAGAGAATTGTATTTGGGAATGGCAGTTATATAATTAGTTTGGTCTTCAGAACAGCAGAAGCAAAAATAATCTTACACACGTTAAAACGACTTTATGCTATCAGGTTCAAATTGAAATATAGGTAGTAATGGATTTTAAGGTATACTGTGAGTAGTTTGGGTCAGAAAGAGCAATCAAGTCATTACTTCACCTCAACATATTCTACCTAACACCTTTTTTTTAAGGTAACTACACTACGGAAAAAACAATTTCCTAACCACGCTTCCACGTGGCTTCTCAGGCTGTCTCTCTAAAGAACATTCAAGTACATCAAGCTCTTAACTTGGGCAGATCAGAACAAGCTGGACACAAGAGCACCTCGCGTGCACGCTACTTTGCTTCCAAAGGCTGAGCCGGTACCACAGCCGGGCACAGATCTGCTAAACACCGTGCGCTGCAACAGCCCAGGCACTGGCTGAGCAATTCCCAACTTAAAAGCCACGTTTTCCACCGGACAAGGAGCTGCTGCTTCCTTGGAGCCTGGAATGAGGCGCTGGTGCCCCCACCCCACCGCGGGACCACGCCCCCAGGGCAGCCCACCAATCAGAAGGTGCTCTGGCCAAGCCTGGAGACAGGCTGCCCAATGGGAGCTGGGGGCGGGGTCCCTCAGCTACCTTCCTGGTTCCCGGGAAATCCCTGCCTTTCCCGAGTTTTGGGGGGATATTGGTGGATCTGTGGGAAGAGCAGGCGCGGTGCTGCAGTCACGGGCTTCTGGACACCTCCTGCAACAGCCGTGCGGGCTCCGGGCTGCCACCCAGGGCACCGGCTGCCCGCAGGGCCGCTTCCCCTATGCACCGCTGGGAAAGCACCTATCACTAAGGGCAAAGCTTAAGCACCGAGGAGCACCACGGAAGGTCCCGGAGCGCCGAGGAAGGTCTCGGGACGCTGCGGCAGCTTTGGCTCGGAGCAAAGCTTACCTGCAACGCTCCAATGGCGGCGCTCTGGAAGCGCAGGTCTGTCTTGAAGTCCTGAGCAATTTCACGCACCAGGCGCTGGAAGGGGAGCTTGCGGATCAAAAGCTCCGTAGACTTTTGGTAACGCCTGATTTCGCGGAGAGCCACGGTCCCCGGCCTTTGTCAGTCAAGTCAGAGAGGAGAGAGAAAGAGAGAAAAAAAAGTCAGTGTTTAAAAACATTCTTCATCACCTTAAAAACACAGGTCCATAATCTCAACTACAAGTGACACACGGGTTGTTTTCACTAGAACCACTGCAGTGCTTTCAAGGTGGAACCAGCCTCCCCAGCAAAGAGCTGCTGCTTCCACACGGATCTCCACAAACCTTGCCCTGGCTTCAAGTGGCACCTCCTGCTCGGGCAGCGACGGGCAGGGGCCCTGGCGGCCGCACGGGAGCAGAGGCACCGCCGGCGTCGCCGTCTTTTGCTCGCGCCTCGGGAGCCGCAGACAGACAAACCGCAGCCCCACCGCGGGTCAGCTGGTTGAGCTGCACCGCCGGCTCCCCCCGAGCAGGCAACCCAGTTCTCGGGAGCTCTGCCTCTTTTTCGCGCCGGACACATCTCAGAGGAGCACGTTTCTCAGAGTGAGAAGCTGACTGAGTTTATATTCTGTGTTATCGTATCATTACACGGGTTCACTTCCTTGTACTGCTTTTTGTGTCAAAGCTAAAAACTCAGATTAACCGCGTGAGTTTGAAATCAAACAGCCCATTCATGAAATTCCTACGGTGCTTATTTCAGCGGAAAACTCTGCATTTTCTAACCCCAGCTCTGTTTCCTTTCTCCTGGGCTGTTAATTCTGGCCTCCCACCAGCAGTCATTATTTCAAACCTCCTTCTATTCCCCACCCACTTTTCCCAAGTAAAACACGACACCTTTTCCGCGGCTGTGCTGCTGGTCAGGGGACGGCAGTTGCCCTCCTGGATAGAGGCCGCGCTTCCGCCGGCGGACAGCCCCGTTACCGTGGGATTACCAGAAGGACCCCGCGCCCACCCCTGCCCACGTCCTCCCCGCGCCCGCGCGCCTGCCTCGGCAGCGCCGAGGGAAAGCCACGGGCAGACGCCCCGCGCCCCCTCGCGGGCGGCCGCCTCCTCCGGGGGGCGGCGCCAGCAGCGGCGGGGAGGGATCGGGGAGAGCAGGGAGGAGACGGGAACTCCTGCCGCGGGAAGGGCCACGCGCGGGCGGCGGGACCGGGACGGCGGCGGGGCCGGGGGCGCCGCGGGGAGGGGAGGGCCGGGCGGCCAGCGCGGAGCCCCGCGCCACGCCGCAGGAGGAGACGGCGGAGGAAGGGGCGGCGTTACCTGTAGCGGTGCGGCTTCTTGACCCCGCCGGTGGAGGGCGCGCTCTTGCGCGCCGCCTTGGTGGCGAGCTGCTTGCGGGGCGCCTTGCCGCCCGTGGACTTGCGCGCCGTCTGCTTGGTGCGGGCCATGCTCCTGCCGCCGCCGCTGCTGCCTCAACCTGCGCCGACACAGCACGGCCCGCTGCACCTCCCTCTGCCGC
>PTEX01000063.1:954571-985633 GCA_003342815.1 Eudromia elegans | reverse complement strand
CGCCCTGTGTACAAACACAAAGGCACGCGGCGCCCCGCCCCGCCGCCAACGGCCGCCGCCAACGGCCGCGCCGGACAGCGCGCACCGGGTGCCCCGGCGCCGCGCCCGAACGGCGGCCGCTGGCTACAGGTCTCGCCCCCGAGGAGCCCAGCAAGCCCGTCACCCCCCCGAGAGAAGTCGCTCCGACTTTGTTTCGTGTTCGTGTCGGGCGCTAAAGGCCCTCGGGAAACGCCGCCTCTGCGCCGAGCCGGCTCCACAGCCACTGCCGCAGCGCGGCGCCGAGCGGTGGCGGCCCGCAGGCGGGCTGCGGGGTCCCGCGGGCTAATCCACCCGCGGAAGTCGCCTCGCGGGAGGAGCGGCGGCAAGTGAGCCTGGCACGAGCCTCGCGCGGTGCTGGCGGGCGCCCCGCAAACCGCGGGCCGCGACACGCTCCGCGCCGCAGCAGGGCCGCCCGCCGCCGGCTCCGCTCCCCGGCCCCCCCATTGGCGGCCGTGCCCTGGGATCCCGTGACGTCACGGCCGCTCGGCGCTCCCGGCGGGAGGGAGCGCGCGGTGTGCCGGGCCCCGGCCCCGGCGCGCAGCTCCCGCTGCCCTTGCCCCAACCCCTCCCTCCCTCCCTCCCTCGTGGCGGTTTTGGCGCAGGCCGCTCCCGCCCGGTGCCACTTTCTGCCCGTGCCTGCTGCGTTCCACGCTCCCCTCTGCAGCTCCCTAACCTGACAGCCTCTCCCGGCCAATGCCAACCCCCACCCTTCAGTAAAGCGCACCTGCAAAACCCAGGGCAGTTCGGAGTTGTGTCTTCCTCTTACCATATATCTTGACACACCGAAAACATTGACAAGCCCCACTTTGTATTAACAATACCGTTTGGTAGGTGGTTAAATTTTAAAACTGAGAAATCAGCAGCACTTATAAAGAGAAGTAAAAATTGGAAATTTTAAAACAATAATAATTTTGTCTCTTTGTAAACCATTTTACTAACTATGATTTGAAATTTTCTATGTCACAAGCTTGTAAGCTACAGCACTGTAATAAGGGCAACACTGCAAAGTTCTTTGGTATGTTGGATTGCCTACTACACCAGACAGTGCATTTACCTATAATTTGTACTTTTTCTACTCTCTGTCAATGCAGATGCAAAAAACACACAGGCCAAAGCTAGCACATATATGATATACTTATCTAATCTGTACCTACTGGAAATACACATCAGAAGTTGTGTAACAGTAGAATATACTGCTTTTTTTTCTCCCTATTTTCATTTGGTCTTTGAATCATTTATTTTAGAACACAGTGAAAAGCAAATTTGTGCTAGACATTTCAGCCCTGCTGTTTAAAGAAAGCACTTAAGCACACATATGCCTTTAAGCACCTACTTAAGCTCCATTTATGTCAGTGGAAGATAAATACACTTAAACTTGTACACATGCTAAAGTATCTTCCTAAAGACTGAACATCGAGGAAAGTCCTGCTATACAAACAATAATGAACGAATGAATTTATGTACCATATTAAGGTATTCCTCTACGCCTCTTCAGGAAAGGTTTAACGAACCAGCTACTTTAGAATGCAGAATTTTCAGTCTTTCATTCTTGTCACTCACTGAGCATTGCAAATGCAAAAGTTTCAGAATAAGCCTTTTTTTTTTTTTTTTCTCCTGGAGATGAACTGTATTCGTCTAACATATCACAACCCCAAAACAATAAATCTCTTTTTTTTTTTTTTTTGTTTTATCCTATTTCAATGAGATTGAGGATAAAATGTTTCTTCCAAAAGGAATTTCAAGGACAAATGCCTAAGAGAGCTGAGATAGCACAGAGAATAAGATTTAGGACTCCTGGATTTTGCTTCTTTTTCCAGATTACCACTACTTTTTAGGAGTTTTAAGGAGTATGCATCACCTTGACCTTTGTGGTCCCTCTCCTGCAAAGACTTACCAAGTGTTTGTTTCATTGAGTATAGGCCTAATTCAACACAGAGATTCCTGTCTCTGACGTCTGGTGCATCATCCAGGATTCTCTTATTATAATTACATTTGTACTGCCTATTATTAGCATACATATATTACTGCAAATTAGCTCACATCCATCTAATGACATTGTACAGAACATGAAAGAGTAAAAAAATTACATAAAGCAGCACTAATTCTCTTTTCTGTGATCTACTGAGTTCTTTCTGGAGGAAAAAGCATCATACAGAAGAACTCTAAGACCAATAACAATATCCCTAAATTATATTCCTACCCCTATCTTGTTTACCTATGCATTTGTAATATCTTTTTAAAATCTGATTAATATTTTAATATCCTTAAAAATCAAGTCCATTCCCTTTGAAAGGCTGGAGGTTAAAAGTATCTTTAATTCTCTGTAAAATAGCTAGCAACAGAGCTATGGGTACATAAGACAGATTGTAACCATGTTTCCATTTTTATTTATCAGTTTTGAAAGGCTTCCACACAACAGCTGATTATCTGAAGGTGGAAAAGGGACTTGAAATATAATTACACCAAAGCAGCAATTTCCTATCATATGGATACTACAAAAATCATACCCAGAAATCTGAATAACTCTCTGAACAGCTCTACTTCATTTTATACTATACTTCATTTCATACGGCTCCTATGGTTAGTCTTTCATAATTATATTCACACTTTTTTCAATGCATGGGACAACAAAGGACAAAGGATGCAAATAAAAATTATACTGCATATTTACACAGCCTACTCTTGTCAAAAGAACTTCTGCTTCTTACTGAAAAAGAAACGGGGTCCTAGGAAAGGATACAGAATAGGTATAGCAGGTAACTGTTGAGATTATTTACAGTCTGGCCAAAGACTATAAACTAGGTGATGTGGCAAGGAGTATCTGTGAGTTTTAGACAAAATATAATCTAATACCTAGAACAACAACTGGAGTTAACAGTGTCTTCCACTGTCCAAAATGGCCACTTACTCTTTAACCCATTTTACTTGTCATAATGTATTTCAGAGATACACTATTAACTTGAATTATTAAAGGACTGATGGACCAGCAAAAAGAAAACAGAGGTTGTTCTCTGTAAGATTTTGCAGTTCACCATATCTGCTTGAGTTAGTTTGCACTGCTAAGCACATTTAAAGCAGCCTTTCGCAGGTTTTTTTGCAATACAGGGAAGAGCAATTATTCTGGCAAACATTGCTTCCTGAAGTTACACTAACACAACATCAGTAAACCCATTTTAGCTCTCCTGCTCCTTCACACATGACTAAGTTATAACAACAACCTTTTCCGTCGTTTTGAAACGTGGTATTGTTCTGGGGAAGGAGCTGGATAGCCCATGGGCTTCATCCGAACAGAGACTACTGTAAATTCTTGCATTTCTTAGTACTTCTGTGCTGATAGGTTCACTAAAGCTGCCAAGTAGAAACAACCAAGACAAACTCTAATTGGCTCCCACACAAGATCCCTACCACTACAATGATTTATTTTGAGCTCCAGGTCTAGCAGAATTTCAGCAAGCTGATTTGTCCCAAGATTGATAGGCACTGGCAAATAAACCCCCGTAGGCTTGCATTAGAAAGGAAGACAAAAAGGGCTCACTGTTTTCTACCCGATAGGCTCACATTGGCCTCATTTTACAGTGCTCTAAAGGATGTCGTCTTTTGCACTGATGCTGTACTGAGCCCATGCTGACACTGCCTTGAAAGGCTCTTTCTAAGAGCTACTGTATTTGAGATAACTAAGAGTCATTTATTTTACTTCTTTGCTCAGCGGAGTAATCTCGGGAGATATGAATCTTTTCTTCATGATGCCCTGGGGACAGCAGTTGCAGAGTGAAACTCAGCCATACTGCAAACACCACAGTGCTCAAACAACAAATGTCAGAGCCGGATCATCAGGTATGATCTCCAACATCCTGAATTCATTTGGAAGAGCAGCAATATTCTGCAAACTTGCTGTTTTCAAAATAGGCCTGCTTCTTCATTAGGAAAGCACAAGACTGAGATTGTCTTGAAACAGCACTGATTTCTGAAAGGCAACTCAGGTAGGTTCTCAGAAATGAAGTTGTATTATTCTGATGTCTGGCCCTTATTCAGCTGTGAGGTATTCTGCCACATCCTCTCTCTCTTAAAAAGTACTCCTACATCCCTAGATACACTTTCAAGAAAGGTAGTCTCTCGAGAGATAGCAGAAAAGGGGAAGAGAAGATGAAGTGGCAGACAGTGTATTACAAAATGACAGCAAAGAACTCTTAATAAAGTTCTTTTCAGTCTGATGAGACTATGCAGGGTTTCTATATACATAGATATAAAAATTCCTTTTTTTCCTAATATTCTTTGTAAATCACATACTTTGTAGATTGCACATTACTGTGTCACATTTTTGGTTCATTTTTCTTTGTTTCTCCTCCTCAAATGCATATAGTATACCTTGAGTTGCATACGCAGGCTGAGGAACCCCAAAATTGAGACTGCTCTAAAACATGCTTCCAAAATGCCCATATGCCCAATTTAATGTGGTGAAGAAGTCAGTGTTAGAGGCAGAATGAGAAGTTACTGGCTGCTAGACAGGAGGCAACCACACATCTTTTCTGATAAAGACACGAGCTGAAGAAAGAGTGTAAGGGAGTGATGTGGCAAGATGTGGTTCCCTTTGATGAAAGGGGTTCTAGAAAGTTACTTGAAAAGAGCCCAGAAGAATTTGTCAGATTTCCTACATGACTTGGTGTAGCAGAGTCAGTTGCTGACAATACTCCCTCTTAAGTTACACAACACATTTGAGGAGTTTCAGTAAAAGACCCAAAGTCATGCAGACAGGTGATAACATCAATATTTTCTCTTTTGTTTTTGAATTCTAAAGAAAATGTGAGGCAGTTGTGCTTGCAGGGACACACTTGATTCCCTGATTCCCTAACAGCTCAAACCCCACCAAAACAAACAAGCAGCAGAAGGTAAAAAAAAAAAAAAAAAAAAAAAAAAAACCCCAAAAAACAGCAGTTTACATTACATGATTTTGGCAAATCTTATGGTCTGTAGGGACTGACTCCAATTAGGTACTTGTACTCCTGGCAATAATACGTAACAGATACAAATGATTTGTTAAAATCCATGCTACGGTGTAGGCAGCTGGAGTGGAGAACATCAGCTAGCTTTACCACGGGCCTGGCCTGCTGAGCACAGAGCTCTGCTCTCATGACGGAGGTGGAGAAGCACTACTTGAAACAGTAGCAACAACAGATAGCAGTGACAAAAAAGAAGGGAGGCCAACTTGCTTTCTTTGGGGACTGTAATTTCACATGATAAATCAGCATAGTGAGAGGAAGCAACTCAGCAGGTGTCACTGACTTTTACGTTCCACTTTGTCATACCTTGAAGTTACACCCTTCGGCCTAGGTCTGACCCACAATGTACGGCCAGCATTCCTGGGAGCCACTGTCACCTCCTGCTGAAAACAACCTGGCACCCTTCTTGTGGGGTTCACCGAAGTATGAGCTAGCTGCCTGGCAGGGCCACATTCTGGTAAGGGGGTCAGAAGGCCAGAAAGCTTAGTCCCCATACACCCCCCACAAACTAGAATATTTAGGAATCTTGGTTATGAGACCCACACGTGAACACACCTACGCTTCAATGCCCACCTCTGCAGGGTTAAGACACAGGGCATGAAAGCTTCTGAAAAAATGTTCCCGTAACTTCCTCCTACAAAAGAATATCAACAAGAAAAAAAAAAAATCAACATCAAGCATTTTTTTCAGAAGTGACTTCTACAAGCTAGCAAAATGTCTTTGCAGCCCTGCTCTGCGAATCTAGCGTTTCTGACACATTCTCATGCCAGTATCACTCCCCGGCCATGGCCCAGGTTAGGCAGGCCCAGGAAGGTACAGCCCTGTTACTGCCATGATGCAAATACTCAAAAACAATCACGTGAGGTCATGATTTTTCCAGGCCTCATATACATATGACTGAAGAAAGACCCTTAAGGGTCATAACGCTATATTAGATAGCGTTATCACAGATATATAGATAACGCTCATAGATGACACATAATTACCTTCCTTTTGGAAAGGAGTAGAAAAAACACCAGTAGTAGAAGAGTCTAGAATACACCTGTGACATTCCTTAAACAGCATACTAACAATTTATTTTCAAATATACAGTATAAATATATATATATTTTATAAACAAAAAGGCAAGCTGTGCCAAGACAAAGCCATCAAGAAGCTATTCATGCCTATAATGTCAATAGGTCAGTATTCTCCAGATTTCAATTCATCATATAAAAACAAACAAGGAAAATTAAGCATTTTCCTTCCAAAATAATTTTGTTGAAGAAAGAAACAGACAAAAACCAGCATCCAATTCCATGTGTTCGCAAGTCCCACTTAAGCAACAAGAGAACTCAGAACGAGGGTTACCTGTTGGGAGAACTCTGTTTTACACTTTAATCTCTTAGGCCTGTCCTCCATGCTCTCCCTTCCTTTTACTGCTGTCTTTTCCTTCCTTTTCCTGCTTCCTTGTAGTGTCTCCTCAGGTAAACCATAATCAAGCAGATATGGGTGGGGTACTATAATTTGGGAGCTCCTCCCAACTACTGGAAAAACAACTTCAATTTTACTAGAGCATATTTCCAAACTAACTTTCATCTCTGTTGAAAAACACAGAGGACATCTGACCTTTTTTTTTTTTTTCCCTTCCCTTTGGCTGATCATCTCAAGAACAGTATAACTTGTTTTGTGGTCTTCAAATTATTGCGAACTGTGTCACGATTGAGTAAAATTCTCATATTGTGGGACATGCAATGTGCACTCCTATTTTTTAAAAACTTTAAGGCATAGGGATCTGAGAGAGTAGAAATACACCGCAGACCGTATACCTGGTATACACCGCATACCATATGCTCACTCTTAGCTTTGGATTTGTGCCAAGTTGCCAAACACTCAGGTGCCAATTAAGAAACTGGAATTCAGTCCTTATACAGAGATTAAGTAATTCAGTACAGTGTCTCTGCAGGCTGTAATTAAAAGCAGTGAGCTTCATTACAGGGAGAGGAAAAGCAAAGCGGCACTGGCTCGGTTTTGGTATTGTGCTTCTGCAAAACATATCATATACCACAACTAACCCATTCACTTCTCTGCAGCTGCACTCAATTTAAATTAATCAGAAGAGACCAAATCTAAGTACTAAGAAAACTAGCATAGAAGAGGAAACAGAAAGTTATGGAAATTCTAGAATCTGACTAGCAGAGATGTATTAACTGCTGGAACATTACTTAGATGTCTAATTAAACAGTTCATCTCAAAATAAAGCTACCAAATGTAATTGCTATGAACCATATTAACAATATTGTTGGTGATGATATCTATGACCACAAATAAAGGGACCTTAGTTTCTCAGGTGCAATATATATTGTTTTATATATATATATGTATGTGTTTTTGTATATACACATATGCATACAGACAGCAGTAGATGTGCTTTCCCTGAAATAATTTAAAGTTTACACATCCTTTGACAATACAGAGACAAACATGTTACACATAAAAAAGACAGTAATGAGAAAAAAAGTTTCTATGTTCCTGTAAAATCTAGATAATCTGAAAAAAATGGCATGATTATCTACTGCAGTCTGCAAGAACAATAAAATATAGTTATTCACCACAGATTTATTAGAAGATTGATATCTAGGCATCACTGTGAAGTAACTGAGCAGGTTTAACAGTAGTTATGGCATTAATACAAATACAATGCAGTATTTGTGTCTCCCAAACAAGTGTTCCTAACCCAGGATCAGATATCATACCACACTGTCTCTACCCATTGTGGGCTGACACGGAAGCAGATGACATTCAGCAGGAAGCTGCACTAGCAAATATGAACTTAGATTCATTAGAGTTAACTACATTTTTGACAAATGGTGTGATGTCATATTATCTGAGGTGAAAAATGTTCCCCCAAGTCCTTACAACCTCTTATTATTATTATTGTCCCGAGAGCACACATACACACGAAGTTTCCTTATCCTGCTATTCTGATCCACCATGCAAAAATAATACGAAAGGGTGCAACAGATTTAAAGCTTGCAAATATACCATCTGCAATGGTCTTTGGGATGCCGTTGCAATGTGGAAGAATGTATCTGGATATTCAGCTGAGCTAGTCTCCATATACACTGTAGGACATGACTGATGGTCTAGCAGAGAGAAAATTTGCTCTTAAAGCATAAGTTTTCAATTTTTTTAAATACCTCACTGGACAAAATTTACATTTGTTCATGTCTCCACAAATTTAGAATATGGTATAAAGAATATACATCTGTTTCATATTTTAAATGATATCTTTTCACCTTATTATGTCTAGGAGCACTTTTGGAAGTGAGAAACAAACTGATTTCTTATCTGAGCATCTTTTGACCCATCCTTCATTAATTTAAGTATCTTGAAAACAACATATTTTTTGTGCTCTTCCCTCTCACAGGCATTTTTGGTGTGTGGATTACAAGTGAAAGGCCAATGAGTGTCTTTCATTTTCTTTCCAGACAAGCCCCTTGCATGAGGTGGCTGAGGCCCTTACTAAGTATTGTACAATACTATTACTACTATTGAAATGGAAAATATTAGAGGAAATAGTAAGGATGAATGAATGACATGAGGGTCACAGAGCTGATGGCTCCAGATAGATATTAACATTTCATGTTAAATGGATTAATAAATTTTTAAGCAGAAAAAAAATCTTCTCTAACACACTGCATATTATAGACCATAGAACCACATCTAATAATTTGGGGATCACAATGAAATAAGAAAAAGATAGATAGTCTCATCTCTTAAGTACACATCAAGATAGAAGGAAGTTTTAAATTCTAATCCTGGTCTTTCCATTGACTTGACAAAGGAAAATGACAGTAAGAATTTGTCTGAGTTTTACTATTTAAAAAAAATTGAACACTTACTTATCCCATAAGGGTCCTGTCAGGTTTAATTAATTATGTCTGCAAAATCCTTTCTAAATGAAAAGTGGTAAAGCATGATTTATTAATCAAGTCTAAACCACCACTGTAGAATCAGAGAGTGATCATTGTTTTATCAAGAGGATAAAATTTCCAATAAAGTACATTTCAAAATGGAAATTACAGTAACAGTCTTTTTGTATTTGGACCTGTTGTGGGGGGGAGAGGCAAGGCAACGGGCTTTTGATGAATTCTAGGAACAGGAATCAAGAATAATAGACACAGAAACACTCAGCTCTCCCGCAGGCTTTAATGTGGCATTTAGATAAAGGGCACTGCATAAATCATGAGGATGTGAACCCCCAGTGCTGCTGAATGACCGAGGTGGCGGAGAGCCACTTCTCCTCTGCCCATCAGACATCACCTGCTGGTGTCCTCACGATGTGCAATGCCACGGGCAGGTCACCTAGACACAGCCACCCAGAACTGTGGAGACCGCACCGTGTTAACAGACCAAAGACCTGTCTTAGTCTGTTTTGGTCCTCTCTTGCCTGTGACAACAGCTGTGTTCGTTGAGGGACTACTTGCTGGGACACAAAATTTAGTCAGAGTTCACTAGGACCTGGATGAGCAGTTTGAAACATTCAGGAAAGAAGTAGATTAAATTACTTGTGAGTTACAGTGATTCAGCACATGTACCGGACAGTCGTGCAGCCCAGCTCCTTCCAGGACAACTCCGCCTACTCTTCAGCCTGTCTTGGCAAGCTCCACACCCTCCACGCCAATAGCTGGAGTTTCAGAGAAGGAAGTGAATCATGCCCTTGGAATGTCACTGAAGTCTTCAGATCTAAGAAAATAGTTATTCATGCGTGTACATAAATACACACACACACACACGTAGATAGCTCACATATTGGCAATTACATTTAAATCTCATACTACATATGAATATCCCAAATTCAGGGGAACTCAGCATAAACTGCCATTCCAAAGATAAGGCGTGGGATTATAAATGAAACAAGCACTTCCATGTGACTTCAAACATAATGCAGCCTGAAACTGGGTCTAATCCAGCACAGAATAACCACAGCCCTTTGAGGCTACACAGACAGCAGGTCTAAATGGCTGCACTGTAGCAACATGACACTTAAATCAGAAATATCAACTTGCTACAGGAACAAAGACCATAAGGAATTGTCTAGATTGGGTCAAAGCATGTTGTAAAAAAAAAAATATATAATGCACTTTTTAGCTAACCTTAATAAAATAAGAGTCAGTGCAGTTCAATTTGTTAGTTGGTCAGGAAAGAAAAATGTGTGAGGAGATGTCCTTAATTAATCGCGAATTTGTTTACATTTGTGAGTAAAGCCCTCCCCCTTCCCCGCAGAGGAAGGCACGTCACCTCCCTGCTTCCCAGCTTTCTCCTTTTTTAGCACATCTGCGCAGCCTGTTTGGGTCAAGAGCTGCACAGCCGCTTGGCCTGTGTCCACACCGGCCTGCCAAGCCACGCTTGCTGTCGGACCAACAGCAGCAGCGGCCTGGCCGGCGCACACGTCAGCCACGAATCCCACCTCGCTGCTTTACAGCTGTGCCTGTGCTCAGCACCAGAACGAGCGCCAGGCTGTTCTCCAGCCCTGCATCCCTTCGGAACACCGGCTATTTTGGGCCCGGGCGCTCCCCCACGCAGGCACACCCCCTCCCTCCAAGGCGTGCCGTTTTGGGGGGTGGAGGCGGCAGATTGCACCGCCAGTGAGAGCCAGATAAGCCACCCCCGCGCGGCGCCCCAGACCCGCTGCCGCCCTTCTGCCGCGGAATGGAGCCGGGCCCCCCGGCGAGCCCCCTCCTCTGCCAGGGGGGCTCCATGAGCACGCACCCCCGCACAACACAGGCTTCCCCTTCTCGCAGGGCACGGATGTGTGCAGGACAGACACGGCCACGTGGCACGCTTTACACGCAAGCTGCGGTGTCACCCCTCGGCTTTGCTCGATAACGGAAGCCGTTTCGGGTAATCCCCTTACTCGGAAATAACCTGAAGGGTGTGCCAGACTGGAAAGTTCCCCCAGCAGACTCGCTAGTCACTGCGTGCAGCTCGTAATTTCAGTGTCAGTGTTAGCCAAGAGCAAGTATAAAAGCTCAAATCACAATGCTGGGTTTACTGTGACTTCCTTGAGCTACCATAATCCCACTTACTTATGAGGCCAATATACCACCTTTTGTTTCATAAATATTTTTTCCCACAATTCCATTTTAGTCACTTTGGTCTCAGGCCAAACTTGCACATGTTTTTATCTAGAAAAAGCTCTATCTCTTCAGGCTGCCTTCACTTTTGTAAGGGCACAGTCCTCAGCCAGGATGTGCAAGGCCCTGCTTTATGAAATGCATATTGACTTTTAAGGAGATTAACTAATGGTTAAGACAGCAAGAAGGCTGCCAAGCCAAACCACCTCTTCACCAGCGCTTGGAACAGTTCCCGCAAGACAGACTTGGCAGCAGCCTACCTCCAAATAACCTCTGAAGACATGAAGGAGATTTGAAGCCTGCAGTCGTTGTCTTACCCGTATCTCCACCATACCCTGGCACGGATCCCTTTCTGGAGGGCAAGAGGGGCACATTTCCTTGCAACCGCTCCTCAATCTCCCACTTGGAGGTAGTTACGAGGTGTTACAAACAGCTAAGTGTGACCTTCACCACACCTTCACCTCCAAAACATCTTTCCCTCTGAACTTAAAAAATATTCTATATAACCATGCCTCCCACCTCTCCCAAAGGTGCTAGATGCACGCAGCACTGAGCAGAGCAGGAAGACATGGGGACAGAACCCCACCCTGTTCCCTAAATTTTCCCATGAGAAAAGAGGCACGGCACAGGAATTCTCAGCACCCCCAACGGGCACCACAAACCACCAGAGTCGCCTCCGCCGCCATGTTTCTCCCACCCCACCCCGCACCGCCCGTTAACGGCCGCGCCAGCCCGCCCCTCCTTCGCGCGTCACCCGCGCGCGCGGCCGCTGGTGACGTCGGCGGCGCAGGCGCGGCGGCCGTTGCTTCCGACATGGCGCTGCTCGTGAGGGAGCCGTTGGCGGTGCGGCCGCGGCTGCTGCCGCTGCCCCCCGGCGGCGGCTCCGTGCTCGGCCTCCTCCGCGACCGCGCCCGGGCCCTGGTGAGTTGGGGGGACGCGGCGGGTGGCGGCGGCAGCGGGAGGCCCCGCTGGGCGCTCCCTGCCCGCCCTGCGGCCTAGTTGTTTGTTTTGTTGGTGTGTTTCCGTCAATCGTGTGACTAGACTTTGTTGCTTTCAGAACATTCCTGAAGAAAGTTTGTATGTGAAGTGCAATGGGCGACTGGTTGATTTTGAGGATGAACTGCAGAGTGGAGCTGTGTATAGCCTGGAGCCAAGGCTTTGCGGTGGAAAAGGAGGTTTGTTGCATTCCTGCTTTATGTTGTTTGGAGCCTCCGTTTATTCAAGACATTCCTGTTCATGGTCACAGTGTAAATATTCTAGGTACAAATAGCCTGTGACCTGAATAAGTTACATGCCTTAAATTACTTTGCCCTGAAAAACTCTTTTGTGAAAAATTACCTAGATGCCAGGAAGCCAGTATTCTAAGAGCTAAAGAGATACCAAAAGCAGGCTAGTTGTGTTGTCATAATATTGTAACTGTGTTAAAGAGGCTGTGTGTTGATACCAAGCACACAGCCCCTGACAGTATAGGTATTCTGTCAAATAGAACATCATGGGGGAAGCAGGTTTAACAGAGTGGTTGCATGTGATTGGTATTAATGATTCTTTGTTTTTAAATCTAGATATCAGTATTCCAGTTGTTGAGCTAAAATGCTGAATTGTGATGGAATTTTGTGTTGAATTGACTGTGTTCTTCTGTGATTAGTTTTATTTTTGTGTAATAATTCCTTGTGGCTGACAATCAGGATCCTAAATGCTAGTTTGAAAGTTTAGGGTGGTGTTTCTGGGTTTCACCTTTTGCTTCTGTTGGGCTAATTCTTCATTCCTGTCTTGTCAGGTTTTGGGTCTATGCTGCGGGCACTCGGTGCTCAAATTGAAAAGACAACGAATAGAGAGGCTTGCCGAGATCTCAGTGGAAGGAGACTTCGAGATGTCAACCATGAAAAAGCGTGAGGCACTTTCTTAGAAACTCATAAAGTTTATCAAGAACATTCTTTTCAACAACAGAGGTTGAGCAGAAGGCTGTTGTAGCAGTGAAATTTTATTATTCTTTATACTATACAAAGCAGAAGTGAGATCTTAAACATGGATAGACTGGAAGTTAAGAGAGTTCTTCTGCTTGTTTTATTATAATTCTCCTCTCTTACAACATAGATGTGATTGTATTGCAGCCTGCCTCTGAATGAGTAGTCTGCACCTCTTACTTCTGTCATCTCAAAATCTTAAAATTCTTCTGTCAAAAGCTACAAGAATACTAGGGAAACGTAACCAAACTGTGGTTTCTGACTTCCAAAATAGACTTCACTCTCTACTCTGTAATAGAGTGTGCATTTGTGAGGTAAATCTTAATTTAAACGTTGGCAATCCTCTTTCATGGATCTCTCTTTTTGCAGGATGGCCGAATGGGTGAAGCAACAAGCAGAAAGGGAAGCGGAAAAAGAACAGAGACGCTTGGAAAGGCTGCAGCGGAAACTTGCAGAGCCAAAGCACCTTGTCACAAGTCCAGAATATCAGCTGCAGTGTCATGAGATGGCTGAACGACTAGAAGATTCTGTCCTTAAAGGTAGTGAAGTTTAACTTCCTTTATTTTTTTCTCCCCTTCAAAAAAGTAGTGGAGACTAAAGAAACACTTAGTTATAGAATCATAGATTGCTTAAGGTTGGAAGGGACCTCTAGAGATCATCTAGTCCAACCCCCTGCACACACAGGGTCACCTAGACCACGTGGCACAGAGTGGCATCCAGGTGGGTTTGGAAGATCTCCAGAGAAGGAGACTCTACAACCTCTTTGGGCAGCCTGTTCCAGTGCTCTGTCACCCTCAATGTAAAGAATTTTTTCCTTAAGTTCCTGTGGAACTTTTGATGCTTCAGTTTTTGGCTGTTTCCGGTAGTCCTATCGCTGGCCACCACTGAAAAGAAGCCAGCACCATCCTTGCTCCAGTGTGAAAGTTTAAGAAAAAGAAAAAAGAGAATTGTCGACAGCCAGTGTTTCAGTTGAATGACATTTTAAATTCCAATAAAACTTGTTGGAATTCACATTTTTTCTGTTTACTACTGCTGCAGGAAGTAGCGGTGCTAGGACAGCAATAAAATTGTATGCCATCATTTTCAGGGAAGATGTAATATTTAACAGGTCTTGCCTAACAGCTAGATGCTGAATAGAAATAGAAAATGTTTTGTTTCACCTGCTAGTCATTGTGGTTTTTTGTTTTGTTTGTATTTAGCCTCTGAACTTCTTGTTCCCTTGCTGGCAAGGTGATAAGGAAGCTTTAGGCTGAATGGAATATAGGACCTGAGATATCGGTTCAGAACTTAAAAAAGATGAAATTTTAGTGCTGAGTCTTTGCTTTAGTAAAGTATTAGAAGAAAGCTCCTACTGCTACTGAGATTAGTTTGAGCATTTGGCCTTCCATTAATGTGCAGTAGTAGTAATATTTCCCCCCACAAAAAAGTTATTGTTTTAAATTACTTATGAATCTACTTAAAAATAAGTAGAATTTAAAGCCATTATGAGACATATGTTAACTTTGCTTTGAAGGATTGCAGGCCACCTCCAGCAAAGTAGTGTCGCCGGGAACCAGCGATAGTCGAAAGCGGTCGAATGAATCTGTAAATAAAGGAACAAAATATGGAAAAAAAAGATGTTTTTGGTAAGCACTGTGACTCGATGAAGTGTTGAGCAGGAGGTAAAGGTTAGATATGTGTAAGCAAACAGTCAGTGTCCTTATCTGAGGTGTAGACTTAAAGAGCAGTAAGCAAATTGAACCTATTAAATTGGAGAACTGAAAGTAAATGTTGCTGTTTTTATCTGCTTCTCTCCCAGCTGGATCAGAGAAATCACAGTTAAAAAAATGGACACCCTCTGACTTCTGATGTGGTTCTATGCTGTTAGCTTCAGTTGTCCTTCTGTCATCAATGAATTAACTGATTTTACAGTGATTTCTTTCGCATGTGAAATTATTCTGTGTCCTTTATACCTAGCATAATGTGAAAGAAAAGTGTTATTGATTCCATTGGTGTTTGGGATAGCTATAGGTCTTGCACACTTCTATACTGGGAAGCTGTGAAAAGATACCTACTTTTTGAGGGTGTTGGATTCTATATTCAAAATTAGCAGCTCTTTCCTTTAGAATGTAAGCTGTACTAAGTAATTGTTGGAGTAGCTCAGTGCATCTCTAAAGCAACATTTGGAAAGAGAAAAGTGATGCTTTAAAAAATGGCTGAGTATTTGTGCTGTATTGCTTGTGCCAGGCTGGGAATGGAAGAATTGGATGAGGCGGACAGTTCAGAATGTAGTGACGACAGTGAAGATGATTCTGATCGTGCATCTGGAGGAAGTTGCCCATCAAGCAGCAGATACAACGAAAATGCTGAAAATCCAAATGAATGTTCAAGTAGCTCTGGGGATTCAGTGAAGTATCATTCAGGTACCAATCCTGGAAAACCACTGGAGCATACAGAATGCCTTGGAAGAGATCTGCAAGGGAAAGCACACACAGGGGAGCAAACTGAAACTCTGAGAGATGAGAACAGTGAAATGGAAAAGACCCCAAAAGAAAATGCCCAGGAAAAGAGCCAAGTAACCAAAGTACTGAAAGAAGAGGAGCAAGAAAATGTTTCTCCAAAGGCACAGGAAACAAACCAGTTACAGGGCACGGTAAGCATAAAGCAGCACAAAATATTTTTTCTGTCTCCACAAAAAGGGGGTGGCATTTGTTTCATCTGACTGATTCAGGAGATACAGGTGCCTGAATTAGCATCACAGTCTTCCTAAGCAGTTAATAGAATCTCCAGAGTATAATTCAGAGCTCATAAAATCCCAGGATTAGAACGGGGCAGTAGCTCAACTGAAGATGCACTGGCATTACTTGCAGAAGGGAGTATCTTTAGCTAAAGGGAACTGCAGCCAGCTCTTGGTTAACAGTGTCTTCACTGACCCCTGTTAATTCCCCATGGCGATAGCTGAACTGTGGCAGAGTCTTGAGAGATTTTAAGTAGCATGGATCAAGGGACAACTTTAAATCTGTAACATAAATTGCAGTTTTAATAGCCTAGAGTTTCCTCTAAGGTGCTTGTACCTCTCCTTCCTCTCCCTCCTCCTTTCAGATGGTTTCTCTTAGTTTCTTGTATGGACATAAGAATCGAATCTAGTTCATAGAGAGTCCTGTCAATCTGTCTTGAGCTTCATTTCTAACAGCAGCTCCTTTGTTAAAGGGACAAAATTAATTGAAGTGAAAGATTTGAGTGAAGTGAAAGATATGAGTTTGCAGAGAATGATGGAAGAGTAGATATAAAATCTTTCTGTCAGTGATGAAAGTATTTTTCTACTTTTCAATGCCATGATCTCTGATGGTAGTCAGGGCTCTTGTCAGAGCTCCCTCAGCCATATCCTGAGCTGCACTGACTGTAAGTTGTTCCTTTGGTGGCTGATAGCTGGATAGCTTGGATTGCTTTGTTGTTGAAGAGGCTTTGCATCTTCCACCAGGCAGAAAGTACAGGTTTTCCCACTGAACTGGTGAAAGGCCAGCTAATATTTAGTGATAAAGCTTGTCATAATTGTCCTTAATTGCCGCTTCCTGAAGATACTACTACTACTAAAGTTTTGGGATGTAAGTAATCCAGGCTCATTCTCTCAATAAAACAAAGTGTGTGTCTGTTTTCATAGTAGAGAGGTGCCTAGGTTTTCTGGCTCTGTTCAAATTGAGCAGAAATTCTCTACTAGGTGCCAGTGACTGAATTCAGTTAAGTGAAAGGAAAATTTAGTAGAGTTAAAAGAGAGAAAAAAGTCAAGAATGTAAACTGAGAAATTAGAACTTTGTCATCTCCTGTACTACTGGAGCTGGCACACTTTGAACTGGTTGTTTACCATTCTCCAGTGTTTGCCTTTTGCTCAGTATTTGCAAGACTGTCTATTCTTAGAACAGGAAACTCCACCAGTGCTGTGGCAGATTGCTGTTGCAGGTGGAAATATCTTTGTAATAGTCCTTGACGGATTTTGTAAAAGTGGGGCTGGAATAATGAGCTAACCAGTCTTTTGTGTGTGCTTTGAGGGACAAAGGTTCTCATCCTGTTAGCAGGAGCTGTTTTGCCAAGGTCGTAATTGACTTGTCTTATTCCCACTGCTTGTGTTACTTGTTCTGAAGTCCCTCTGATAATTTCAGCATGTTACTTATCAGAAGAATAATAGGTGCTTAAGTGTGCAATGCATGGGCCTAGGTTTGTACTTTTTTAGTGGGTGTTACTGAACTCGGCTGTTGTGAGCTGAAGAACATTTCTTGAAGAATTTCTTGAAGAAACACAGACTAGGACTGCTCTAGCTAACTCAGCTTTGAGCAAGGGCTTAGGCTAGACCGTCTCCAGAGGTCCTGTCCTCCCTCAGCTTTTGCGTGATTCTGTGAATGCATCATTTTTATGTTAGGACTCATTTTTTTTTCCCTTTTCATGTGTCAAGATGAGATGTGAAATTCTGTTCTATATAATGTTACTAAAAAGAAGCTGCCTTTTTTTTTTTTTTAATAATTTCAGTGTAAGTGCTTTAAAAATAACAACAGTTCATCCCCTTTCCTACCACAGCTTGGGGCCGTATGGTTATAGTCTACCCCTGATTAGAAAGGGATTGATAACTTCGTCATGGTACTAGGAACCAAGCTTAAGCTACTGAACTGCTAGGTGAAATGATAGCTTATCTATTTCAACTTTTTTCTTTTTTGGGGGGGGAGAGTGCTTAACTTCTGTAGGTATAAAAGCTGCCTTTACTATTTCATCTTCACAGGAAAAGAATTAAAATGCTGACACTTAACATCTCTTATTTCAAACTTTTCTCATTCGTGTGTTGGAAGCAGAATATGTTTATTCTGGTGGGACAATTTTAAAAATTCAACTGTGTTTACATCACTTAAAGTGGCCAGGGCTTCTCTCTTGGGAGCAGTGTACACAGCAGCCCTGAGGACATCTGCAGCTTGTCTAGGCTTGTTAGAGCAAACCTTTAATTAACCAGCTAGTGCAGGCACTGCAAGGAGCAGAACTGCAGCAGCGCAGCTAAACACAGGGAGAGATCTACTCTAAAATTAAGGGTTTTGTCTATATGTTGTTTCCTTATCACCTGCCTCTGTTTTCAGGAAGATAAAATAGTTGTAGTCATGGGATATTTTTCTCTTTGCAGAAGGTGGAACCGATAGACCTCATGGCCTTCAGCTCTGCCGCTGAGATGGAAGTGCTGGGATTAGAGAAACTGAAGTTGGAACTGATGACTCTAGGACTGAAATGTGGGGGCACTTTACAGGAAAGAGCAACGAGACTTTTCTCAGTGAGAGGTCTGTCTCGAGACCAGATTGATCCTGCCTTATTTGCAAAGCCTTCTAAAGGGAAAAAGAAGTAAATTTTACAATTATTTTGTGTCTGAGTGCTTTTAGATTTTCCTTATTCTGTTATCATTCGGTAGTGCCACCTAGAATTCCTTGGCATCTCTAAGAAATTTTTGGTTTCTATTTTTAATGAAATTTGATTATGTAAAACAGAGTAAGTTGCTAGATAATTATGTGTTCAGTATTAAAGGAGTGAAACTATTTTCTTTCAATATGCTTTGCAAAAGGTTATAACTGGCTTAATGTAAGAGCTAAACACACTGTCTGTGGGTGGAAAGAACCTGTTTTCTAGAAAATTAATGTATGACATTGTCATCACCTATTTTGAGAAAAATAGCATCCTTTCTTAGCTTTATACTGAATCTCCTTTATTGTTTATTGCGTTTAATGCAGTTGCAGCTGTCCAATGGCAAACACTGAACTTGATAAAGAAAACTTTTATATGGAAAAAGTTAATATAAATAAATGCACTGTTTGCTGATTTTTGTGATGTTTCAGGTATCAGTATGACAGCTATTAATTGGTGTAAGTATTTCTTTTATAAGAAGTTAAATAAAGGAATTTACTTATTTTACTCATCTTGAAAAGTGCCTGAGGGAAGAGAGTCACGTTCTTAAGATATTAGAATGAAGTACATTTAATATGTAGAATGATCATCTGAAGTTGAAAGTTTAGGATCTCCCAAGGACATGAATATGCACGCTGGTGGTAGAATCACCTGTGCAGGGCTGAGTACTGTGCTGGAAGGGCTGCACGCTCACATGGCTGTGGGTGCAGCTTCCATCTGCCTTGGGAGGCTTATAGCAGTGTTTAACTCGGTGCCTCAGATTTCACCGTTTTGTTCCCGGCAGACTCTGTAGAAGAGAAACTTAACAGGGTTGCAGTTTGATCCCTGTGGAAGTTCCCAGGAGCCGCAGGGACCTCGTGCCACCAGGTGTCGCTGCACCCTGGGCTGCAGGACACCTGACGAGTTGTGAGCTCTTTGGAGCTGTTTTTTAGAGCCCTGTTTTGAGTCAGCACCCGTTCCCAGGGCTCTATGAAGTGCTACTGTGGAAGGTAGGAAGCACAGTGTTCATTAGGCAGGCAGAAGCTGGTGGTGCTGCAGCAGGCTGAAAACACGTTTGTGCCTTAGATTGTTCTCCCCCTGATTTGAAGCTTTTTGCATGTTTGTAAACATACTGCATTTTTACGTGTTTGTAAACATATCCACATATAAGCTCTGTCAGCATCCTTGGGGTTCAAGAGAAGGACAGAGAGGTGGCTGCAGTGCTATCAGTTACACAATTGTATGTGACTCCAGCACCTGCAGGTGTATTTGATGCTGAAAATCACATCTGGAGTCACGATGGGACAAACTGTCCTTGGGAAGAAGGGAGACTGTTTTGTTTACTAAATATGTTTCACTAGAAAAGAGGAAGGGAAGGTATCGAGGAGGTCAACACAGCACAGTGAAGTTGTGCTGGCATGAAAGCGTCAGCCCTTCCATACTGGCCCCTGTGCTGGACCTATTGTGTGTCCTGCTGCTCTCCTCAAGGCACGTGCATCACGTGGGCAGGAAGGCACTCGTTTATGTGAACACTGAAAGCAGAGGATGCTCCTCTGTAATGGGGCAAGGCTATGAAATAAAACAAATAGGATTAGGCCAGTTTAATGGCAGGTGCTGGCAGTAGCTCTTGCCTAGGCCCTTTCCTCATTGGTGCAAGTGCAGTCTTTCTTTGCATTCATTCACATAGCTCCGTGAGCCTTGAGGAAGCCAAAGGAAGGGCTTTTCCTCACTTCATGCCATCTGTATAAAAGGGCTGAAAATAAGTAGAAATGTGCACAAAAATGAGCATGTTAGGCAGAGGCTGTTCCTCTGGCGAACTGTCCAGAATTTGCTTTGGGCTCACAAGGTTGGATTTAGTGTCTGCTATTTCTTTTTCTGATGCTTTTTAAAAAAACCTTGGTCCTACTGATCAATTGGCACTCTAGTTCCAGGGAAAAAAGAGAGAGAGAAAAAAAAGCAGCTTTCTGGACTACCCAGCATCACCAAACAGGAGCATTCATTGCTAAACCCAAATAACTGATGTCTGGCTTCACGACAGAGAGGACCAGAAACTTGCTGCTGTTAGCTGAGAAGTGCTAGTTCAGTGCTGAAAAGTTCAACCCAGAAGCAAGAACTTCAGAAAAAACAAATATAACCAGCCTGTCCCTCTTGGGATCTCACAACAATTTAAGGAGTACTGAAGAGCTGTTCTTCACTAGGAGCACGGTAACATTAGGACTGAGGCCTGATTTCCTAAACTGAGGGGCAGAAAAGCAACTTGTGGAGTTTTAGAAAAGTCACCACCAGCAGACCTGGGAACAGCTGCTGTCCTTTGGTTAGAAGGCTCTTGCGTTCCTCACCTATAGGGTCCTCTTTGCAGCACAGGCAAATAAATGAGTTGGGGAAGAGCCACAGTTTTGTCCTAAGTATGGCTTTGCCAGCACTAGGAATAAAAACACCCAGCATGCGCTGGAGCTTCTTCCTTTCATTTTTGCAATGAAACAACTGCACTTGCTGCTCTAGGCGGCACTGAGCTAATGGAAAAGGCTGCGTCCCATTCCTGGCAGTGCTGATGCAACTGCACTTGGGGTGAGAAAAGCTCACGGCCGTAAGCCCTGGTTCTGCCACGTGCTGCACACACACACACACACACACACACACACACGTTGCTGCTGCAGGGCTGCAGTATTAGGCTATGATCAAAGGGTGTTAGCTTTTCCAGGAACGGCCGAGATTGCATTAATCATTCTGATCCGACTGAAATTCATTCTTGCGCAAGATTTCAAGAATTGCGACATTTGGAAGGTGTGTTTCGTAATAATTTCCGTTCTCAGTAAGGTGCTAGTTTTCAATCCTTGAGGAGCCTGTGAAACGTTTATCTCAAGATGTCAGGGGCAGCACCCCGGTTAGTTAACACAACTGCTTCACAGCTGCCCTCGCTGTCAGCCCTGGCGGGTTAATTACGGCGACTTTGCGGATTACCATAATTCATGGGGCCGGAGCAGAGGGAGGTGTCAACCAGCCCGACTTCCTGCCCTCTCCCGGGGAGGGTTCACCAGACTCCCTGCATGCGCTGGCACAGGGAACCGGGGCTTCGCACAACACCGGGAGCACGAAAGGCAGCTGAGACCTCCCAAGTGTGACACAGATGGGGCTGGGCATTGGCAGTTGCTTGAGGAGTAACAGTTGCACCCTGGTTGCATTCATTTGCAGCAACCTGATAACGAATTTTACTGGGAATGAAATATAGGTGCTTGGGTTTTGAAAGGGAGAGATTTATCTTCACTGAGAACACGAGAAGGAAGAAGAAAGTAGGCAGAAAATGCAAATAAACAGGAGTGTCCTTAAAATATCTAAGGAAAGAGTCCCTGACTCAACAGTTCTGGAGTCTCCTTTTCTGGAGATGCTCAAAACCCACCTGGACACGATCCTGTGCAACATGCTCCAGGTGACCTGCCTGAGCAGGGGGCTGGATGAGGCGATCTCCAGAGGTCCCTGCCAGCCTCAGCCCTTCGTGGTTCCATTCTGTAATTCACAAGACAGAGAGTGTGATCCGTGGCCTGGCAGCAGCACCTGCACTCCCCAGCATCTCCACATAACTCCCTGTTCACCGCCAGGCTAAGGCCTGTTCCTTGGCTGTTTTCCACCTGCTGCTCTAGCTGCCGAAGCCCACCAGCTCTCCTGCACCTGCTCCACAAAGGCCCAGAGCACTCGGCTGCGACTCCAGCGACCATTAGGGGAGCTGGTTTCACGCCCCACGGATGGTAAAACCCAGACAATACTGCAAGAGGCTGTTAAACAGCTCCTTAAACCTGCCACAATCCGTGGGGATTGCACAGCAGCCTGGCTGCCCCCCTGCTCTGCTTCCCGTGGGCTCCCCTTTCCCAGAGTCTGTCTGTCCTCAGCCAAGCTGGAGGAGCCTCCCAGGTTACCACCCCAGCTCGATGTGGATTCAGCACCTGACTCTGCTCACAGCAGCCATCCGAGGGCACCCAGAAAGGCTGAGTGTCAGACACTCTTCGTAGGAGTTTGTGAAGTGCGAAAGGTGGCAGGGAAAGAGCGAGAGGAACAAGGTCTCACCAGCAGGATAAAGGTGCAAGTTATCATGGACTTCGGACGAAAATGGGAGAACAGCCCTGACTCAAATGAAAATGTGGAAGGATCAGACAGGGCAGTTTAATTCAGCCACTGCAGCTCGAAACCTCTCTTGCTGCTGAAGTGTGACAGCAACGGAGAGGGGAAGCTTGTGTAGAGGGCTGCTGTCCTCTCTCCTCCCGCAGAAAAGCTTTCATGAGGCGCAGTAGCCGTCCCCGCATGCACGGAATGCTTGAGCTCGTCCCCCAGGACCTGCCAGCTCATCCTGCGGGAAGGACGGTGGCTCCGAGCTCAGAGCCAGCACCAGCGCTGACCCCGGCCCAGGAGGGCTGCCGAAGCGCTCTGCATGTGGCGCCCGTTCAGGGAGAGGTCGGGGAGGAAGGATCAGGGCTACCTTCCCCCGGGGCCGTGCGGAGGGAGGCAGCTCCCATCTTTCAGGCTGACCGTTTTGGTTTATCGCCTGCACGCCGTGCGGCAGCTCCGCAGCAGCTCTGCTCGAGCAGCTCATTTTTATCACAGACTCTTGGAATCACACACGTAACTGTGCAGAACCGTTCCTTGCGTGTGTTTATAGGAGCCGGACACCAGAGTGCAGTCAGCAACATTGTTTTTTTCCCTCTCTATTTTCAGGTATGTGAATAATTATAAGCAAGCACATGTTTTAATATTTACATTTTATTGTTTGAATTTGGAAACACCTAAGACTAGAGCAATATGTCTAAACTGAAGTAACTGTAACACAGGGTCAGAAAAATAAGGCCTACTTATTCTACAAGCCATCAGTCATGTGAGTAAACCCAGGTCCTAGCATTCCCATTGACTTTGGGACTCTTAATTTTGCCTTCAGACTGTGCTAAGCCCATGGCAGAGGTGACAAAAATACACTCCCTGGAGTTCTAGATGATATTTTATGTATATACATGTGCATATACAACACACACATACATATATATTCATATGCTGTTTGTGTTTGTGTATTTGTGTGTGTTTGTGTGTACAATATATACATGTAAGTGCTTCTGCTTTACAATTCACAGTAAACATGACATGGACAGACAGGGCCAAAGTTACAAAGCACCGGGAGCCCAGGATTGGAAGCTGAACCTGTGCATTAGCTCCTCACCGTCCTCCTTCCCTTTGCCTGCAGCTGCTTGCAATGCTCTGCACTGACGTCAATCCGAAGTGGTGCCACCAAATTAAATGGGATTAGGTTGCCAAAGCGCTGGCCCGGGGAAGCATTTGGCTCCAGAGGTAAATTTTGCTGCCCTGCATATGTGTGTATTCAAGGCCTGATGCTCTTCTGAGCCTGTCTGTAGGGACAGCGCCCTTGACCAGGTCCTGTGCAGGCAAACAGGCAGCATATGAGAACTTCATATTGCACCAGGGGACATTCAAGCTGGATATAAGGAAAAAAGTCTATTTGGAAAGAGTGGTGAGGCATTGGAAGAGGCTGCCCAGGGCAGAGGTGGAGTCACCGTCCCCGGCAGCGTTCACGAAGCGTGCAGATGAGGCGCCCGAGGATGTGGTTTAGCCCACAGGGTGGTGGCGGGTTTACGGCGGGCTCCATGATCTGGGAGGTCTTTTCTAACCACAGTGACTCCACGATCCCGTGATTCCCTGCCTGGCCGATGCTGCCCTGTGCCGCCGGGTCCGGGTCTGCGGGAGGCTCCGGCAGCGAGGCACTCGCTGGCATCGCGCTGCGTCCTGCGGGAGCCGCTGGGCCCGGCGCGCCTACACCAGGGCCATGCTGTCCGTGAGGCAGCTGCACCGCTCCACGATCATGCCGGGGAACTCGGCCACCTCGATCTCCGTGTGGTTGCCCCGCTGCACGAGGTACATCATGGGCAGCGCGGAGGTCTCGGCCGCGGCGCAGGCCCGCCGCCCGTAGCCCATGCGCCGCAGCAGCCCGCCGGGCTGCAGGCAGCCCCCCGCGCACTGGTAGGCCTGGTAGCCCGCCGGCTCGATCACCCAGTACTGCGTCCACGAGAGCTCGCGGAAGTTGATGTAGTGCTTCTGCCGGCAGCACGTGGACCTGCCCGCGGCGCCCTCCTCCTTGCAGTCCCCGGGGCCCCTGAGAGCGGAGGAAGCAAAGCGAGAGCAACACTCAGCACACGCAGCATGGTGGAGAGGGGAGCCTCGCGCCCGCCAGGGTTTGCACCCACTGTGTTGTAATTTAACACTAAAACCACACAGGAGAGATGTAGGTCCATACATACCCATAGTCTTCCAAGTCGAGGGTGTAGAGCACCAGTTCAGGTTTGCCTAAGGCTTTATCCGTGGGGTCCTGGGAGGTAAAGCGCACGGCTTTGGCCATCTCCGAGGCATAGCTGCCCACTCTTTCCCCTTCGATCCACACCTCCAGAAGCATTGGCTCCCGCCTCTTGTTCCGCAGCCAGTGGTGCACGGCCTGTGTCACGTCGAAGTTCTTCCAGCCCGACTCTCGTATGGGAACCAGCCTGCACAACAAGGGCTCCGTTGGAGAGAAAAGCCCATGGGGCAGCACCTGGGCTCACAGCGCTGCTGCAACAGAGCACGATGCTCCCCGCGGCTTGCCGCGTGCCTTCACTGGGGGTAATTCTTGCTGAGCACTTGGGGCAAGTGTCCATGACAATTAACTAACAGCTCTAAAAGAGACACACAAAGCACATGAATCGAGCACACATTGGAGAGCTAAATAAAATCCTTACTGTGCGCTCATGTCACGGTACTCACTCAAGCTAGTACAGAAATGTGGCAGTACAGGATCATATATAGCTGTAACATTCTTGACCACAGCCTGGTGAACAAGAGTTCTATCAGCTGCTTATATCCCAGCCGTACCAGGGCCATAAGCTTCTTCTCTCCCAGAAAACTTGTGCGGTATCTAGTCCTGACTTGAAGGTTTGCAAAGCTTTCACAGAGCTCAAGGGTGCAGAATCAGGCCCTTTTTGCATAAATTACTTATTTAAAATAGTCAGTGAAATGGCCAGCAGAAAGAATATCATCAGCCAATAATCCATTGATAGGAGAGAGAGATAAATGAATCAAATGAAAGTTTTTAGAGAGAAAGCCCCAGCACTGCATGGCATCATTTGAAACAGAAACACATCATTTCAGCAAATCATGTTGCATATTGTTGTCTTAACCTAATACCTGCTCTTAAGGACTCAGCCTGATTCTGCAGACATAAAGGCATAAAGACATGGAACAACCGGCAGCACAGATACGTGAGGGCCGAACCTGCCCAGGAGGCTGGTGCGCCGCAAGGTGCAGCCCAGCCGCCAGGAGGGGTCCCCTCCTTACCGGGAGTCTATCAGGGAGGTCCTGTTGCTCCCGTCGAGCAGCCGTTGCACCCAGTACACGCTGACCCTGGCGTTGGAGACGGGCCGGTGGGAGTGCCTGGCAGGCAGGCTGGAGCGGTCCAGGGGCTTTTTGAAGAGCTTCAGCTCCGCCATAGTCACCTCACTGTTTCGGGGTATTCTCCCCTCCATGTCGAAGACGAGGTTCTGGCGCGTGGTATCCGAGTAGAGGACTTCTCCTGGGATGTCTATGTGTATTTGGAACAACAAAAAAAGACAGCCTGTCATTGCCATGAGCAAAGCCCTACACTTCATCCCCAATTATCATCACAACACACTCCTTCCATGCGTCCAAGATGATCTTTCTGTCGGAGACAGCCACTAAAACACCTTTTCTAATGCAGACTTGAATCAATGTCTTGCAAATGCCCTAATTCTTCTTCTCTGCACTGTTGTCTGCAACCTGAGGCCACTGGAAAGAAGTCTCCGAGAGAATTCACCCCACGACCAAGAAGCACTGGAAGGTGCACACCTCTCTGGGCACCGCTGTCCACAGAAAGAGAAAACTGCACCAAGAGCAATGGGAAAGTGCTTCACTAGCTGCCTCGAATGCTACGTGCCCCTTCCGGAAACGAAGCAAATCTCAAGTGTTCTTACACAGACACTGGAAAGGTGAGGCTGATTTTCTTGTTGCTACTTTTTCCCAGAAGAAAATACTAATAATAAAAGACTGGGGGACTGAAATAGCCTCAGAGAGGTGTGACTCCTACGAGGACGCAACGTCCTGGCAGTCTGAGCAAACTGCAAAATCTGCCCTCCCTTCTGGCTCTCCACCTTTTTCCAGGGGTGGCCGCAAGGCTCCCGCGTGCCCAGAGGCTGCGAGGGACGACCCCGCGCCTGTGTTTCCCGCGTCCGTGTTACCTGCGTTGCCCGGGATTCCCCTGAGGATGCCGGCCAGGCTGGGCAAAGCCCTGCGCTTCACCCGGTGCCGCTTCAGCAGGGAGATGTACTTGCTCTTGGCGTGCTCTGGGACGACCAGGTTCACCAGGTCCCTCTTGTGGAGATTTGGGACCTCCGTGAGCCCCAGCTGCTTCAGCAAAATCTCCTTGAGCCCCTGCGGGGTGAAGGCGCCGGCCGCAGTGGCCAGGCAGAGCGTGCAGAGCACCCGGGCCAGCCTCGCGTCCATCCTCCTCCGCGGGCAGCGTCCTGCAGCCACGAGCACGGGGGTCCCTGGGGCTGCTCCCACACGGGCGCCGTCGGGACAGAGGTCCCCGCGCCGGGGTTTTATAGCCAGCCTCGTCCCACTGGCACAACAAATTCCACAAGTGGAGACGAAGCAGCGGACTTGAAAGGACCACTCCCCCATCAATAGACACACGCCAGTTTAACACCTCCAGGTCCCGCAATGTTAGTAAAGGGGGCTTGGCAGAGCTTCCAGATTCCTTCGTGAAAAAGGAAGAGATTTTGTGAAGAAATCTCTGTTCTTTTTTTAAAAACTTCTGGCAAACTTTTGCCTGAGCAATTGGTGTCTCATGCTAAGTCTAGGCCAGAGAGGGAACACGGTTGCAGAGGGCATCGCCTTGGGCACAGCAGCACGCAGTCCCGAAGGCAGCACCAGGCCCCACGGCGGGGCACTTGCCCCCTCAAACAGCTCATGTCAGCCAGAAGAACCACGCTTCAGCTGACAGCCCACCTTTAGGGCAGGTGTTAAATATCACTTAAAATCCTAACTATCATTTAAAACCCTAAAACCCTTGTGTATCAAGCATATGAATCATAGCAGGGAATCACCACAGCTAGGCAGATTATGGTCTTTTACACTGGTCTGAATCACGGAACGGGGAATACACTTAGGCATGACATTTTAGGAAAATGCCTCAAAACTCTTTATGGATTCCTGCAGGTTTAATAACACCTGTGCTTAAAAGAAGGTGGCTTTATACAAAGGCAGATCATCTTGCAGTGAGCATGAAAAACCGCTCTGTGCTCGAACAACACGGACAAAGAATTTCATTATTCTGAGCAGTATGAATGACCACGACAGCGAGTAGCCTCTGGGGAGCAAGGCCGAACGGGGGGCTGGCTTGGGGGGTTGTTTGTTTCCCTTGGAGTCAACCTTCAGGCTTTAAGTTCATGCCCTCTCCTTCACCAGCATTTGCTGCCATGAGATGTGGAAGACTGTTTCTTGAAAATAATCCCAGAAGAAGGGAATGGAAAAATAAATATTGATCGATGGATAAAAAATCTTAAGAAGCCCAGCGCTCCTGGCCAGTTCCCTGGCGCAGCAGCAGTAACACAATGTGACTTTGATGTTTTTCAAGTATATGTACAAATACGTACAAATACATACTTACGTCTGAGCATACCTACAGATGTCTTCCTTGTCCAATATCTCCCAGTTTTATGTCTCTGTGAATGAGTGAAAACTGGAAGCATTTCATCCAATCCCCACATTGAATGGTGTACTCTTAAAAAAGTGTGGCTTGAGGACCCACTGTAATGAGCTTAGACAAAAGCCCCCTCTTTGTGGTTAACCTCACATCGAAATAAGTGTGAGCTCAGTCACCTTGTTCCGTAAAGAGGAAAAGGCAAATTAACAAAAAAACTTTTGAAAAAGTTTAAAAGCATCTGTCACTGCCCATTTTGTCTTCTTAACCAATTGTCTTCTTTAACAAATTTCTCTTCTTAAATATGACAAAGTCTCAGTAGATGCTAAAGCAGCATCTCATTTAGTTGAATTTTAAGGCTAAAATGGAAACATAAGATAACATAAGGCTATAAACTAATAGTCATGTGCATGGCCCAAGGCAATACCTGGATCACAAACTCTCCCAAACCCTAAACTCTTTGATCTTTCTCTTTTCTGTTTCTTAACGTTCCCTGAACAAATCAGTATTTTTTGTTATACGAATTTCCGGCACACTAATAGGGAGTGAAAAACAGCCCCTTTCCTTGACTACTACAACTTCAACTCATGTCAAAACCGGCCTGCTCTTGCAAAGAAGCGTGCGGATTTACTGTGGCCACTTTGTGGTTCTCGCAGCCCCTTGGGAAGGCTGCTGCTCCCTCCAAGCCGCCTCTGCAGCTCAAAGGCGCATGAAGCACTGAAGCTTTGGTGACGAGCCGCATCTAACAAGCTTTCCTCCAGATATAAATATCCCCTAAGTCTATCCCAGCAAGAATGCCGGATATGTTTATGCAGGGAGGAGAGTGAACCGCCGTAAAGAAATGCAGTCCATGCATTTGTGATGGTCTCTTGTTAAACATGGCAGAAAACCTGACCCTGAAACCTTCATCCATCCAATTAGTCTTTACTCTGACAAGTAATCCAGCTATTTAGTGACAGCTCTTCAAACAAATATGATTACATGAAATAAATATTGCTGATATCTCCATCAGCATCCAGCTTTTCCGGATCCAGATGTGACTTCTCTTGTGGCTCATGTCTAATCTACTGGGATGAAGACTCTTTGCTGTCCAGTGTGTATTGGAAAGTGATTTATGGGCTTCACACATAAAATAAAAATATTGAGCAAACACAGTTGAAGCTCAGCTAAGAGAAAAACAGAGGATGTGGATTGTAGGCTTTTCACAGGAGAGTGATTATCTGGTCCAATTGCAGGATTTGCCTTTCCGTCTTTGTCATGCAAACAAGAAAAGTCAGGAATTTTATAATAGCTCTTTCTGTGTAATGTGTATTGGAGCCTACCTGGTACTTTCAAAATGTCAAATGGAGGATTTAAAGAGGCTGAAAGGGCTGAAGCAACTCACAGGTTTAATAAAAGCCTGCACATAGTGAAGAGAGAATTGCCATGCTTAAAATTTCCATTTAGTTTCAAGCAGTTCTTCAAGGCCGTATGAGCATATCTATGCAGTGATTTTTGGTAAATAAATCTAACGGCTTAAAAGAGAAAGTGTGAAAGGCTTAGCCTAATGATATAGCTATTATCCTGAGAATCAAGAATGTTTCAAACACATTTGCTCTTTGTCAGTGAGGATCTGAGTTTTGCAAGATTTGTATTTCCACAGACATACTTATTCCATGCAACTGTTGGACCCACTCCGGAACAGCCTTCACCTGAGCGATGCTGAAGGCCACAGCTTTTGTGTGCTTGGGGAAATGCCGTGATCTGTGCACCACGTTTACTGCATAGAGATGGGAGCACATCTCCAAGTTGATTTTTTTTCCCAAAAGTTGGGGTTATTTGAACCTAGGAGTATGGAAATAAAACTAACTATGTCAGTATAAACTTTTCTAATTTAAAGAAGAATTCAAGTAGAGGTTCTGTTTCACTGTACCTAGTATTTTCTTTTTTTTTTTTTTCTTCTGTCTTAAGCACGCTGAGTTTCACACAGCTACCAAATGAACACAGAGTAGACTGCTCAGGTGAAGTGCTGGGCTGGAGGTTTCAAAAATGGGAACGAGCAGAGCAGATGCATCAGGCCACGCTCTCCTCACACTGTCTCAAAACAAAACCCCAGCTACCTCCAATCGGTGCTTTAAAGTTAATATTCCAATTGTACAGAGAGGCAATCCTGTATTTTGATGAGGCCTTTATATAACCAGAAGAGGGCAAGGAGAAAACTCATGATCTCTGGAAGATGCCACAGAAACATTTAATCTAAAACAATCTTAGTAACTGGATCTAATCTCTCCCAAGAATGGAAAAGGCTGGACAAGGTTTTGTTCTAATGAACTTGGCCAAGTGCCTGCAACACCTGGAACCAGGTGCCGGCTCCAGGTCTCGGAAGCGATGAAGATTTGTTCCCTTCTGTCAAGAGAACGTCCCTTCCACAATTTATCCCAGATGTAAGAACACCCTTTTATTGCTAAGAAGTCACAAATCTGGTCTGGTCGTGAGCTCACTCATCCTCGTGGCACAGCTCTGTCCCTGTATAGCTTACATACAGCACATCTTCCATAGGCAACGTTCTGCTTTTACTTATGGGCTTGTTCTGGTCAAATAGCCCAGACAAAAGGCTGCCTGTTTGAAGGGAAATGGGTAAAATGCCCAGTATCCAGCATCCCATCCTGCCCTTGGCCAGTGATGTCAGCTGGCTTGCACACGGGGTTTGTGCTGGCAGCATTTGTAAAGCACCAGTGTTCTGGCAGGATAAAAGCTCCAATTTCTTTTTCTTTCTTTCATTTTTTTTTAAGTACACAAAATCAAACACAACTGTTTAAATATAGCTTTTTTTTTTTTTT